>CP092876.1:85046982-85365292 GCA_030710605.1 Cordylochernes scorpioides
AGCAAAGACAATTTTTTTTAAAGATAGTCATGCACCAGCATGTGTTATAAGAAAAATTCAATTTCGGTTTATATTTTCTTCTAGAGTTTCTTTTCTGTGTTTCCTATTCTGTAGTTTGGATAGCTACTAATGAATTATAAAGCTTTCATAAGGAGAGATAATAGTTCACTTATATTATAATAATTAACTAATTCCTATATTATGTTTAAAAGTTATAATTCAGTCTTTTTGTCATATTATTAACAGTTTGACGAAATATTTTGCAGAAAAATAAAATATATTCTTATTGTTTCTATTCATTCTCATAGGGTTTGTGTCATTATTTATATTAAATCTAGCCTTCCTCTTGCTGTATAACTGTCAAATACATATATGGGCTTCAACGGGGTTTTAAAAACATTCGAAATTTAATCCAAATATTTATACTATTAATACATAACTTCAACTCTTTGTCGTTTTAGAAATAGAGAGACAAAATATTTGTAGTTCTTCAAATAAAAGACACTTCGGCCAGTAAATCATTTTATTGTCTCGACGTTTCGACAAAAGTCACCGAAGATTTACTGGCCGAAGTGTCTTTTATTTGAAGACTTATGAATGCCGACCATGCAGCCTCTATCTTTACGAAAATATTTGTAGGTCAAGATTAACCAAAGCACAACGGATTGAGAGACAATAAAATAATATTCATTTAAGGCATAAGATGGATAAAAATGTACGAATTTATTCGAGTAAATATATTAAGCAAATGGATATTTTTATTTAAAAAGCATAGAGTAGCTAATTAGGAAGCAGATAGTGGTAAAAAATGTCCCAAAGTTGAGATTCAAGTAGTTTCCTGCCGTAACATGAAGACCATCTTTCATAACTTTCTCTATTTTCTTCACTTCATTTGTTAGTTCTGGTGGACCATATATACGCCTGTTAAGGCAAATGTTCCAAGTTTCTTTGCTTTCATTCTTTAAACATTCTCCTGGTAAATACAATATAATAACGAATACAAAGCAAGATACCAAATGAACAATTCCCATGAGAAATACATCATCTTTCATAATAATTTTAGAATATATTTTTTGAAACGATAACAACACAAAGAAAAACGTATTTATAATAATGATAATTAAAGGTACTGCGTATATTGCGTTCAATGAATTTAAAGTATTTCTTAATATCAAATATCTCTTTGAAAGTTCTTTGATTTCTTTGGGATTCTTCATGATATGTAGATTGGTATTATGATCTTTGCATATGCTGACTAGACGAGTTATGAAGAAAATATAAATCAAGAGATTATTAACTCTCATAGCAATCTCTAAAAACATCAAGCAATACAAAAATATATTCAATTTATTCACCAATGGTCTTCTCAATATACTTAGCGCCACTATCCCCAAATTATTGAAAAGTTATAAATAAAATATGATCACAAAATACTTTTCCAAAGTTGATACATTTCTAGAATATGATTTATTAATAAGGGAATTGTAAATTGATCTTAATCTAGATTGTGATAGGTAAATATATATTAAGATACAAAGACGTAAGCACCTTATAAGCTCCTTTGCCAAAACTAAGTTCTCCCATTTGCTTTCAGAATCAAAAAGGAACCAAAAAGGAATGAAAATAAAAAATGTTCCAACCTTGATCCAGAAACAGATATGATGGTAGATTGATGGTTCTTCAAAGTGTAGACAACCTGTTAATTTTGTGAGTAGACGTAGATATCCAGGGAACACTTGACTACCCATGGTAGATACAGTAGTGAAAGAAATCACTGTTATGACACCATCTGACATCTGTTAGATGTTTGCTAACACAGCGGTCGATTTTAATTTCTTCTATGTGTTTGCAAAATGTGCCTATTCAAACATGTCATGATTTCCTTCCACTGTAATTAAACAACAATTCTCTGCAACTTCAATATTTGCTAACAGCAATATCAATCAATTTAGATTAATATATTTTCAAAAGCTAGAATACATTCATATTTATTATTACTAAATATAAAAACCTAAAAAAATCATTAAGAATATAAATTTTAACATCAATGTAGTGAATGTGATATAAACATTCACCACATGTTGTTATAAAATAATTGCGTCAAAACAAGACCTATATTCATATTATATATCGAAATAACAATTTTGAGACAATAAAAAATATTTACTGGTTGAATTATATTAAATTAGAAGAACTACGAATGCCGGCCAGGCAACCTCTAAATTAACGATAGTAATATTCAATTATACAAGTATATACTTGTGAAAATATAGTACAAATTGTGATATTGTACTGGTAAAGGTGCATAAATTATGAAAAAGGCATCTCTTTATCGGGCAACTGAAGTTGTTGATGGCTTTCGCCATCTATCGGAATAAATATTGTTGGCTTCCGTAGGCGTTTCTTACTGGGAAAAAGAAAGAGAGGATCCAATGAAATAATTTAGTAGCGTTTATTAAAACAAAATCATAATAGTGAACAACACATATAACAGAGAGTACCGTCGTCTTCCGGGTATTCCTTTTACTGGGGAGCTCGGATTCTATATTCTGTGCGTTTATAATCTGTTTATCTGTGGCTCTCTGGTCGGGATGGCGCCTACATTCGACCATTCCTGGATTTCAATCGTCCTCGATTGAACCTTGCGTTGCAGGAACGTCGTGGGTTGCGTCGGGGGGTATCTTCTACTTCTGGCTCCTCGTCCGGACTTTCTTCTGTAGCTGAATCATCTTCTTCACTGTGCCAAGACTTCATTTGACTGATATGGGCCGTTGTCGTGTAGAACCGCCCACTGGTTCTTTCGCTTAACTGAGTCACTCTATACGTGTCGCTTGGCAGAACCTCGGTAATTATCAAAGGTCCTCGATATTTGGGTTGTGCCTTGGTTGGTTTACCCGTCATTTTGGGTACATGCCTCATCACTACAATTTCTCCTACTTCGAATTGGATTGTACGGCACTTCTTCTTATCGTAGTATGTCTTCATAATTTCTTGTTTATTCTCAATTTGGGTTCTCACACTCTCTTGAATTCTATCCGGCTCGGTCCATGGGTCCACGTCTTCGTCGGCTAATCTTCTAAGTATCCCATCGTGGAATCGAGGGGAATAGCCGTGGAGTGTTTCGAACGGTGTTTTATTCGTCGTCTTGTTCACCGCATTGTTCAGGTCTCGCTCTACCTCCTTGATCTTCAGGTCCCAATCCTTCCGTCGCGGATCCTCGATACTGGTTGCTATAGTGGACAATACTGTTCGGTTCACTCTTTCGACCATCCCGTTCCCTTGCGGATGTTTCGTAGAGTTCAGAGTATGATGTATTCCATTTCCTCGACAGAATTCTTCAAATTGCCTTGAGGTAAAACATGACCCTCTGTCGCTGATGATCTTGTCGGGTAGTCCGAAATCATTCACAAAACTTTTCATAACCTTCAGGACGTTCTGCGTCGATGTATTCCTTACAGGGCTTAATCGGACAAATCTTGTCAGATTATCGACAATCACTAAAAGTTCCTGGTTACCTTTTGTACTTCTCACGAAGGGGCCTACGTGGTCCATGTGTACGATGGAAAACGGTCTCTTGCTTGACTTAATGGGATGTAGGAAGCCTTGTTGTTTTCCACCGGGAACTTTGTTAAATAGACACTCGAGACACATAGCCACATGGCGTCGAACGTACCACTTGATTGAAGGAAACCAGTACAATTCCTTAATTTTGTTGACAGTCCTATCAGTCGCAAAATGTCCCATTAGATCATGGAATTTGACAACTAAGCTTTTCCTCATACTTTTGGGTATAACATACAGGGCTCGTTCCTCTTCTCCATTTTTCACCATGCGGAAAAGTCTGCCTCCTTTGTAGCTGTAGTCGTTAATTCTATTTTGTTCTCCTACTGTCCTATCACATGGGTCCTTTCGAAAGATCTGGATCAGGTCTCTCAATTCAAGGTCGGAATGCTGAATCATCAAGATTTGTTCTTCCAGTGTGATTGAGAGGCACACTTCAAGGTTTTTCTCCACGATTTCCTCCATCGTGTCTCTAGGGTCGTCGACTGGAGCTCTACTCATTCCGTCTACGTGGGCCATCTTCTCCCCTGGTTTATGTCGAATTTCGAAATCGTATTCCTGAATCAGATTGTACCATCGCGCTATCTGAGGATTTGTAGTCTTCTTCGCGTTCATGTAGACCAGTGCTTGGCAATCTGTAACCACTGTAAACTTGATTCCTACGAGGAACTGACGTAGTCGATCCAAGGTCCACACTATCGCCATCAGCTCCAATTTGCTTGAGTGGTACATCTTCTCGGCCTCTCTTGTCTTCTTGCTCACACAGTAGACCAAGCGCCATTTGCCGTCTTCGTCCATCTGTAGCACCATTCCTGCTAATCCCTCAGCACTCGCATCGCAATGTACTTCTGTCTTGAGTTCAGGGTTGTAATGAGCTAGTACCGGATATTTGACTAGATCCTTTCGTAGTCCTCCAAATGACCTTCGCTGTTCTTCCTTCCATTCAAATTGTGAACCTTTCTTCGTAAGTCTGCTTAGCGGTTCTGCTTTCCTCGCGAAGTCCTTTACAAATCGTCTGAAGAAGTTCGTCAGTCCCAGAAAGCGTCGTATGTCGTGGACATTCTTGGGTTCTGGAAATTCTTCTATCGCCTTGATCTTTCTTGGGCCTGGCTTAAGTCCGCCTGTACTGATGACATACCCTAAGAACTCAACTTCCCTCCTTCCGAACTCACATTTAGAGGGTTTCAGTGTCAACTTCGCTGATCTTATTCTTTCGAGGACTTCCCTCAACCTTTCGATCATCTCCCGCCAATCCTTTGCTGGGATAATCACGTCGTCGAGATAGCAGAATGCCTTCTTGTTCAGCAGCGGACCTAGGACAGTGTGCATCAGTCTTTGGAATTCAGCTGGTGCGTTTGCGAGTCCAAAAATCATCCTTTCGAATTGACCTGTATCATCTGGGGTGATGAATGCTGTCTTTAATTTTGCCTTATCGGTCAGTGGTATCTGCAGATATCCATGCGCCAGATCCAGAGTGGTGAAGAATTTCGCATTCCTTAGGCCTTCCAGAAGGTCGTCTATCCTTGGTAATGGGAACTTGTCCTTAACTGTTTGAATGTTGAGTCTCCTATAATCTACCACGAGACGATGATCTCCTGTTTTCTTCCTCACAAGTAGGACGGGACTAGCGTAGGGTAATCTAGTTTCCGTGACTATTCCATTGTCCTTCCACTCTCTGACAATCTCCCTGATTGCTTCGCGTTCACTTGCAGTCGTCTTATACGGTCTCAGACAGACTGGCTTGCTTCCATCAACCTCCTTAATGTCCATCTTGGTGACATCGGTGCACCCTAATTCCTCCATGCTAAGAGCGAAACAGTCTCTATACTCGTTTACTACATCTAGGATTTCTTGTCTCTCTTTCGAAGTCAGAGAGTGATTGACGTTGATGTCCTCAGGCAGTATGGGGCGCTTACGTTTCATTTGGTCTTGTCCTTCCCTCTTCTCTTCATTTTTAGTCTGAAACGAATCCTCTGCGACGTCCAGGTTAACAACAATATCATCAAGGTTCAGTAGTTCAACTCGCCCTACACATTGGTTCTTCCTTACTCTCAACTTGCCCTTGCCAGCTGAGATGATGGGTACGGTAATCTTTCCATCGACCACTTCCAATAGGGAATCGACACAGGCGTCATTTACTCCTGTGAACAATACATATCCGTCCTTTACCTCGTCTGTGATTGCACTTGTAAAGTTAATGGAGTCGCTCTCCAACTGAACAGTTTCGGTTGCTCTCAGTTCGATGCGACGCGACTTGATTTCTTCTTGCAGATTAGCAAACGGAAATTCGGATGAATAGCCAATATGCAAGTTTTTACCAATTCTGGCGAAGGATACGTAGGGCAGATCTGTCCATGTTCTTCCAATTAATAGGTCATAGGGTTTGTCATCATCGTTGACAATGAATATAGTGATTTCCCTTCCGACGATGCCATCAATCTCCAGGTCGACTGTCGTCTTCCCAACGGTCCTGGCAGCTGGTGCAGTCTGGTTACCGATGCCGTACAGACTAGTCGAGTCTGGTTCGATGTCGACGCTGATCCTCCTTGCGACCGATTCTCTCATTAGACAACTGCTGCTCCCGGTGTCTATCATTGGCTTCACGGTTTCCTTGTTGTCGATCTTGACATCCTTCAAATATACATCTGGCGGGACAGTCTCCAGTCCTTCGACTTCCAGGTTGGCTACTTTTAGTCCTTCTTTGGGTCTTGTGCAATTCCTTTCCTTGTGTCCCGTTTGACTGCATCCTCGGCATGTCAACGTAGTCCTGGGTGCTGGGCAGTCTCTGGCAATGTGTCCAAACTGATTGCAGTTGAAGCACTTCGGTTCTCCCTTGTCGTTTCTGATCGTACGGTTGACCATTCTCCTCAAGGTGTTAGGGTACGTTTCACTGATTTCGTTCCTTGCAGCGTCTTGACCCGAAACATTCGTTCCTTGTTTAGTCTCTTTAACTTCGCTTTGGTTGAGGAATCTCGCAGATTTCTGCTGAAACGACGGTGGTATGAGGTGTTTCGCATTCCAATGCGGAGGTCCCATCTCGGTGCGAACATTTTCGTACTCGTCCAGTTTATCTGCCAACTCATCTGGGTTGTTTAACTTGGTCCAATCGTCAATGAGATGATTACGCAGCACATTTGGAACTTTTTTCTTTAGCTGGTTAGTGACGGACAAATCCTTTAGGGCGTCGAAATTTTCCACGTTCATTCCTTCGATCCATTCATTGAAATATCCTCGCAATTCGAAAGCGAAGTCTCTCCAGGAACCCTTTTGAGATCTCTCGTGCTTCTCGAATTTTTGTCTGAATTGTTCGGGGCTCAACTTGTACCGTTTTAGGAGCAACCTTTTCACGAACCTATAATCGCCGCTTTGTTCTTCTGTCTCCCGAGCGATTAATTGAGTCATTTCGTAAGGTAGCAATCCTAGGAGGCTGAACGCCCATTGGTCTTCATCCAATCCTAGTCGCTTTGCCTGTATTTCGAAAAGAATTAGGTAAAAACTCAAATCATTGTCCTTCGACTCGTACTTGGGCATCAGTTTACGTATCTCGTAATGTGCGTCATTGCTGGTACTTCGAGACGTATCGTTGTTTCCGCGTGTAGTCTGGATGCGCAGCTTCTCAAGCTCGAATTCCATTACCATTTGTTCTTTTCGTTCCCGTTCGATTCGTTCCCGATCCTCGATTCGTTTCCGATCCTCGATTCGTTCCCGCTCCTCGATTCGTTCCCGATCCTCGATCAGAGTCTCCAACAGTTGCTTTGCGAACTCTTCTTCGTAAGATTGGCTATTCAAAATAAGGTGTTTTAAGTCGACGATCCTGCTCTCTGGCGGTACTACCTCGCCGAGTTCATACGCCAACTTGCTCAAATCGCATTTCCTTACTTTCGCTAAATAAGTCATGTTTTTCAAAAGGAAAAATAAACAAAGCAAAAATTTTAAAATAAACAAATAAAACTGACTAAACCAGATACGTACTGTTTCAATTATTTCTTTAAACGAAATCAACTTTTCTTTAGAAATTTTGAGACAATACTTTTTTTTTCTTTTTACCGCGATACTTTGCGATAATACTTTTTATCGAGATGATTTTGCAATAATACTTTTACCGCGATACTTTGCGATAATACTTTTATCGAGATGACTTGCAATAATACTTTTACCGCGATACTTTGCGATAATACTTTTGTCGAGGTGACTTGTAATAATACTTTTAGGAATAGGTAATTAAATTTCGTACATACCATGCAACTCCTCTTACGTTGATCGGTCACCGCGCCACGTCCTTCTCGTTTCCAAATTATTCCAGTGAATCTTCAATTTTCTTCAGGACCATCCCACTTCTGAATTTCTGTTGGCTTCCGTAGGCGTTTCTTACTGGGAAAAAGAAAGAGAGGATCCAATGAAATAATTTAGTAGCGTTTATTAAAACAAAATCATAATAGTGAACAACACATATAACAGAGAGTACCGGCGTCTTCCGGGTATTCCTTCTACTGGGGAGCTCGGATTCTATATTCTGTGCGTTTATAATCTGTTTATCTGTGGCTCTCTGGTCGGGATGGCGCCTACAATATCAACTATTCTCGTTGAATTCTAATTATTTCAGTATTGGCTAAATACCCATTCTTGATTAATCACGAAAACCGCGTCCGTTGTTCTGCAGTTGGTTGTTTTTAACTGCTGCTTTCTTCGTTGTTATTTTATTTTGCATTCCTCTGTAAATGTTTTATTGGTTACACTTAATTAAAGTCCTAAAGATCCTTTGTACCCACGGAGGTTATTCTTTGTCAAGCAACATTGCAGAATCATTAAGTAATACATTAGCTTTTTATATACTCTTATTATTATTAATATATTTTTATTTAATCTTTTATATAAAAATATGTATTCGAAGATAATTGAGAGCACAATATCTGAATATTCTAATTAGGTCCATTCAATAGAAAAGCGCGACACACTTTTCAATTTCATTTGAGTAATAGGAAATTACTTCATCAAACACGTACATATTGCAAACATGTTGATGAAATTGATATCGATTACAGAGTCCCTTACGAAATATATTGTGTGAGGTCTTCAGAGAGGCGAATGGATAGACTCAAAATTCCTTGCAAAAATCCCCAACTACTGATTCTACAATGAACAGTAATGTGTTTCCGCGATATCTTCGATTACTTACAATGCTGACGGGATGTCTACTCTTTGGAAACCCGACATTCTGGTATCATTTCTGGATTAAGATATGTGCTGCTGCAATCTGCATCCCATTCTGGATCCTGTTTGAATCTCACATCAAACAGATAATTTACTTTTTGTTGAGAGTGATTATTGCTTGTTTGCGTTTATTAATCAACATCCTTTTTTACCTTTCACAAAAAAACAATAAAATCGATTATTAGTAAAATTACTTATAGGTCATTTTATCAATATGTAGAAGGTATTGAAAAGTATTATATGATTATATTTAATGTATATATATTTAATACTTTTTCAATGCTGGGCCTATCCCTGATTTCGGAACCATTTATGAACAAATATAAGTTAATCTTATATGTCGGAATAATGAAAAATCATTTTTTGATTTGTATTTTTCTTATAGCACGCCTAGTCAGCATCTGAAAAGATCTTAATACCAATTTATATGACATACATCTTCCTAGCCAATTTAGAGAATATTCCATTGAATATATGAAATTGAGAAATGTTCTAATATCATTGAATACTTTATATTCAATTCCTTTGATTCTCAATATAATTAATAGCTTTTTATCATGTTATCATTTCAAAAAATCTATTCATATTTTGTTTTTGTACGTCATGTAATACCTTCAGAAATTCTTCATTTGATAGCTTCAATGGTATTTGTATTTTTCTTTTTACTTCCAGGTGAATGTTTGAAGAATGAAATCGCTGAAACTTTGAACATTTGTCTTAAAAAAAAGAATACTTAGAATAAGAGAGGGGTTTTCCTTGGATCTTAATCTTGGAACATTTTCCTCTACGATTTGCTTCATGATCAGTTACTGCATGGTTTTCATGTAAATATAATATTTCTGCCATGTATAAATGTATTTAATTTTGTTCTAAATGTTCATATTTGACAAATATAGTTCTATTATTTGCCAACCCGTTATATTTCTAATGAATCAACCTCACAATCATTTATAGATGAAGGTATTTGAAAATTGCCAATATTTATTTTATGTGAAAATATTTATCAGTCAACTCATATAGATTTATAAAGGTGGACAATTTTACAGAATGAATTTGAACTATAAAAACAGAGGTCACCTGTCTGGTCGAACTTATTTTTTCTGATCTGACTGTCAAGATTCCATTAGATCCCTTGTGGATCTCGTGGAATATATTCCGCCCTGGACCGATGAGGGCCAATAGTTCTGAATCATGTTGTCAAGGTTGATGATTCTTAGTGTCCCAGAGATGATCTTGTGGCTTTGTCACTGACCCGAGGCCTTTAATATGCGGCGACGGTCAATAGATGGCGTCTGGGTTTGACGTTTGTTTTGTCGATAGAGGCGATCTTTGTTTTTATAAACTAATACTCATGTAGATGCTGCGGTGAATTTTATTTATCACATACATGTGATAAATGTAATAAAGTACCAAACCTATGAGAATAAACTTAAACAAAATACATTAATTCCTATTATTTTAGGAAATTGATGAATTATTTATATCAAGGTACAAATATTCAGGCGTTCAGGGATAGGTTTATTTTAAAAATGTTGTATCGTGTTTTCTCTTTTGGAAAGGCTTTCTTACCACCCCCCCCCCCTTTCCCTGATAGATAGATAGATATATTGATTATTTTTAAAAATAAATTTATCCCTGGAATATATATATATGAAAAAGCAATAGAAAAAAAACAATGGTTGCCTGTAAAGTCGGTTTTACGGGCGAAGATTTTACGTGACAACGGTAGAATATTTATTGATATGAATATAATTAAATTGCACAATAGGAACAAGGAATTGAATGAAAATAAGAATTGCACAAATTTTAACTATAGAAATATATTTTGTTTACTAAAACATTGTACATGTAAACTTAAACTTAACTAATTCCTATTTGAGTGATTTTGTTGAGGATAGGACGATGATAGGAGAAATATGAAATGAAAGGAAGTGTTTCTGCTGTAATGTGTCTTGCGAAAGTCAAGTCGATAGCTGTTCCTTTTAACGTAGTTGACTTAGAAACGTTTGATACGCAATCAAGATTATACGTATTTTTCATGAATTTAAGAAACGAGTTGTCAGGCTTTACGTTTTTGTTAAAATCACCACACAGAAGAATCGGTATACTAGAATCAACTTGCACGAACGGTGGCACGTACTGGCTGTTGTGAATGTACGGACCGAGTCCTTGCCATAGTAACATTCCAATATCCTGCATACTAGCTCCTGGATGAATAAATACAGCACTGAGTATAAACTTGAAGCTAGTATTAGCGGCCAAGCAAGTAACTTCAGTCATGCACATGTCACCCTTGGTTTTAATGACACGAGTTACGTCTGTAATTGCAACTTGGAACACTTCCGCCGTAGATGTCGATGATAATTTACGATAGATCGCCACTCCACCAGCCGCGTTGGTATTTGAAAATCAAAACACTTATTCAGATCGAAGGTTCAAATTTTTGCTAAATAAATTTGAAATTAAATAAAATTTGTAATTGTAAATGATGAAGTTAAAAATTAAAACATTTACTTAAATTAGATGTTAAAATTCTTGTTCAACACAGTTTAAATAAAGTTTTCTTATATCTGCCACTTTTTCTTAATATTTGTAATTTTAAAGAATCAATTCGAAAATCAAAACATTTATTCAGATCGAAGGTTCAAATTTTTTCTAAATAAATTTGAAACTATTTAAAATTTGTAAAATAATAATTAATTAATTAATTAATTTTAAACTAATAATTTACTTAACACTATCAACATTTATCAATAGTATGACATAACCTATAAACTCAGTTTCTCAACTTTTGTGTCAATCTAACAATTAATCAATCAATCATAGTTTACGATAATGAAATATCAGTGTACAATTATTTACCTTTATTGTTGTAGTTGTTGTAAATGACGAATCTAAGCACTCCACATTTTCACTACAGACACAGCTGACGATACTTTAACCACACGTGTGAACTTGTATTATGACGCTTTCTTGTTTTTCCAACGCCAAGAACGTTCGAGAAAGACAAAGACAGAGACAAGCATGCGCCGATTCAATGCGCCTAATTCTCTAGCGCTGCGCGCGCAGCACTCTCGTTCGATGACTCATCGTAACGTTACCAGGCGTTACACTTTTTCATAAGTGACTCCCAGCCGCAACCTAATTTAAGACGTTGTCACGTCAAAAAATAAAAGATAAATGGGTCAGGTGTTGATATTAAAAACAAATAAGGCATCTCCTGACCACGAGCACATGTGCTTTTTAGATGGCAGAGCGCCATCATTCGTGGATGGCTTTTCTTGATTTATCACGAAATTGGTTTGGCCAAATATCACGGAGCAAGCTAAATAAACGTTTAGTTTACTTTTGCTCCATCAGATGGCGCTCTGCCATCTAAAAAGCACATGTTTTCGTGGTCAGGAGATGCCTTCTTTGTTTTTAATATATATATATTGCCACGTTTTTATTTTAAAACGCTAATTTTCTGTTTTGTAAAACTTTAATTTTAAAGTTCAATTTTTTAAAAGTGAAATGTTTGTTAATGGAATAGACATTTTACCTCAACTCATTTTATTGCCGCCTTTTGTTTATAAGCCATTTGTTTATATCTACAGGGTGATCCAAAAGTCCCGCACAACTTTAAAAATTAATAACTCCGCGAATATTTGCGCTAGAGCAATGCGGTAAATACCATTGTGTTCAGGATGCAATGGGATTTTTTATGGCCAATAATGAAAAATTTGAAATTGATTTTAATTACAACTTTATTCGCTAGATGGCGCCCTACCAGAATCAGCGATTCAGCGACCAAGTTGTTTGATAAATTGAAAAATATAACTGAACGACACGTATTTTTACTTTTTGAATACCAGGAAAGAACCCTAATAATATCAAATGATAAATTAATAAAACACCATTTTTATGTGAGCAATAGTTACCCAGAAATTATTTGAAAAGTAAAACTTGAATCAGGTAAAAAGTTTCTTTTTATTTATATTTGCTAGCTTTCGAGCAAATTAACTGCTCTTCAACGGGCTGATATTCTTTATACAAACTCAAAATAATATTTATACATAGTAAAATTGAAAATATTTTGTTATTAGCATGTGCTCTCGCGGGCGTGCATCAGATTGTTTCCAGCTAAAGTAATAGATATTATATTGGGATTAAATATATTTAGATTCTAATAATTATTAATAATCAGATTATTTGTCAGGGGTATTTTTATATTGGGTTGGGAGGTCAATTTTTCTATTGATGCTATTTATTTTTGATGATACCAGTGCTTCTAGGAATAATCGTTGTTGTTTTCTTTCTATGTCTTTATAATGGGCTATTGCTTGTTTGAGATTGAATGTGTGTCCAGTGGTGCTGGTGTGTTGATATATTAAGGATCTATTGTCTTTGTATCTTATGTTTCTCTCGTGTTCTTTTAGTCTGGTGTCTTCTGTCCTACTGGTTTCTCCTACATATGTGGCATTACATTGGTTACATTTAACAGAGTATATTGCATTAGATTTAGATAGGGGTAAAAATATCCCTGACAAATAATCTGATTATTAATAATTATTAGAATCTAAATATATTTAATCCCAATATAATATCTATTACTTTAGCTGGAAACAATCTGATGCACGCCCGCGAGAGCACATGCTAATAACAAAATATTTTCAATTTTACTATGTATAAATATTATTTTGAGTTTGTATAAAGAATATCAGCCCGTTGAAGAGCAGTTAATTTGCTCGAAAGCTAGCAAATATAAATAAAAAGAAACTTTTTACCTGATTCAAGTTTTACTTTAAAAAAAAAAACACCATTTCGCCGAAGTTAGAAGAAATGGTTAACGATTTTTTAATACAATCTGAGATATGTAAAATAGGTATATGCAAATTAAAACATGTAGCAAAAAAAAAAACCTGATATTTTAGATGCGGTTTGCTGGAATCCTCTCAGATATTTATATTTCGAAAATAATAATTTTATATTTTTTAAAATTCAACTCTCTCTCAGTATCGATTATATTTATTTTAATTCATTTGAAAAATATTTATCTATCTCTGATGATTTATTTTACTCTGGAATGCCGTTTTTGTTTTTGTCGTGTCCAATAAAGAGCCTCAGATTCTTTTCGTTTGGCCAACAAAAAATCTCCAATTTATATGCACATATATTCTTAAATAATGAGACTTTAAAGAATGCAAATGATCTTCATCTATTTACATACACAACACATCTCCCCCCTTAATAATACTCCAGCCGGTCTAGGGGTTTCCTGGCTCTCTGAGGTCTAGAACTGCGGACGGGCACTTGCACAGCGGCAGGCTTCGGTTTACGAGTGCAAGAGGGCACGTGCACAGCAACAGGCCCTGGTATAGGAGTGCAAGAGGGTACGTGCACAGAAGCAGTCTCCTCCTTGTTTCCTGATGTAACCTCTGGAACCTCCTCTCCACTTTATTTCTGACTTCCACCTACAGGCTTCTCTCCTGATGTTCGAGGAAGTATCACATTTCTTGTCTCCACTTGTTTCTTTCTCACAGGTCGCAATTGATTGATATGCCTCTTATACACGACGCCCTCGCAACTTATAAGGTAGTGACGGTAGCTCAATAATTCCAAAATGGTACCTTTTTACCGTTTAGGTCCAGTTGCATTGTTGCGGAAATAAACCTCGCAACCTGTAGTAAACTGCTCCTGCCTTCTTACGGCCTCATGAAATACCTCTCGCGGATTTCCCATCTTGGTATTAATTTCGAGAATCTTGATCTTAAACCTCTCTTCATTAGCAGTTCCGCCGGGGAATTCCTTTATTACAGTTTGGGGGAATGCTCTATGAGCAAATAGGAAACTTTGTATATTCGTCTCTAAATCATCCTTCCCATTATTCTTTCTCAAAAAGTTTTTAAACTCTCTTACATATCTCTCAGCTAAACCATTTGTACTAGGATTATACGGACTGGTCTTAGTGTGCCGTATACCATTCATTTTGGTAAATTGCTCGAATTCACCGGAGACAAACTGTCTTCCGTTATCTATAACAAAAAATTAGGGCAATCCAATTCTGGCGAGAATTTCTCTAAGATGACTTATAATCGTTTTTCTGGTAATATCTTTGATGATAAAAATTTCTATCCACTTTGAGTATGCGTCCACGAGAACCAAAACATTCTTCCCATGAACGGACCCGCTAGATCAAGATGAAGTCGATGCCACGGTTTTTCGGGCCAAGTCCATTCCGAGATGGTAGCCGGGGGCATGCTTGCCGATTCTTGGCATACTCTACATTCTCTAGTTAACTCCTCGATGTTACTGTCTATGCCTGGCCACCAGAAAATACCGTCTGGCAATCATCTTCATTTTAACAATCCCCATGTGTATTTCATGCAAGTCATTTAAAATTAAAGATCTCAATTTTTGGGGAATTACCACTCTTTCACGCCATTGAAGACAACCAAACTCCAAACTTAATTCTTCATTGATCTTATAATGAGGAGCTAGTGGGTTTTCTCTCGGTACCCTTGTTAATTTCCACAGTTGCCTTCTCTAACATTCCTTAATACTATAGACAGTATTTTATCTTGGGGCGTCTCATTAGCCACCTCCATAAAATAGAACGGTACCTCATTCGACTTCCTAAAAAGAAGTACCTGGTCTTCATCAAGAGACTCCTTGACACTCGATTCTAAAGGAAGACGTGACAATGCGTCAACATTGGAATTATCACTAGTTTTTCGAAATTCCACAGTATAATTAAATGCAGCTAATTTTAAGGAACATCTTTTAATTCTGGATGATGCACATATGGGAATTGGTTTATGAGGTGAAAATATATGAATTAAGGGTCGGTTGTCTGTGACCAATACAAATTTTCGTCCCAGTAAGTATTGTCTGAATTTCTCAACGCCAAAAGTTATGCTTACCGCTTTCTTTTCTAGTTGAGAGAAACGTTCTAGAAGCAAAAGCTATAGGGCATTCTTCCTTTCTATCATTTATATGACTCAGAATTACGCCTAGTCCATAGTCTATTAATAATGATTTACATTTTTTAAATAACATTCGATATTTTTTCGTCCAATTCCACCTACAATATTTATTCAAAAGTTGATAGAATAGCGCTAAAATGTTTTCTATATTCTTTATGAATATATAATAATAAATTAAGAGTCCTATGAAAGATCTCAATTTCGAAACATTCTTTAGGTTCAGGCGCCTCTATCACTGCTTTAATTATATTTTCTAAGGGATGCAGTCCATATTTATCCATTTTAAACCCTAAATATTCCAACGATTTCTTTTTAAATTTACATTTATATCTGTTCAACTTTAAACCTTTTTCTAGGAATAATCTAAACACTAGATCCAACTTTTGTTCATGATCTTCAAAGTCTTTTCCTGCAACCAAAATATCATTTATGTAGCAGACCACACCTGGCAAATCAGAAAATAGGCCTTCCAAAATCCTCTGAAATTTATTTGGTGCTACCGCTACGCCATATGGTAGTCTTTTATAAGAAAACAACCTCTTTGTTGTGTTTATATCAACAACAGCTTTGGCTTTTTCAGCTAACATTACTTGTAAGTAAGCCTGTGGTAGGTCTAGAGTCGAAAGTACGGTGCTTGTAGATAATTTTGAAAAGATCTCATCGATCGATGGAATGGGATACCTATCTAATTCTATTGCTTTATTAGCTGTACATCTAAAATCACCACATATCCTTACACTACCATCCTTTTTTGATGCCGGTACTATTGGAGCGGTCCAATATGCATGAACTATAGGTTATAAAATGCAAGAATTCACTAAACGATCAATTCATCCTCTACTTTGTTTTTTAGAGAGAAAGGTAAACTTCTGGCCTTACAAAACACAGGAGTCACATCCTTTTTCAAATTAAAATGTATTTTAACGTCCTTTATACAGCCCAAATCTTTGGTAAACAAATCTGCATACCTATCCATCAAATTTTATATATTTAAATATATTTCTATTATATTCATTATTTTAAATTTTGATGCTAAACAATATAGAATAATCAAGTTTCAACTGTTTATGCCATTCTCTTCCTAATAAAATTACCTGGATTTTTTCATTTACAACTATTAATCGTGAATATTGGTTGGCTTCTTTTACAAAAACATTTATTTGATCTATAATCTCTATTGATTTACCACAAAAGGATTTTAATATTAAATTTGTTGGAAATAATATTTTACCTTGCCAATAATTCTTATAAATATCTTTAGGTATTAACGTAACTGGACTTCCTGTATCTATTGTAAAGCACAAAGAATAATCATCTACTGTTAAATTTATTGTGGCATCAGTTTCGCCCTGTACAGAATATATAGAGTCTTCTTGTACAAATTTACATCCCCACATTATTTTACTAGCTTTGCAGACCCTACTTAAATGACCCAGTTTATTACATTTTAAAACAAGTCTTTGTTCTATGAGGTAAAACAGATGCCACGTGTGAATGTCTTTCACCACATCTATAACACACTATTTTGCCTTTGCCACTTTGCCTGAAAGGCCTATACTGCGCCGTACTATTATTGTACTCACCCTTTTTCTCCTTTCAATTCACGGGGGATATCTTGGCCACTAATTTATCTTGTAATTCTCTTGTATTTATCTCCGCCAATTCGAACAAGATCGCCACTGCAAAACCTTTAATCAGGGTGACATCGTCGTCCTCTTGTAGTAGCTTCTTTTGCAGGATTTCCGACTTGATTCCAGCCACAAACGGTCTCGCATCATGGTTCCCAACATATCGACGAAATTACAATTTATTGCCAAATGTTTCAATTCTCTAAGATATTCCAAAATTGATTCTCCTTCCTGTTGAATTCTCTTTAAAAATCTGCATCGCTGTGGTATCACTTTCTTCTTTGGATCCAAATGCAGCTTAATTCTTTGAATGATAGTATCATAGGGTTAATCCTTCATTAGACCAGGAAGAAAATGTCGTTTCCCTGCTTCAAAGTTTTAGAATCTGGTAGCGAGGTAAAAATCAGCACTTTAATCTCCTCCTTCAGATGCCAAAAAGAAAGCCTCAAATTTTTGTACAAAAATATCGAAGTGTCCTTATAATGTTAAGAACGGGGTAATTAAAAAAGCTCGTGGAGGAAAAGAAAAATTCGGAACGCTCCACAAACCCCCTTTTTAACAAAATAAAAACTTTAACCTAAAGTTTGATATTGTTTTGGGCTGCCTTGGGTGTTCAAGCAAGAAAAAAGGAAGACAACAAAAGGTTACACATATAAAGTTTTGTTTAATGTTAGCTATAAAATGAAGGATAAAAAATATATGAAAAACTTATTATTTTTGTGTATTCCAAAATTTTGCATGCAACTTAAATGTTTTTTAACAAAAGAAAATATATAAAATGATGATATTTACGAAATATAAAAAAACTTAGTAAAAATAAGAAAAGAAAAATACTAAAAAATATGCTAGATTAACATAAAAACATATATCAATTTTAGGAAATAAAAGCGTGTGAGAGAGTGCTCACCAAAAACAGTTCCTCTCAGTTGTTAGGTCGGCTTGCCCGAGCCCCCCTGCCTTGGAAGCACAATTCGTCTGTCTTCGACGAACTTCCTGGTATCTTCAGATGAAGCACAATTCGTCGCTCCTCGACGTACTCCAACCACTATGCGAATCACTCAAAAGATTCGTCTCGGCTTCACCTTTCTTTGAGATGTCAGCCTCCCAGTCCCTTCTCAGACCGCTTGTATGGTCGTTTATGGAAGATGGACGAAGTTCCCGGAGCTCATCTTGGGCAAGCCCCCGCGAGGATTTTTTCTTGTCTTGTCGGCACAGCTGTGACACCAACTCTGGCCCCCGCGCCCTGACCTTTTTGACCCCTCCGCCCCTCCAATTGGTCGGTGGGTACTTTGGACGGTCCATCCGGCGGGCGGGCGACTACATTCTCTCTGCAGGGGGGGCCGGTGTGTGAAAAAGAGGAGAAGAAACAGCAAAAAATATATTCCCCTTCGCTGAGGGGTCAGACACACAAAAAAACAAAAATATGAAAAAATAGTTGTAATATTTACATATATACATACATTATTCCATGAGTTCTAACAGTCCTCCACTGGGCTATAGCATCTAAAAGGTACTATTAACTTTGAACTTGTCATGCTGATCTTTTCTACTCCTTTGTTTTCTTGATCCAGATAGTTTAAAAGATGTAATCTTAACCCATTTTCCTATTTTTCCTCTCCATAATCCGAGAGTCAGATTTGTTTAAAAGATGTAGTTGTTATACTTGCATAGACGCCGTTTTCCTCAGCTTTTTACTGGCTCTGTATATCGCGCATCCTCGTCGCCACTTCTGTTGTGTCGTAATTAGACGTACAAGAGCTCAAACTTGACCATGGCCAAAAACAAATGTCCAATTTATATATACATATATTTTTACATAATGATGTTTTAAATAATACAAATAATATTCATCTATTTACATAAACAACGGTTAATATATAGCGAGAAGAGTAGACGACTGAGCACAGATCCCTGAGGTACACCAGCCCATGTTCTTCGGTCCTTGGAAAATGTTCCATTGACCCGAACCTTTATCCTTCTTCCCCTTAAGAAGTCTGCAATCCAGATTAAGGTTTTTCCTCTTACTCCGATGTTGTGCAGCCTCTCAAATAATTTCTACACTCGATCAAAAGCTGAAGTCATATCCAGGAATACGGCCGTTGTCTTCTTTGGCGGTTTTTCCTAGAAATCTATTATTGATTGACAGAAGTAGAACAGTTTATCAGTTGTACAGTGTCTGGATCTTTAGGCAGTTTGGTAGAAGTTTATTTTATTATTGTTAGTGAGCCAGACTATGAGCCTAGAGTGGATAATTCATTCTGTTATTTTACAAAGTATGCTAGTAAGAGCAATTGGCCGATAGTTCTTGCATTCCTTAGCATCTTTGTTTGGTTTCAGTATTGACACTATAATTGATATCTTCCAATTCTTTGGTAGTTTACCAGTTTGCCATGAAATGTTCAGTATTCGTAGGAGTTGATTTTTAGCTTCGTCTCCAAAGTGTTTAATCATTTGACCAAAGATTAGAGCATCTCCAGGTGACATTTTGGATTTAATTTTCCTATTGATGAGTTTATCTCATTCAGTGTGAAGTCTCTCTCGAGTAAATATCTTGTTGATGGTAATTTCTTGCTTGTTTAACTAACGTGTTCATTATATTTTTAGAGTCCTGCCTTCATTCGTATAGCTGAGTCTGGAAGTGCTTGAAAGATATTCAGCAATTATGTCAGCCATCTGTTTGTTCGTTCTCGCTGTTCATATCGGTTAGAGTATTGGAGGATTAGTGTTGGTTTTGATTGTTTTATAACACTAATTATATTCCAGTGATGGCTTTCCTTTTTTGGAGTCATTTTTTTCGCAGAATTCTGCCCATTTTTCTTGTTTGAATATCCAAAATTCTTGTTCAATTTTGTGAATAATTTCAATGAGTTCCTTTATGATTTCTTCTGTTTTATTTGTTTTAAGAAGTTCATTTTATTGTCTCTCTCTGCAATCATTGCGTCGATATTGTGGTCCTTCCAGTAAAGTATTCACAGGTCTTTACGTCTACCTCCAGGTATCGATATTTTTGCAGCTTTGGATATGTTCAAAGAGAATTTTCCAATTTTTTGTCAATCGTTCTGTGATTTAATTCTTCGTTGCTCAGTTCTTCAAGCTTTTCTGTAATTTTTCCCCAGTGTTCTTCTATTCTGTTGGAAATTCTCAATTTTGAATTTTAGGGTTGTTAAAACTGGTCTGTGGTCACTGATTGCACTTTTCAGAATTTTCCATTGTGTTGTGGGTGCGATGTTGTAATTTATCGCTGTGATGTCTATTGCGGATTCTGTGCCTAGGGACTTGGATAGATAGGTGTTCTTTTCGTTATTTAACGGCGTAAGGTCGAGGTCGGTTAGCATGTCCTCAACCTGCTGACCTTTGTTATCCTGGACAAGTGATCCCCAAGTTGGTCTTTCGGCGTTAAAATCACCAAGTATGATTGCGATATCCGAAGACGCTTCACTTAATGTCTCTATCAGGCCTGTATTGATGCTAATATTATCGTGGTGATAAACATTTATGATTGGAATTGTTTTATCTGTAAGATAGATTTCTATTGCTTGAGCTTCTGTCGTGCCTTCTCTAGGCTTACTCTGATTATAGGCGATTTCCTTAAATTTGATTTCTAGAGTTTTAATCAAAACGGCAAGTCCTCCTCCGTATTTTCCCGGTCTGTCCATTCGTAGTGTTGTATAATCTTTGATATTGAATCTCAGATTCTGATTCAATTTTGTCTCCTGTGGACAATTAATATGTACATTGTTGTCACAGAGAAGACAAGTCAGCTCTTTATTTTTCTCTGGGTACCATTTATATTGAGTTGTAGTAGATTGAATTGTGTCCTCGTAGTAGATTTATCATCATGAGCTCGAGCTGAAGCTCCTGACGCGGCGGTTACTCCAGCATTACTGGAGATATCAGTTTTGCTCTTCATTTGAAAATGGGTGCCGTTGCAACGTTAGTCATCTTGGAAACGAACCAGAATTTGGTCAAATATTCCAAGGGTCCAGGGGGGACCGCAAGGAGGTGTGGCCGAACTTCTCCCCTTCCACTTGGAATGCCGTCACTACAGGATAAAGCACTCTTGGTGAATTTTTTTAATTGTGATTCAGAATCTGCCACTGAAGCTTTACGAGCGTTTCGTTCCTTTAAAGATAATCGAAGCGGTAAAGGGCCAATGAGTTGCTACTCTCTAAAGCGATTGATTAAAAGTTTTGAGGAAACTGGATCTCTGGAAGCAAAACCTCGGAGTGGAAGACCATCGACATGCAAGTCAGTGGCTGTTACGGTTTTGCAGAATGCTGAAGCTATTGAAACGTTTCCCCATATGGAGAAGTAAGTGCTAGACAAGTTTCTCGACAAACGGGGATTCCGTATGGAACAGTTTGGAGAGAACACACATTTAGAATTTTTCTATAAAAATATCCTAACAAAATTCAAAGTTTTCACGAGTTGAAAGTCAGCGATTTTGAGAAGCGTCAGGAATTCGCAGCATGGGTTTTCCGGCAAATTGATATTGATGAAAACTAGCTGTCAAATGTTCTAAGAACAGATGATGCTCACTTTTATCAAAAGGGAGAATTTAACATTTAAAACTGCCTCATTTTGGCAACAGAAAACCCTAGGATTTTTACAGAAATACCACTTCATCAGCACAGAGTTACAGTGTTGTGTGGGTTCACTTCTTCTTTTATTATTGGGCCATTTTTCTTTGAAAAAATCAATGGAAGAACTTTTAAAACCGTTTTCGTAACTGGTGAACGTTATGTTCAACTTTTGAGAGAAAAGGTTATTCCCATATTGCAGGACAGACAAGCACTAAGCGAAATAACATTCATGCAAGATGGAGGACCTCCTCATATCTCCCGCGGTGCCAAACAATTGCTGAAAAATACGTTCGGTGGAATTCGTTGATAAGTCGCCACTTTATATACCAGTGGCCTCCAATATCACCAGACTTGACGCCTTACAATTTCGTTATGGGGGTACATTAAGTCGCGTTTTTAACGATGCCGGCCTACCACATTGGCCATGTTGAAGGCTTCTATCAGATGGCACGTTTTATAAATTTCAACTATTTAATTGTGACCATTCTGTCATCTATCGTCTGCAGGCGGTGTTTGAGAATGAAGGGCGCCACATTGAGCAAGGATTGTGACCTAATACAAGGGAGAAGGCAGTTACCTCATGTGTTATATTTTGCAGCTCTTTGTTTTGGGTTATGGGAATAATAAATGCTGTCCTCACATCTTGGCTCTTTTTTCTTTTCTGTAAACAGTTTTTTTTTGTCATTTGCCCACATTTTATATTATGTCGTGCAGGCCAAAGTGTTATAACTTCTCGAATAACACTGGTATACACAATTTTACCCCTTATGTTTAGTTTATCGCTTTTCGCTCATTAGAAGAAATAGCATAAGGAATAATCTCTCTATCCCCCCCCAACTTTAGATATTTTGCGCAAAAAAAAATACAAAATGATTTTACTACCACGTTTTTCAACGCAAAATGTCGATTTAAAAATGTTTTTTTTTTGAGAGAATACATTTTCAAAATTATGTACAGTATAATAAACAATGATAACATTTGACAAACCCATAGGATATTTGGAATAAAGTACGACAAATATATTTTGTCACTCCCCTCTATATTTCATTTTTGGATCATGACAAATATCCAGTTAAATAGTCAAGTGTCGCCAATTAGTCAAGAAACTACACATTCCTTATAGCAAGGAATTCTATTAGTAGTGCCATCATAATTTTTGGTACTATATTAACATTTCAAAAATTGTGTATTGATATCAGTAGTTATTTTCAAACATTCAATCTATTTCACAAAACTCCATCTAAAATATAAATATTTTTTGCTACATGTTTTAATTTGCATATACCTATTTTACATATCTCAGATTGTATTTAAAAATCGTCAACCAATTCTTCTAACTTTTGGCGAAATGGTGTTTTATTTATTAATCATTTGATATTATTAGGGTTTTTTCCTGGTATTCAAAAAGGAAAAATACGTGTCGTTCAGTTATATTTTTCAATTTATCAAACAATTTGGCCGCTGAATCGCTGATTCTGGTAGAGCGCCATCTAGCGAATAAAGTTGTAACTAAAATCGATTTCGAATTTTTCATTATTTGCCATAAAAAATCCCATTGCATCCTGAACACAATGGTGTTTACCGCATTGCTCTAGCACAAATATTTGCGGAGTTATTAATTTTTAAAGTTGTGCGGGACTTTTGAATCACCCTGTATATTTACATATCGTTTTATTGAGTTTTTACTAATTTTGCATGTACATCATTGACTTTTAATGAATGAGAAAAAGAAATTGAAAATAAACATATGAAAAATTAAAGTAACAGCCTAAAGGAATTTATGTACAATTGAAAATTGATTTTTTGTAACGTCTCATATTCCCCTTCTTGAAACATTTATTCTCGGGTAATAAATGGTCAAAGTTGAGATATGTGAACGCGTCTTGCTTGCTTTTGGTCTTTCAGAGAGGTATCGTAGGTTACATCAGATATCTTTTTTGAATGACAAATGGTCCTTCATATTTTGGTGATGTCTTGATGAGACGAGGGTCGTTGAAGGCAATTTTTCTTATGACTAAGTCTCCTTCTTTAAAGACATACTTTGGGTGATGGCTATCGTGTTTAATCTTCCACCTACTTCTAATTTGTTCTGTCCGCAGGCTAGCTTTCTTCCTGGCTTCCTCAATTCTAATTGGAGTTTGGTCGGCAAATTCGGGTACATTACCGATTCCATACATTAAGAAAAGCGGTGAAAAACCAGTCACGTAATGTGGTGTGGAATTATAATTTTTGACAACTTGCGGTAACAATGAGCTCCATTTACATCTAGGTTTCTCTAGAACAGCTATTCTCAGTTTTGTCAATATCGTTTCATTTAATTTCTCACAAATGCCATTGCATTGAGGATGATAAGGCGAAGTATATGTGTGTTTAATTCCTTGTAAGGAAAGAAATTTGTTGAACTCTTTTGATATAAAATTTTTGCCATTATCTGTTAAGATAGTATTGATCGAATTAACAGATTTGATCATCTAATCAAGACATTGAGTGACAGCTTGAGCAGTGTTTGTTTTTGTGGGATATGCCCATAGATAACGAGTTGCGTGATCAACAAAAACTTGAATGAATTTATGCTTTGTGTTAGCTGCTGCTGTTCCCAGTACAATAGTGTCACAACCGATCATTTGTAATGGTTGGATATTTGACGTTGGAGTGATCATTTCTCCTAAAGTTGGTTCATGTCTGACCTTCACTAGTTGGCAAGATTTACAAGATCGAACATTATTCTTGATATCAGTTGTTATTCCTTTCCACCAATAACATTGAGTTATAAGTTTGCATGTTTTGGTTATTGATGGGTGACTCAATGAATCGTGATATTCTTCCAATATTTTTTTGGTAAGCGAGTTTGGGACAACTGCTTTAAAAACTCCTTTTTGTTTGATCATTACCACACCGTCGTGACTGTGGGAATTTTTCAAGAAACTCAAATCTGAATTTTGTTGGTGTTCTTGAAGTTCTTGAGTTGCAATGTTAACAACTGGGAGTCTTGATAAGGCGTCAACATGAGTTTGTTGCTTTCCAGAACGATGAACGAGAGAGAGAGAGAGAGATGTTACATGATTTCTAAAATAAACTAAGAATCCATCTAAAATACTTAGGTTTCGGTTTCTTCATGGTGAAAAGCCATTGGAGCGCCGCATGATCAGTGATGATTTCAAATGGTTGGTTTTCTATGTATACATGAAAGTGATCAGTTGCTTGTATCACGGCTAGGCATTCCATCTCATAAGCAGAATAATTCTCTTGGTGTGGTTGCAGTGTTTTGGAGTAATAAGCAATTACATGTTCCTCATTGTCTGGACCAATTTGTGTTAGGATTGCTCCAATTCCATATTTGGAGGCATCTGTATAAACTTTAGAGGGGTAGTCCGGGTTGTAAATAGCAAGGACAGGTTTTGTAGATAGTGCCATTTTAAGTTTAGCGAACGACTCCTCTACTTCCTCATTCCAGATGAAGGGCTGATTATTCCGAGTGAGTCGAACCAAGGGGAATGAAATTTTAGAAAAGTCCTTCACAAATTTTCTGTAATAATTTGCCAATCCCATGAACTGACGAACTTTCTTTACAGTATCAGGTCTTGGAAAGTCTTGAATAGATTTTACTTTTCCTGGATCAGGTTTTAATTGATTGTGACTGATGATATGTCCGAGGTATTTTACTTCAGTTCTTCCAAAAATATATTTCGACAATTTTAATTTCATGTTGTACTGTCTTAATTTGTCAAAAACTTTACTAAGAAGCTCTATGTGCTCTTGCCATGTTTTCGTGTACACCAATATGTCATATTGGAAAGAGCAAGTTCCTTTCCATAATAATTCACCTAGAATATGTTGGATTATCCTTTGAAACGTTGAAGCAGCATATTTTAAACCAAATGGCATCACTAAAAACTCATAATGACCATCGTTTGTGAAGAATGCAGTTTTTTGAATAGATTGCGGGTCCATTTCGATCTGCCAATAACCCCATGCAACATCAAGGGTAGAGAAGAATCTGGATCCATGCAATCGATCAAACATGTCCTGTATGTGAGGTAGGGGTTGCCTGTCATCCAGCGTGATCTCATTAAGACGTCTGTAATCAATGCACATCCTTTTATTTCCATCCTTCTTGGGAACCATAACAACAGGAAATGCCCAA
Organism: Cordylochernes scorpioides; assembly: GCA_030710605.1. Lineage (NCBI taxonomy): Eukaryota > Metazoa > Arthropoda > Arachnida > Pseudoscorpiones > Chernetidae > Cordylochernes > Cordylochernes scorpioides. The sequence goes on from CP092876.1 coordinate 85,073,075, forward strand.
GGAGAATCTGAAGTTCTTATTAACTTGTGTTCGAGAAGTTCTTTAACTTGCTCAGCTATCTCTTCATACTCTTTTAGAGGACGACGATCGGGTCTAAGAGAAATTGGTTGTTCACTTTTCGTGATGATCTTATGTTGTATAGCTACTTTTTCCAAATCAATGGCATGCTGACAAAATACATTCCTATTGTGTTCAAGTAATTTTTTTAATTCAAGTTCTCTTATCTCTTCTAGATGATTTACAAGAATTGGATTTTGTAATCCATCAAATTTGGTGTAAATTGTTTTGTCTTTGACATCTATTAAAAGATTAAAAAGAGATGCAACATCTAATCCGATCAAAAGTGGATATTTAAAGTTCTTCATTACATGGAGAGTTACAGGTTTAATTAGTTTATCTATTCTTACCTTGGTCTGAAGGCTTCCACATGTCCTGGTAACACCATCCGCTTGGCTGATGTAAATGTCTGAATTTGGTTGAAGTTGAAGACGGGTTCGCTTGAACAATCGCCAATTGATTATTGATACTGTTGCTCCAGTATCCACAAATGCTTGCGCAGGAATTCCATTTACTTCAACACTTATGTTGATAAGCTTGAAAGCTCCTTGTGTAGGGGTATTTGTCAAAGTACTTACATTCAACAATTCCGGGGATCCTCATACTTGTTTCACTGAAGTGTTTTGATTAGGCCTATCCTTTTTATAATAGGATCATAATCCTCACAATCTGTGACCCAATGTTTAATTTTTATTCCCTTTTTCGAACATATTGGACACCAGAATGGGCAAACATTTTTTCTATTATCATTATTTTTTGTCGCGAGATGTATTTTGTTTTTAGGCTTAAACTGAATTGAAGCCCTATTTTGTTCAATTGAAGCTGCGATATGAAACCATTTTGTGGCGTCAGTTGGCTGTGCAGCCACAATTAAATCTTTCCAATTATTTGGAAGTCCGTCTGTTAATAAATGAATTTTTTCCACCTTCGTTAGATGGGTTTGATTTAAGAGGCGAATTTTATCTTGAAAATAATTTTCTATTGATTCTTTTCTCGTTTTAATCTTCGATGTGATGCTGAGACAATTGGATTTGCGTTGCATGAACCAAATCTTTGAATCAACTTTTCCTTTACAACTTCCCATCTTTTTATTGCAGGATTTGAAATAATCTCGTCTGCATACCATTCAAGTGCTGAATCTGTCAAGTAGTACATAAGATTTTTAATTTTTTCATCTTCCTTTAAAGAATCATTTTCAAAATCATATAATTTGATCCATGACTCAGGCCTAATTGCCCACTTCGAGCCGTTGAATTTTTGCAACCGGTTGTTAGGATTTTTCGCCATTTTTTCTTTCCGTATCCTTTTCGACTGAGCCAAATGCCACGTTTTTTATTTTAAAACGCTAATTTTCTGTTTTGTAAAACTTTAATTTTAAAGTTCATTATTTTAAAAGTGAAATGTTTGTTAATGGAATAGACATTTTACCTCAACTCATTTTATTGCCGCCTTTTGTTTACAAGCCATTTGTTTATATCTATATTTACATATCATTTTTATTGATTTTTAACTAATTTTGCATGCACATCATTGACTTTTAATGAATGAGAAAAAGAAATTGAAAATAAACATATGAAAAATTAAAGTAACACCCTAAAGGAATTTATGTACAATTGAAAATTGTTTTTTTTTGTAACGTCTCAATATATATACAAGGTGTGTTCAAAGAGTATCGCGACTTTTGTGTTTTTTCTCAAAAATTATTTATTTATTCATTAATACCTATTTTGTCCTCTTCAAAGTAATCCCCATGAGATATTATACACTTGTTCTAACGGTTTTTCCAATCTTCGAAGCACTTCAAAAAAAATTTTTTTTTCTTTTTCAGCTCCTCCTTCGTTGCCGTCTTTATCTCGTCAAGCGTAGCGTAACGTCGTCCTTTCATGAGCCTCTTCAGTTTAGGGAACAAGAAAAAGCAGAGGGGGCCAGTTCTGGGGAATATGGTGGCTGCGGCATCATTAGTGTGTTGTTTTTGCCAAAAAATCGCGCACAAGCAACGATGTCTGAGCAAGGGCGTTATCGTGGTGCAAAAGCCAATTTTTGTTCTTCCACAAATCCGGGTGTTTCTGGCGGATTGCTTCGCGCAAATTGCGCATAACTTGCAGGTAATATTCCTTATTGATGGTTCTACCCTGTGGTAAGAACTCATGATGCACCGCGCCCCTGCAATCGAAGAAAACTGTCAGCAAAACTTTCACATTCGACCGAACTTGGCGCGCTTTTTTCGGTCTTGGTTTGTGCGGCAGCTTCCATTGAGATGCTTGAGCTTTGGTTTCCACGTAATAACCATAAACCCACGCTTCGTCACCAGTTATGACCCTCTGGAGCAAATTTGGGTCGTCGCGGACAGAGTCCAACATCTCATTAGCAATGTTCATGCGATGCTGTTTTTGGTCGCAATTGAGCAATTTTGGTACGAATTTCGCGGCGATCCGTCTCATGCCCAAATCATTGATAAAAATCGAAAGGCACGAGCCAATCGATATGTTTAGTTTCTCAGCAACTTCTCCAACGGTGATTCGACGATTGACCAATATCATTTTCTCCACTTCATTAATTTTTTCGTCTGTTGTTGAAGTGCTCTTAATTTCGTTTTTCACACAAAATTTGATACAGGTTCTTTGATCCATTTTTTTAAAAGGTAAAAATCGAAGACGATCCAAAACACCTGCAAGAAAAGCAGCTGTCGCAAATTAAGTGAACATTCAAAATGGCCGAGCTTGTCGGCATAAGTGAGAGACATGAGTACCAACATAAAGCCACAAAAAGATCAAAATTCGAATATACGTAACCCGCGAAAATTCAAAAGTCGCGATACCTTTTGAACACACCTCGTATATTCAATTAAAAAGGCATATATTGGATCAAAATATCATTTATTTTACCAATATTTAAGTTGGCTGAACGCCAACCTTTATCAAGGTGTTATAACATATTAATGTGTGTCAACAACAAACTCAGCGCCACATATCGTCAACAGAATTAAGTTTTAAAAATATTTTGCACATATTCAATATATATATAAATATTCTGATGTTTTCCTCTCAATAAAAGAGACAATTTACAATTGAGGAATCATGGAAGGGAGAAATAGAAGGCTCATCAATTAAAGCTTAGAATAACACCCACTTAAATGGGGTGAAATAAGAGTCTGTTAATACTTGTATAGCAATTGTTGTTTCATGATCAGGGATTCGGGAAGATTCTAAGGCTCTTTTAAAACCTTATTTTTGTTTGTAGTCCGTATTTTTCAATTAATATTAGGCCAATATATCAAAGGGATTATTATAGTTCGCATATATAATGGAGTCAAAATCGTACTGGTCGCCTTATATTATCAGGGTAATATTAGGAATAATAGAGATCTAGTGATGTTTCTATAAGATTTTATTAATAAAGTTTCTAATGTATTATAGAATGCATAGGTATATATATATTATAAAAATAACAGTGACTTTGAAAATATATTACTGGATCTATATTGGAAGGTCTGAATTTATTCCTCGTGACATAACACATCAGTTCAAGGTTTGAGATTAATCTGTATGTTTCAAAAATGCGAAAGACCAGAAATATATAGGCATGTTTGTGACAAATCAATGGCTCAGATAGAGTATTCGATGAACTATCCTTGAGAAGAAAGAGTACTGGGACAAATATATATATTTTTTTGTAAGAAAGGTGATGGGGCCAAACAATATGCACTGTCGAACTATAGATAGTCTTCATATACCCTATCTTTATTAAGCGATTAACGCTTGAAAGCTAGTGTTTTTCAAATAAAAAAGATACTCATTGTGATAATATAATTGTAATTTTAATACCCTATCTTCTCTCTCATTCTGGCAACACAATCATCAGATATTTTCATCACACACTTTTATATTGAAAATAGAGCAATCCATAAATTAATCTTCAATTAAAAAGGCATATATTGGATCAAAATGTAATTTATTTTACCAATATTTCAGTTGACTGAACGCCAACCTTTATCAAGGTGTTATAACATATTTAATGTTTAATATTAAATTAAACACAATTAAATATATAAAACCTAATCATAAAATATTAAATTACAATAAAGGAGCACTATATATCCCTATATATATATATGTCAGTGCATGTATGTATGTCGGCTATACACGTCCACAATTCGTGACTAATCTGGCTAAAATTTTAAGAGTATATAGATTTGAATCTAGTAAAATCTATAAGCAAATTTTCAGGATTCTATCTCGAATGACCTCAAAGTTATTAACAAATTATAAACAATTTTCCCTATATCACTCGCAACCAGCGCCTCACTGCGGCAACTTCTAGAAGTAAATTTGAGAAGGGTTGGACCACGTGGTGCGACGGGGATTGGTGGAGCGGGATTTTCACAAGAGTGATCTTGAGTGACGTAATGATGGTGTATGGACAAAATCATTTGCTATCATTCTATGTATATATCAAATTTAAAATATCTTCATATAAAAATCAAAATTATACAATTTTCAACTATAATTTTGAGAATTTATATTTTTATTTTAAAAACACACAAATTCTGGAGCAGTACGTTTCACAAGAGTGATATCCACTTCGCCAATTTATAATTGTAACGAAGAGTATTTGAATAAAACATTTAATCGGGTAAAACGCTGTTTTGCCTAGGTCATTCAGCTAGTTATATATATTTGCATACAGCCATTTTCTAAACCAAATTATTAATTCATCTAAAATGTTTCTTATATTGTTTTAGAGTTTACCTTGAAACAATTTTTTTACAGTTTCCGAAGCAATACTACAGTTAAATAAATCACGAAAACTAAATAAAACATATAACTGAGTCAATAAATATTATAGAACTAAAATGAACCGTAAGTTACCTAGCAACCAACTATATTGGAACACGAAATTTTTGTTTTATTTTATAAATTGTGACAATTACCTGATAAGCACGCGCAATTGTACAACAGAAATCGAACACAGTGTTTGCTACCTACCAGAGAGTATAAGATACCTATTTAAGGGTTATCTTTACATGATAACGAAGAAATTCTTGGCTCGAACCCATCTACAGATTTTGCAACGGTCAGCTAAGTATGGATATCTTTGTCTTCTCAAAAAATTGACAAGTTTCTTCACCTGGGAGATACATCATTCTGCCATAAAGCTTGGCTTTGGACAAAGGTCGCGGCATGTACATTCTCAAAAACCCATTATAATTATTGCTTAAATCTGAAGATATGCCATACCAATATTTCATCAACTCTAATTAGAATTATGTTAAGAATCACCGTGAATTAATTGAATATAGTTCCAAATATCATATAAAATATTTAGAAATTATATTTAAAATGGCAGCGTTCCTATGTAAGCACATGCGGTTATATATTTGATAGTTTGAATAGATAATAACAAGTGTAAGTAGGAACCCTATTTAGGAGGTTTTTGTATGTTTCCGAGTGTGAAATGCTGGTGACTAGATTTTTTAGTGTTATGAACTTTAAAATTAGTAAAATATTCCATTTTTTAGAATTTTGTATTGTTTAGGTCGTTCTACTAATTCCTACTTTCTCCCTCTCTCTTTCTTCATGCATTTATCATTATATAATCTTATTTATTCATATTTATATTCATTCAGTATTTAACCTTATATAATCTTATATGGACTTTGAAATATAAGGGTTTCAATATCAATATCCATCTCTCTCCCTTGATACGCGCATTGAGCAATATATTTTTTTATCTTAATAAAAAAATACTTTTAAGTAATTTGAATTTTATAGTTACAATGTAGCGCGCAAATAGAATGTATATTGGCCAATTTTATTTTAATACAATAATATTAGGGAATATTAATTTTTTATCGACTTCCATTATTGATATATATATTATTTCACCTATTAGATAAGATATATTTGTATTGGTAAATAACACAATATCTGTATGATCTATTGAGGCCCAATCAATATAAAGACTTAGACATTTTGTAATTTCATTTCCGTAACAGACAATTACTTTATCAAACACCTTCATATTGCAAACATGTTGATGAAATTAATATCGATCTGAACGTCTCTTACGAAATATAATGTGTGAGGTCTTCAGAGAGACGAATGGATAGACTCGATTATTTGTCCATATCTTCAACTACTGATTCTACAATGAACAGTAACGTGTTTCCACAATATCTTAGCTTATTTACAATATTGATGGGATGTCTACCTTTAGGAAAACCGACATTCTGCTATCATATCTGGTTCTGGATCAAGATCTGTGCATCTGCAATCTGCATCCCATTCTGGATCCTCTTTGGATCTTACACTAAACAGCGTAACTACTTTTTATTGAGAGCGTTTATTGCTTGCTTGCGTTTATTTATCAACATCAAATTTTACTTTTCACAGAAAAACCTAAAATCTATCATCACTAAAATTACTGATAAATCACTTTCTCGAAATTTAAAAGGCATTGAAAAGTATTATAAGATAATATTTTATGTATATATATGTAATACTACATTAATGCTGGGGCTATTTTTAATAACGGAAAGGTTTGTGAACAAATGGAAGTTAATCTTATATATTATTCTCTATATTGATGTCGGAATGATGTTAAATCATTTTTTGATTTATATTTACCTCGTAGCACGTCTAGTTAGCATCTGTAAATATCTTAATACCAATCTACATAACACGTATCTACCTAACCAATTCAAAGAATATTCTATTGAATTTCTGAAATTAAGAAATGTCCTGAAATCATTAAATACTATATATTCTATCCCTTTGATTCTAATTATTGTCAATACCTTTTGTTCTATGATGTTATCCTTTCAAAAAATATATTCCAATTTTGTTCTCGAGCTTTATGTGATGCCATCAGAAATTGTTCATTTGGGAGCTTCGATGATATTTGTATTCTTCTTTTTTCTTCCTGGTGAATGTTTGAAGAATGAAATCGCTGAAACTTTGAACATTTGTCTCAACAAACGAATACCCTTGCCAACAGGACAGACAAAAGAACTCAAGAAAATCGAACAAGTTATAAGAGAGGGGTTTCATACCACAGCTGGGTATTACTTGGATCTTAACCTTGGAACATTTTTCTCTACAATTTGCTTTATCATTAGTTACTGCATGCTTTTCAAGTAAAATAACTTTTATTAACTCCTAATTCTTAACTTTATTATTTTTACGTGTATATAAAATGCATTCTTATGACAAATATAGTTAAGTTACCAACTTTCAACTGTTTGCATTTCTAATGAATCTACCTCACAATCATTTGAAGCATATGAAAATAACCAACACACATTATATATGTGTGTAGCATACTTTAAATTGTAATATTATAACACTGTTTACATATTTCACATAAATTTATTAGTCAAGTTATAAACAATAGTTTAAAAGCATACCCTCCTATAAAATGTACACTGATCATATTTGCTACCAACCGCCATATTTTGTGATATGCTATATCTTTATTTATATAACCTGTATCATACTTATTTGTATTTAAACTCAAATTGATGAGGTTAAAATAAAAACAGAAAAAGAGTGGTCTGGAGACAGCTACGAGGCAGAGTGAAGGGGAATAGCTAATGCTAAGCTGGTGATCCGCCCTTGGTTAGCTGGTCGCGGGGCGCACGAGTCTTGAAACTCTTGGGTCTTCGCTCTGTGTGTGCGCCATTGGGAGCGTCCTTGCCATGCGCGAAAATTGCACCAGGGCTAGGCCTGGTGCTGAAAAACCAAGGGGTGCACACAGTAGTACCACCCTCCCTCCTTCACGTTGGTTTCCCCGCGTAAACCTCAGAACCTCAGAGGTCCTTGATTCGACGGCAGATTCAGGGAGTACTGTGATCAAAGGTTCGAGGGCTAAAGGGGGGGGAGTCCTATTGGAGCGTAGGACGGGTTTAACTAAGTCCGAACGAGCGAGCTCGGTCAGCAACCTTGCCATGAAAACTCTCGAAGACGCCTATGGGTTTGATTGTTCGACCCCATGGAGCCATACCATAATGGCGGGCGCGAGGGGTCAAACAATGGCCGCTCGGTGCATGGAGAATGCATCATTCCCTTTTTGGCTGGGTGACCTGAATATCAGCAATGGGTATGCCTTCGCATGCCGGTTTATGGACCGAAAGGTCTGGGTGGCCACTGCTCCAAAGATGTCCCGTGGGCTGTCTCCGAACCGCTCGGTTCTAACATCTAGCCCTGGCTCTGCTTCTTGCTGTCCACGCGTGGAAAAACTTACCACTTTCGTCTCACGACTACGAACGACTGCCAGTTTATTCACACGTCGGTTCACTCTGAGTTACAACATATATATATTTATATAACATTTATATATGAAAAGTTTTGAAAATATCAAACGTTTTAAGTGAAATATATTTATCAGAAATCTAAAAACCTAAATTTGACCTCAAAGAAAATTCAATGATTAAATAAGTTATCATTATTATTTTAATGTATATTTTATCGATGAGAGAGAAATTATTTACACATATGTGAAAATTTGAACAAATATCTGCTCGAGAAATGTTTTTGGAAAAATTGGAAATCTTAAGACAGTAAATCAACTCCACATTTGCCGGTCCCAAGCCCGGATAAGAGGAGGGAAAGCAGTAACAAGTTCACTAAAAAAACCTGGGCTCAACTGGCCCGAATGATAGTAACTTGTAAGGGCTCCTAATCCAGGGATACAAGATGAGTCTGTACTCCATATTAGGAGCAGCTGTACGTGGTGTGTCTGTTCCTCCCTCAGAAGCAGCCATTTCATATAGGAACTAAGTCGACCTGCTAATGAGTAGTGCTCCCAGTTTTAATGATCAAAACATATGCCTTCTACTTCCTCCGATCATTATGGATTTCAAATCTCTTTGGATAAATTCTATACATCCCCAGCAGATTCTATCAAAAGTCTCAAGCTCTACAGGCTTGATACTCTAATATGATTGAGTGAGATGAGAACAAAGAAGAATAGGACAGTTAATCGAAACATATTCTCTTCTATTATTGATAATTTTCTATCCTCTGTTAAATTGAAATATATTGATGGTTACGTAAGAGAGAGAGATTCTCTATTTCCAATGCCTGTTTATAAATATTTATTTGTACAAATATTTGTGTATATCACTCCCTTGATCTGATATGTACATGTGTACTACACCTCGCAGTTACCTTTCTTGTATATATTTTTTACCTAGTCTTGACATAATGCTCTATAAGGGTAAAGTATGTGAATTTTTCAAAATAATTCTGGATATAAATAATTTAAAATATGGTAGTAAATATCTTTAAAATATAAAAAAGTAAATCATTTTGAAAATAGAGCAATCCATAAATAAATATTAAATAAAAAAGGCATATATTGGATCAAAATATCATTTATTTTACCAATATTTCAGTTGACTGAACACCTTGATAAAGGTTGGCGTTCAGCCAACCGAAATATTGGTAATGTCAAATTATATTGACAAATTATTGCAATCTTATCATATCTTATCTCAGGTTTTAGTGGAAAGAATTTGTGTTTTCGTTTGTTTGTGAACAAATCTCTCCCTCCTTCTCATTAGACGAATGTGGCCATGTTTGTATATAAAGGGGGCTATGGTATGGTAGGGAGTGTGGTGGATTATCGTGTGAGGACGCTCAAAGTGTTCTCTGCGTGCTATATCCGTGTCTGGCAATCTCGTCGCATACCTGTGCAACCCCGGTCTGATCCCTACCTAAGCAGCAATGAAGCTAAGTACTGTTTTTTTTATTTTATTTAACAAATTGTGATTTACTATTTTTTTTTTTTTTGGTGTTGTACTTTTGAGTCCACGATTCTTTCTGTGTTTAAGTTACTCTTACTGTAGGCCCTAGTATAATGTATCTTGTGTTAACCCGTAATTAGTAAATTTTTCAGTAAAAAAATGATTTTTGGATCTTTATAGTTCTTTTTAATTAAAGTAAATTATATGCAATGTATTGAATATATGGCAATTTTATACACACATATAATTTCAAAAAATAGCACAAATTTCAAATTGTATTGGGATAAGGTGGATAAATTGAGAAAAGGCAATATATTTTCCGTGCAGCTGAAGTTCAACTTTCATTTGCATGATAAGGAGATGCATTTTTCTTAACCCATATTTATTCAGCAAATAGAATCATGAGATGCCTTCCTAATGCAGACACACAAGTCTTCAAACGTGTAGGCCAATTGTCAATTGCCTAAGAACCTCATTCAAAGGAAGATTATATATTAATTTGAAGGGTCTCATCGACAGGGTGTCTTCATATTGAGGATCCGTCATTCTGCCAAAATTTATAGTCAGTTACATGTCTTATGTGTTGAAGCCCGTGTAAAAAGACTTTATTCGAGATTTGGGAAACGCAACCATTTATCATTTTGATTCACGAATGCATGGTATGCATTGTATGGACCTTCTTATGTACAAAATTATCTTCAGTTTGTGTCTATGTAAGCATGTTATCTTGAACTTTCCTCAATATGAATTTTCTAGGATATATTTATCTATCTGTGTCTCGTTACCACACCCCAGATAGCATTGCCAATGAAATGTGGTAAGGTGGAAGCTACATGGAAAACTCTACCTGTACACGCCATCCAATATCTGTTTTAATCACCCCCAAGATGGTAGTTGTGGTGTCATGTCCACTCCATGGAGAGGGGGTGCCATTACCCTGTTAGTCAGCCACATTTCAGAGTTCCCTGTTCACGGTTACCGTAGCAGCTCGAGTCTCACGACACCGTACTTCACCCTACAGGGCAGTCTCTTACTCGTGCTGCTTCTCCCGCCTGCCAAGTAGAGGAGGGGTTGGCCTTCTGAGTGGGAACACCCAAGGCATAATTGCTATTATTTCTGCCAGAGGTAGTTCATCTGGGTACTGATTCTAAGGAATATATATATATATATATATTGAAAACCAGGAGCATATGTGCTTTACAGAAGGCAGAGCGCAATCTGGTGGAACAGAAATCAACTAAACATTGATTTACCCTGTTCCCTGATATTTGGCCAACCCAATTTCTTGATAAATCAAGAAAAGCCATCCACGGAGCCATTTTAAATGTTGATTTCAACAACTGCTCTTTTTATCTTTTATTTTTTTCTTTCGTTTTTCCATATATATATATATATATATACCTCAAAATTTATTGATGATTTTCCCACTTGTTTCTACATTTTAATTTATTTAATTAATTAATCATAATTTTGATATTTGCATTATTTCTGGTGTAGCAATTTTAATGGTCAGTACTGAATATTACAATGTTATATTTTGATAATAGTAACATACAATCTTTATTTCTGAAATTTTAATTCTGGAATATTCCAAATTCACACAGAAAAAATATACTTGTATTATCTATCTAATATATAAAAGGTAACGTATTCAATTACCAGAGGAGCTTATATAAATATTATAAAAACATTAATAGTAATAGCACTTTCTTTACAAAATATTTTCATATTATAGTTGTATTACAATTTTTATCTCCATGTTCCATGATTTCTCAAAAGATAGATGTTAGAAAAAGAGTTGAATCCTTAAGATTATTTTTTGTTTCTCAAGTTTGTGGGAAGGAATAATCTATATAGATAATACCGTAACAGAGTTTTCCATTGTAAAGTCCTGAGCTATCTCCTCCGAAGATTCTGAACTACACATAACAATCTATATACCAAAATTTTCGTTATTTTTTTCTTCGTATGATAGGCCTGTTTTTATTTTCCTAATGTTAACAGTTATTTTTATTTTTTAATTTAATCTATTTTACAATCGTAGATTTTTTGCATTTATCATCATCAATTCATTTGTTTTGAAATGCGTAAAAATGTGTTTTGAAATAATATATATTTCTGATTCATTTGATTTTGTAAGTACTTTGTTATAGTTTTTCATTTAAATATATAAATTTTTCGAATTGTAGATTGAATTATTACTTTTATTCTATAATAATTATCTTTTATAAGTGTTTGTTATAGTTTTTCATTTGAATTTAGCACAATTTTTGTATCTGGTTATCTTTTTTGGCATCTTTTCATCTCTCTTTGACATCTTTTTTTTTTCTCATTAATAAGACCTAATCCAAATAATTTAATAGTGTGTGACGTTTCAGCAACAGCATCAGACAGAAGAATAAATGAACTAAAGAATAAAATCTCATTTTTTCTTTTGTCTGATGATGGTGGCATTTGGATTAGGTCTTTTTTTTTTTTATTAATTTGTTATAGTTTTTCATTTGAATTTAGCTCCATTTTTGTGTCTTATTTCTTCTTTATATTAAAACTTAGAATTAAGCTTTGCTTTTTTATATACATGTTTATTACACATTTAGCAATACTTTTTCTTTATATTTGCTCTTATTTACTCATTTTTTTACTCTTTCACAATCAGATTTTGAAAATGGCTAAATGGCTTCACTTCTCCCTATTTGCTTTTGTAGCTTTTCTTATAAAAAAAATATTAGAACTTAGAATTAAGCTTTGCTTTTTTATATACATGTTTGTTACACATTTAGCAATATATATACCAAAATATTTTTTTGAATACTTACCTCTTTTAGTGAATTTTTGTCAGGGGGGCTGCAAAAGTGCCGTACTTATGCAGTATTTTGATGCTTTTCCTGTGAAAAGGATAATGAAATTTAAAATTAAGCTTTGCTTTTTTATATACATGTTATTTACACATTTAGCAATATATACACAGAAATATTTTTGGAATATTTAACTTTTTTGGTGAATTTTTGTCAGGGAAGCTATGGACTGCCGTAATCATGCATTATGTTGATGTTCTTCTCATAAAAAAAATATTTGGGTTTGGAATTGGGCTTTGCTTTTTGTATACATGTTTTTTACATATTTAGCAATTTACACACAGAATAATTTTGGAATATTTAACTTTCTTGGTGAATTTTTGTCAGGGAAGCTATGGACTGCCGTAATCATGCGGCTGCAAAAGTGCCGTACTTATGCAGTATTTTGATGCTTTTCCTGTGAAAAGGATAATGAAATTTAAAATTAAGCTTTGCTTTTTTATATACATGTTATTTACACATTTAGCAATATATACACAGAAATAATTTTGGAATATTTAACTTTTTTGGTGAATTTTTGTCAGGGAAGCTATGGACTGCCGTAATCATGCATTATGTTGATGTTCTTCTCATAAAAAAAAATTTGGGTTTGGAATTGGGCTTTGCTTTTTTGTATACATGTTTTTTACATATTTAGCAATTTACACACAGAAAAATTTTGGAATATTTAACTTTCTTGGTGAATTTTTGTCAGGGAAGCTATGGACTGCCGTAATCATGCGGCTGCAAAAGTGCCGTACTTATGCAGTATTTTGATGCTTTTCCTGTAAAAAGGATAATGAAATTTAAAATTAAGCTTTACTTTTTTATATACATGTTATTTACACATTTAGCAATATATACACAGAAATAATTTTGGAATATTTAACTTTTTTGGTGAATTTTTGTCAGGGAAGCTATGGACTGCCGTAATCATGCATTATGTTGATGTTCTTCTCATAAAAAAAATATTTGGGTTTGGAATTGGGCTTTGCTTTTTTGTATACATGTTTTTTACATATTTAGCAATTTACACACAGAAAAATTTTGGAATATTTAACTTTCTTGGTGAATTTTTGTCAGGGAAGCTATGGACTGCCGTAATCATGCGGCTGCAAAAGTGCCGTACTTATGCAGTATTTTGATGCTTTTCCTGTAAAAAGGATAATGAAATTTAAAATTAAGCTTTGCTTTTTTATATACATGTTATTTACACATTTAGCAATATATACACAGAAATATTTTTGGAATATTTAACTTTTTTGGTGAATTTTTGTCAGGGAAGCTATGGACTGCCGTAATCATGCATTATGTTGATGTTCTTCTCATAAAAAAAATATTTGGGTTTGGAATTGGGCTTTGCTTTTTTGTATACATGTTTTTTACATATTTAGCAATTTACACACAGAAAAATTTTGGAATATTTTACTTTCTTGGTGAATTTTTGTCAGGGAAGCTATGGACTGCCGTAATCATGCAATATGTTGATGTTCTTCTCATAAAAAAAATATTTGGGTTTAGAATTGGGCTTTGCTTTTTTATATACATACTAGCCGAGTGACCCGGGCAACGCCCCGGGTTTACCCGAAGGACCCGCAGGTGAGAAACTATAGAAGAAAAATTTTAACAAATCAGAAAATGAAATTGCAAACAACAGAACTACACTACTTTAAGGACATGAGAGCACATGCACTGTATCACCATACGTGTACCATTTTCAAAGACCCTGCTTAGGATTAAAACTTCTCAGAAGCATAACAATAGTACCAACCTAGAGGTTAACTAGTGTGGATGCATTCCTCTGGGAGTGAGACTATTGAGAAATTCAGTAGGGAGTTATTTTGCTTCTCCGCATTCTAACACTCCAACTGTTAACACTGTGGAAACACTGACTCATGTTTGGTAAGCAATTTCAGGGAAGAAACTATAGACATTGGATTAAATAAATTATTAATTAAATTGCATTAAATAAAAATTATTAGATTTAAATAAATATTATTAGAGTGAAAAAAAAAGAAAGAAATTAACAAATTAGAAAATAAAATTTCGAAAAATACAACTATATTGCAGATAAGATAAGAGGACCTTATTAAAAAATACATAAACAAACTGTAATTCGACACTCGATAATTCGACACTTTCGATAATTCGACACTTTCGATAATTCGACCATTTTAAAAATCAAATTTTCAAGGTTGATTGTTGTTTAAATACAACTTTGCTTTTGCATGCATAAACACAGGCTCTTGTAGCAAGAACCCAAATATTATTTATAGTCATAGCAAAAGCCAACTTTAGTGAAAACTGATGCCTCTTCAGAATGAATGGAAGACTGAAATCTGAAGGAGCAGAAGATATGGGTCATTTATACTTTCACCAATGCCTTTAGGATCTTTGCGATGGAACGCGTATGGTGTTTCAGCGCATGTGCTCTCATGTCCTTGAAGCACATATACTGACAGTGCCCAAAGTTGAACACACTGTATAGTGTCTGAAATATCTTTGGCCCCTTCGGATACCAACTTTCGCTTCATTCTAGAGAGGCGTTAGTTTTCATGTCATATCTGTAATATAGTTTTGTTGTTTGCAATTTTCTTTTTTTTTTCCTTTCAAATATGTATCCACTCTGAAATATAGTTTGTAAATTTTTATTCCAATTTATTTTCTTATATATATATGTATTTTTTTTTCATTTCCAAAATATTTATTTATACTTTCACCAATGCCTTTAGGATCTTTGCGATGGAACACGTATGGTGTTTCAGCGCATGTGCTCTCATGTCCTTGAAGCACATATACTGACAGTGCCCAAAGTTGAACACACTGTATAGTGTCTGAAATATCTTTGGCCCCTTCGGATACCAACCTTCGCTTCATTCTAGAGAGGCGTTAGTTTTCACTAAGGTTGGCTTTTGCTATGACTATAAATAAGGCTCAAGGCCAAACCTTGGCTACAAGAGCCTGTGTTTACGCACGGACAACTTTATATGTGGCTTTTTCAAGTTTGCGAACATTGGATAGCATACATGTAAAGATGACCCATATCTTCTGCTCCTTCAGATTTCAGTCTTCCATTCATTCTGAAGAGGCATCAGTTTTCACTAAAGTTGGCTTTTGCTATGACTATAAATAATATTTGGGTTCTTGCTACAAGAGCCTGTGTTTATGCATGCAAAATCAAAGTTGTATTTAAACAACAATCAACCTTGTAAATTTGATTTTTAAAATGGTCGAATTATCGAAAGTGTCGAATTATCGAAAGTGTCGAATTATCGATAGTGTCGAATTACAGTTTGTTTATTTATTTTTTAATAAGGTCCTCTTATCTTATCTGCAATATAGTTGTATTTTTCGAAATTTTATTTTCTAATTTGTTAATTTTTTCTTTTTTTCACTCTAATAATATTTATTTAAATCTAATAATTTTTATTTAATGCAATTTAATTAATAATTTATTTAATCCAATGTCTATAGTTTCTTCCCTGAAATTGCTTACCAAACATGAGTCAGTGTTTCCACAGTGTTAACAGTTGGAGTGTTAGAATGCGGAGAAGCAAAATAACTCCCTACTGAATTTCTCAATAGTCTTACTCCCAGAGGAATGCATCCACACCAGTTAACCTCTAGGTTGGTACTATTGTTATGCTTCTGAGAAGTTTTAATCCTAAGCAGGGTCTTTGAAAATGGTACACGTATGGTGATACAGTGCATGTGCTCTCATGTCCTTAAAGAAGTGTAGTTCTGTTGTTTGCAATTTCATTTTCTGATTTGTTAAAATTTTTCTTCTATAGTTTCTCATCTGCGGGTCCTTCGGGTAAACCCGGGGCGTTGCCCGGGTCACTCGGCTAGTAATATATACTTTCTTAAATAGAATAATTCATATTTACATATTTAAATAATAAATAAGCATATATTTGGTTTTATAGAAATATATTCCAATATTTCGATTCTCTGAACTCCAACCTTTAAGGCCTAACAAAGTTTTATTTTGTATCATCAAACTACTTTGTTGTCATAACTTGACAATGGTTGCCGTTCAGCCAACCGAAATATTGGAAAATCATTTTATTCAATCCAACCTATGCCTTTTTATTATCTTTCTATATATATAATATATATATATTAATTTTATAAAAATAATATATATAATTATTGCGTATCCTTTATGATGATTAAGTGCATATCGACAAACGAATTTATTAGTCTGAGGGAGGCTTTTGCATATATAGCAATATCACATGCCGAGTTTTATATTTTGTGTGTGGAGTTTTTGTTTATTTATATTATTTTACATAGAATCACTACCATAATGTAACTTAAAATTGGAGTCATATAAAATGTACCATCAAAGAAGAAAGGCGGAAATTTCAGAAAAGTAATTCAAAACTTTCGTTAATTCACATTATCATGAGAAATTATATTGATGAATGAAAATATGTTTCAGTTTTTGATGATATAAAAACATTTAAATTAGCCATTTTTTGTTTTCGTTAAATAATTTATATTAGTATTTTTTCCATTTGGTAGGCTGGGATATATTATCTTATAATACGATTATAAGGTGAATTTCGATGGCAATAAGAAAATTGTATCAGAAATAATACATAACATATTGTGAATTTTCAAAACAAAAGGTTTATGTGTTAATATATATATGTGTGTGTTTGAAAATAGAGCAATCCATATATAACAATATTTTAAAATGCCTATTTTGAATCATAAAGTTTTATTTCCGATATTTCGTGTGGCAAATCGCCAAATTGGACAGCAAAACATTCGACAAACTAAAAGCAGCAAACACTAACTTGCCTATATTTTATGGCTTACCAAAGGTACACAAACTAAACAGCCCTCTACGCCCCATTGTATCCTACGCTGGCACCCCCATATACCCCTTGTCAAAATACCTTTCCTCAATAATTTCACCCTTTCAGAAAGAATTACCTCACACTATTCCCAACTCCACAGCAGCCATAGAAATAATTTCTAGAACTCAACTAACAGAGAACAGTCGCCTGGTCTCCTTCGATGTTGAATCGCTATATACTTCAATCCCACATGATGAAGCTACTACAGAAATTTCAGAATTATTGAATGCTTACCCCAACCTACCAGTATCTATACCAAAGGATGCCCTCATAGACTTACGCAAACTGTGCCTATCATTCAGCTACTTTAACTACAAGGATCAATACTTCAAAGAGATCAAAGCACTCCCGATGGGCAACCCAATATATTCAGCTCTGGCAAACATTTTCATGAATAATATTGACCAATTAATAATAGATAATAAGCAGCTAAAATAACATTCTGTAAAAGATATATTGACGATATTCTTTGCATAACCGAAACAACAATAAAACAAGCATTCTGAATTTCTTGAACGATATAAAACCATTTCTTACATTTACACATGAAATAGAAGAAAAAAACTCTTTACAACTAAATGCAGCTAGAATTATTACAGGTCTTCGAAATACCTGCCCTAATAATATTGTACTTTGCGAGGCAGATATTATGCCCTTAAAGGATAGAAGAAGCTACAATCTGCCAAAATATATTAACAAAATCAAGAGTTATGAAAACAAACACAGAACTTTCAATTACATACTTAATTGGGAACCCAATATAAGACTCAAAAAAGAAGGCCCTCTCCACCTGGCCAAAAGAAATGGATTTTTAAAATATAAAGTGGAAAAAAATTATTTAGCTGAAAAAATATCTCCATGCGAACCACTAACAAAATGTTATTTTTAATGCCACTTTAAACGAACCCACCAACAAACAATACCTAAAAAAAATGCAATAACTATCTATACCGATGGTAGCAGAGACGAGTTGGGACACAATGGCAGTGGCTCTCTCATTAAAACCACAAATGGCAATGAGAAAATGAACAGAAGAAACCCAGAATTTTGCTCAGTCTTCTGATCAGAACCTATAGCCATCTATGAAGTCTTAAAATCCATCAGAAATACTAAACATCACGATATATGGATTCTTACTGATAGTAGAAGTACCATACAACACTTGAGTCACACAGGGGAACTAAGAGACAAAGTAAGCAGGAACATAATTGGTTATCTCCAAAAACTCTCAATACCTCAAAAATTCACCTTCAATGGATACCCTTACATGTTAGCATTGAAGGCAATGAAGCTGCTGATGCGCTAGCGAAAAAAGGCACAAAATAACCCTTGCTACAGAAAAATGAACTTACTTTTAAATAAATAGAAACAGTAGCCAAAATAAACAAGAACTGGAGGATCCCATCTAAGCACAGTTGGTACACCCTAGAAGCAGATGGCCACCCAGAAATTTCGGTCCACAAGCCGGCATGCGAAGCATGCCTTTCGCTGCTATTCTGTTCAACTCATAAGCCAAGTAACGGTATCCAAGCTAGTGCTTGGACATTGTACCTGGAAACACCACCTCCCAGACAACGTGTCTGGAAGGATTTCTATACCGGTGGCCTTTAATCATAGCAAAATAGGAAACTATCTACTGTGTCCAGCAGGGACCGCGGGGAGGCAGCCCCCGATCGACTCTGTTCACTCAGAGCTGAGGAAAAGCTCAGCTGCCACGTCGTGGGCTTTCTCAAGAAGCTT
Organism: Cordylochernes scorpioides; assembly: GCA_030710605.1. Taxonomy (NCBI): domain Eukaryota; kingdom Metazoa; phylum Arthropoda; class Arachnida; order Pseudoscorpiones; family Chernetidae; genus Cordylochernes; species Cordylochernes scorpioides. Next base: position 85,092,319 of record CP092876.1, read on the forward strand.
TCTGTGATTTCTCAGCAGCTTACTCTCGATCGCGCTCCTCGCCCTCCTTCTCTCTTCCTGCACACCCACTACCCTTAGACAATCCAAGACGTAGTGGCGTGCATTCACATCCCTTTCTCCATAGACGCAATCAGGGTTTCTCTTAATTTTAAATCTGTGGAGTCTTGGGGAAGAGCCCATGACCCGAACTACCCTAATGAGTTTGTGGGACATTACTTTACAGAGGTACTTGGGTGTTATTGCCCCATTGAATACCTCTCTCCCCTTCACACTGTTCCTCCATCTGTCCAACCATAAGTCCTGGACGTGCCCCCTGATCCTCCTATAAACTTCTTTCTTGGTCACTGGGGTCCTCAGTGATCTACCTCTAAAGCATCCTGCCTTAGCGATCCTGTCTGCGAACTCATTACCTTCGATGAGGCTGTGTCTCCTAAACCAAGGGAGCTCCGGGGCCCGCGTCATCATCTCCAGCTCCTGGATTATTTGATGCGCGAGTTGCCCTTTCTCCAGATTGATGGCGACGAGGGCCGACATACAATCTGAATAAAGGCGGTCCGGGCTGAAGTTCTCGGCACACACTCTGAGGGCTACCCTGATCGCAACCAGCTCGGCTGAAAAGACCAATTCGTCCACTCTGAGTGTTAAACTTTCTTGGAAGATCAGCTCTCCATTAGTGTATATCACTACCCCAGCTCCAGTATTGGTTCCAGACTTACTACCATCAGTGAAAACCTCCGTGCCAATCCCTGTCGGCCCTCTAGGACTCCAATTCCACTTTGGCAACCACTGCGGAGGCTTCCTTGGGTCTCTCTTCGATTCCAGGGCCCCCGCTTTAAGTCCCAGGGCATCTTCCCTGTTCTCCCAGATCTTCTGTCTGATGGTCTCCTCCTCTAGTTTCAATCCCAGGGGAATAAGCCCAGCGAGGACCAAAAAGGCCTCACTGCTGGTAGTGCGATATCCCCCTGTGATTCTGAGTGCCGCTGTCCTCTGCACTCTCTCTTGAGTTGTTGCCACCTTCTGAACCCTGTTTCGGCGCTACCAAGCCCCGGAAGCATATAGCAAGATTGGCTCGACACAGGAGAGGCAGAGGTTCCTAAAAATAGTACCCTCCTTCTCTCCCCTACCCCCTGTTGAGAGCCAACCAGGACAGGCCTGCACAACGCCTCCCTGCCTCTCGCCACCATATCCTCCGCCTGGTATTGCCAACCCATCTTGTCATCAATGACCACCCCCAGGATGGTCATCCTATTGACCAACGCTACCCTCCGTCCTTCCATCCGGATAGCCGGCTTGTTTTCCCATTTGATCCCTTTCCTTTTAGTTCTTATGTCCCTAGGCTTAAAGCTGAGGGCTTTAGTTTTGGAGACATTGAACTTAAGGCCAGAGTCATGGGCCCAGATCGAGAGAATTTGGAGAGAAGTTTCAACACACTTCTCAGCCTTCGCTCTCGAAGCAGCCTCAATGATGAGGAACTGGTCGTCAGCATAGAGAACCAGCCTGGCTCCCTCATGGAGCTCCTCCTGAAAAACGGTGATTACCATGATATTCCACAGAATAGGTCCGCAGCAAGAGCCCTGGGGGCAACCCCTAGCACACTTCCTTTCCAACTTCCGCCCACCAAAACTGAGGCTAATCCGTCTATTCCTCAGGAAGTCACGAATCAAGCTGAACAAATTATCAGGACAACCCATGTACATCAAATTTCTCATCAGCTTGTTCCAGCTCATGGAGTTGAACGCGCCATCAATGTCCAGGGCCACGAAAAGAACCCAAGCACCCTTATTTAAGCCCATCTCAACCCCCTCTAACACTCTCGTTCAGAGCTGTAGTTGTGGACTTCCCTTCCCTAAAACCATGTTGGAAAGAGGAAAGGAGCTCATTACTCTCTAGCCAGTGCTTCAGTCGATGAGATAGTAGGCTATCCAGGACCATACCTAGACACACTAGTAAAGAAAGCGGACGATAATCATTAGGAGAATTACCCTTTCTACCAGACCTTTCGAGAAGCACTACTCGGGCAACCTTCCATGCCTCAGGAAATGTACCAGTGTCCAGGCACTTATTGAATAACCTGGAAAGAAGCGATGGGTGCATCCTTACCAGGGCTTTCACCACCGTGTTATCGATCCCTTCGGGACCAGGAGATTTCCTTTTCCCGAACTTGAAAGCCGTCAGTTTCACCTCATTCTAAGAAAAGGGCGGATCCACCGAACCACAAGTGGTCAGAGAGATCTCGTCCTCTGGTTCCTCGTTTCCGAAGTGCCGATCCAAGTTGTTTTTATTTTGTCTTCTGCTTTCGAGCGAGTAGGTCTAGAACACATTTTCTCTGAATTTTCTCATTGTTGGTGGATGAAACAGCACCAGTGATTATTTTGGCCGCTTTTGCTTGAACACTGTCTAGTCTTACTTTTAGTGATGAGCTTGAGGGAGCCCAGACCGGTGTTGCATATTCCAATATAGGCCTTATTAAGGTGGTATATGTTGCTCTGAGAATTCTGGGTTTTGCTCCCCAATTTGTTCCACATAGCCTTCTCAAAATGTTCAGTTTTCTGATAGCTCTATTTGAGGTGCTACTTATGTGTACGATGAATACGTAGATCGCGTACTTCGCCGCTTAGGAGATGGTGATGGCGTGGTCCTCGAGACCAACTGGAAAGATCCAGGACTGCAGTATCACACCTAGGTATTATGGATTTCTAATTTTATCAATTATTTGTTTGTTTATGCTTATTTTGTGGTTATATTTATGCCTTTTTCCCTGTGAGTGGAGAAGACGCATAGGTTTGGTTTTATTGGGTTTATGGTCATTTGGAGTTCCATTGCCCACTTCTCCAGTCCTCTAATTGATGTATTCAGTATCTTTTACGATTTTTCTATGCTGCTACTTATGTGCCATACGGCTATATCATCTGCATAAAAGACAACCTTTGTGTCTTCAGTGAGGTAAGGATGGATGTCGTTAATATATAGCAGATAGAGTAGAGGACTGAGCACCGATCCCTGAGTTACACCAGCCCATGTTCTTCCTTCCTTGGAAAATGCTCCATTGACCGAACCTCTATCCCTCTTCCCCTTAAGAAGTCTGCAATCCAGATTAAGGTTATTCCTCTTACTCCGATGTTGTGCAGCCTTTCACGTAATTTCTCCCTCCACACTCGATCAAAAGCTGAGGTCATATCCAGGAATACGGCCGTGGTCTTCTTTGGCGGTTTTTCCTGGAAATAATCTATTATTTATTGACAGAAGTAGAACAGTTGATCAGTCGTACAGTGCTGGGATCTATAGGCAGTTTGGTAGAGGTCTATTTTATTATTTTTAGTGAGCCAGACTATGAGCCTAGAGTGGATAATTCGTTCTGGTATTTTACAAAGTATGCTGGTGAGAGCAATTGGCCGATAGTTCTTGTATTCCTTGGCATCTTTGTTTGGCTTCAGTATAGGCACTTTAATTGATATCTTCCAATTCTTTGGTAGTTTACCAGTTTGCCATGAAATGTTCAGTATTCGTAGGAGTTGATTATTAGCTTTGTCTTCAAAGTGTTTAATCATTTGACCAAATATTAGATTATCTCTTGGTGACCTCTTGGGTTTTTTATTGATGTGTTTAGCTCATTCAGTGTGAAGTCTCTCGAGAAAATATCTTGTTGATTGAAGTGTCTTGCTTGTTTAACTAACTGGTTTATATTATTTTTAGAGTCCTGTCTTCATTCGTATAGTTGAGTATGGAAGTGCTTGAAAGATATTCAGCAATTATGTCAGCCATCTGTTTGTTCTCGTTCTCGCTGTTCTATTCATATCGGTTAGAGTATTGGAGGATTGGTGTTGGGTTTGATTGTTCTCTAACACTCTAATTATATTCCAGTGTTGGCTGTCCTTTCTTGGATCCATTTTTTCGCAGAATTATGCCATTTTTCTTGTTTGCATATCCAAATTTCTTGTTCTATTTTGTGACTAATTTCAATGAGTTCCTTTCTGTTTTCTTCTGTTTTATTTTTTAAAGAAGTTCATTGATATTGTCTCTCTCTCTCTAAATCATTGCCTCGATGTTGTGGTCCTTCCAGTAAGGTATCCACAGGTCTTTACGTCTACTTCTAGTTATCGATGCTTTTGAAGCTTTTTAAATGTTCGAAGAGAATTTTTCCAAGTTTTTGTCAAGCGTTCTGTAATTCAATTTTTCGTTGCACAGTTCTTCAAGCTTTTCTGTGAATTTTTTTCAAGTCGGCTTTCCTAAAGTTCCATGTTCTTTTATTCTAATGGACATTCTCAATTTTGAAGTTTAGGGTTGTTAAAATTGGTCTGTGGTCACTGATTGCACCTCTCAGGATTTTCCATTGTGTTGTGGGTGCGATGTTGTAATTTATCGCTGTGATGTCTATTGCGGATTCTGTGCCTGTGGACTTAGATAGATAGGTGTTCTCTCCGTTATTTAACGGTGTAAGGTCGAGGTCGGTTAGCATGTCCTCAACCTACTGACTTTTGTTATCCTGGACAGGTGATCTCCAAATTGAACTTTTGGCGTTAAATTCGCCGAGTATGATTGTGATATCCGAAGACACTTCACTTAATGTCTCTATTGTGTGTACCCATACAAAATTCAAAGATTTCACGAGCTGAAAGTTGGCGATTTTGAGATGCGTCAAGAATTCGCTGCATGGGTTTTCCGGCAAATTGATATTTATGAAAACTGGCTGTCGAATGTTCTGTGGACAGATGATGCTCATTTTTCTCTAAACGGAGAAGTTAACACTCAAAGCAGCCGCATTTGGGCAACAGAAAACCCTAGGATTTTTACAGAAATGCCACTTTACCAGCCTAGAGTTACAGTTTTGTGTGGGTTCACTTCTTTTATTATTGGGTCATTTTTCTTTGAAAAATCAATGGAAGAACTTTTAAAACCGTTTTTGTAACTGGTGAACGTTATGAGAAAAGGGCATTCCCATATTGCAGGGCAAAAGCACTAAGCGAAATAACATTCATGAAAGATGGAGGACCTCCTCATATCTCCCGAGGTGCCAAACAATTGCTGAAGGATACGTTTGGTGAAAATCGTGTGATAGGTCGCCACTTTATATACCAGTGGCCTCCAAGATCACCAGACTTGACGCCTTGCGATTTTTGTTTATGGGGGTACCTTAAATCGTGTGTTTATCGATGCTGGCCTACCACATTGGACATGTTGAAGGCTTCTATCAGGGGACACATTTTTTAAAATTGTGTACAGTATAATAAACAATGATAACATTTGACAAGCCCATAGGATATTTGGAATAAAGTACGATAAATATATTTTGTCACTCCCCTCTATATTTCATTTGTTGGATCATGACAAATATCCAGTTAAATAGTCAAGGGTCGCCAATCAGTCAAGAAACTACACATTTCTTATAGCAAGAAATCCTATTAATAGTGCCTTCATAATTTTTGGTACTATAATAACATTTCAAAAATTCATGTATTGATGTCAGCAGTGTTTTTCAAACATTCAATCTATTTCACAAAACCTCGTATAAAATATAAATATTTTTGGTACATGTTATAATTTGCATTTACCTATTTTACATATCTCTGATTGTATTTAAAAATCGTTAACCAATTATTCATACTTTTGGCGAAGTGGTGTTTAATTAATTTGTTATTTGATATTATTAGGGTTCTTTCCTGGTATTCAAAAAGGAAAAATACTTGTCGATCAGTTATATTTTTCAATTTATCAAACAATTTGGCCGCTGAATCTCTGATTCTGGTAGAGCGCCATCTGGCGAATAAAATTGTAACTAAAATCAATTTCGAATTTTTCATTATTTGCCATAAAAATTCCCATTGCATCCTGAATACAATGGTGTTTACCGCATTGCTCTAGCGCAAATATTCGCGGAGTTATTAATTTTTAAAATAGTGCGGGACTTTTGGCTCACCCTGTAGAAAGAGTTGGATAAATATTCAAGGCAAATTTGAAAGTATATATCTTAGGCATCTGGGGGTTGTTATTACTTGAAGGTTATGCAGTAGGTGATGATAAAGCAGAGTGTTGTAAAAAATGTCCCAAGGTTGAGATTCAAATAACGACCAGCAGTAGCTTGTAAACCCTCTCTCATGACTTGTTTAATTTTCTTCATTTTTTCCGTCTGTTTTGATGGCAAAGGTATTCGTTTGATAAGACAGATTCATTTTTCAAAAATTCACCCGGAATAAAAAAGAAAGAAACATATACAAGAGCATTCGTGAAATGAACAATTTCAAGAACCAAAAAGCTACGATTCAAGATAATATTAGAATATATTTTTTGAAAAGTTATTATCATAAAAAATGTTACATTTATAATAGCTATAATCAATGGAATTGAATAAAAAGTATTAATTGATTTCAGAGTATTTCTTAATTTTAAATATTCAATAGAAATCTTTATAAATTGGATAGGTTGTTTCATGTTGCATAGATTGGTATTAAGATTCTTGCAGATGCTGGTTAGGCGAGCTACGATAAAAATATAAATCAAAAAATTATTCACCAACATTCCACCATCAACAAACATCATGAAATACAAAATTAACCTCCATTTGTTCATAGATGTATCTTTATAAATATATAGAATGATCAGTAACAGATGGAGTAAAAGAAATAAATAAAATATAATAGCACGAAGCAATAACGCGCCATCTATACATATAAAATAAAAGGATTTAAAAGCGTGAATGTTTCTTTTATACATAAAACGAACTTCTACTGTCCTTACTGCGATGAAAAAATATATTGGGATGGCTTGGCTCATCAGTGGTGAACCCTCCCAGCGGTTTCGCCAATTTAATCCACCAGACCGCTTCTCAGAGCTCTAATACTGTATTGGATCATTCTGCTTTTATATGCTACACTGAAGGATGTAATCTTAAAAATGGTTTTCAACTAAACTATGGACATAAGCTTATAGGACAGTAGAATTACATTCAAATATTTGCTTCGAGCAATGCTCTTCAGCAAACTATAAAGACAAGGCCATAAGGAATAAATTAACACAAAGCAATAACGCGCCATCTATACATATAAAATAAATTAATTATTAAATAATTATAAAATATTTTTTTTATTTTATTTTAAAATATAATAGCGTAAAACCTTTCCAAAATCGATACATTTTTATAAAAGGATTTATTAATAAGTGTATTGATAATAGATTTTAGCGTTGATTGCGAGAGGTAAAAATAGATTACGGTGATTAGACGAAGGCATGTTATAATCGCTCTCACCAAACTAACGGTTTGCCAGTTGTTCTCATATTAAAGAAGCATCCAGAGTGGGATGAAGGTTGAACAAGCTCCAACCTTGATCCAGAACCATAAGCAATGGCAAAAAGAAGGATTTCCAAGTTGTAAATCCCTTGTTATTCTTGTAAATAGACGAAGATATCCAGGTAGCACTTTGTAGCCCATTGTAGAATCAAATTTTGGAGAAATAGACAAGAAACTACGTCCCCTCACAGTCATTACTTCACCGTTATCGCGGAATATTATCTCCTAGCTGAATAAAGTTAAACTGTGAGGGTCGATATCAATTTCTTATATGTTTGTGACGTGCGTGTTTGTTCAGTCAACTTAATCAACATGTGGATCAATCAATTCTCTCAGCTTCGATAATGATATGTTTATAATAAAAATACAAGTGTCTATTTAACATCTGGAACACGCTATATATCTTTTGTCTTCGTCAGGAGAAGTAAATAAAAATAAACATTTGGCAAGACGTTAAAATTTGTTCTGAATATATAATGCTAAATGTTCTACAACTTGACATTACAAATATTTTGAAATTTTGGAGATTAAAGAGATTCATAAATATGAGATTTAGAGAGAAATGTCTCTTTGAGGATGATTCAAAAGAATCTATTAGAAATTCATCCGTTATTATTTCTTTAAGAAAAATATGTACACTCTATATATCATTTCGGGGCTCAGAAATCATCCATTCTGGTTAGCAGCCCCGTAAAAAAAGATTAATTTCTCCTCCTCAAAAATATCATTAATTGGAGAGCCAACTTCCTTTCGCGTTTTAAATTGAAATGCAACTGTTTCAAAATTCCCAAATTCGTTATACTGTATGGAAAATGATATCTCACGTTTAATAATACTCATTATAATTAAAAACTATCCACTATGTATATTTGAAAAAAAAATAAAAATAAAACTAAGAAGGTTAGGTGTTAATCATAAAAATAAAGAAGGCATATCCTGACCAGGAGCACATGTGCTATATCGTGCTATTCTGATTTCTGTTACACTAGATGGCGCTCTGCTATCTATTTATATGTGTGTGAAAATACTAAAACTGATAATAAAAATATGTACAAATAAATAAATGCTTGGTCAGGATAGGCCTCTATCTACTTATAAATTTGCCTTATTCTTTCTGTTTGTTTGTCTGTTTGTCTGTTTGTCTGTTTGTCTGTCTGTCTGAAGCTCACGGATAGAATGCGCGCTCATTGGCTGCCAGGGAACACGTGTCCTCCCTGCCCCCCTCTAGACAACCCTGTTATTCAAAAACCATACATCCAATCGCCATGAAATTCTGTGATATTATTAGGTATATCCCCGGAAAGGTTTTCGAAAAGTAATTTCTTGAATATCTTGAATATCCTTAGAGTTATTTGAAGAATTGTAGATATAGCTCGCAGGCAGCGCCACCATTGCGACGACGGAGATAGGCTTAAGTTTGCTGCTCCACCCCTGTTGACCTTGGGTCATCGTGTGAGTCACAGCATGATGCAACAAAAACACTCTCTCTGGGGATTGCGGCGTCAACAACCTGTAAGTTTGCCTCTCTCATAAACCTGTCTATACAGACCACCCTGACTATAGCGACCACTCTAGACAACCCTGTTATCAGCTGCCTGTCTATACAGACCACCCTGTCTATAGCGGTCACCTTAGGCAACCCTGTTATCAGCAGTGTGATACATCCACCTGTCTATACAGACCACCCTGTCTATGGCGACCACTCTAGACAACCCTGTTATCAGCTGTGTGATACATCCACCTGTCTATACAGACCACCCTGTTAATAGCGACCACCCAAGTCAACGTTTTTGAAAAATATATTCGCACTCGGGTAAACCCCGGGCGTTGCCCGGGCCATTCGTCTAGTTATATATATATATGTCGTACTACAAGCACTAGCAGTCATGGGCCTCGTGGTAAGGCGTCAATGTGTAACACAAAGGACGAAGCAGGTTGGATGTTACCTCAGAGACCGAAGTCTTTTTGAAGTGTTTTTCACGAGAGTAAGAGTAGAAAAATATTATTAGCTTTTTCCGCCCGTTTGTTGGGGTCTAGTGACGGCCGTAAAAACATTGAAAGCTCCTCCTTGAGGAAATAAATAAATTTGACGAAATTGGACCCCTCGGGCTTCGGCCTGTCTTGGACTGAAACTTTGATATACATGTTGGATTTTATATCTCAATTTGCCCAAACTGGTATAGTGGATCATTTCTTTTCACCACTAGTCAAATGTATTACTATGGAGATAAACGTATAATGCATTGTTCTATTACGTAGTACATTAATAAAGGAAGATAGGTGACTCTTTTGATACGTATTAAATATAATTCTATGTATAAAAATGGAATAATTGAAGCACGAATGTTTATTTTTAAATATAAAACAAACTTCTACTCTCCTTACTGTGATGAAAAAAATATTGGGAGGGCTTGGCTCATCAGTGATGAACCCTCCCAGCGGTTTCGCCAATCTAATCAACCAGACCACTTCTTAGAGCTCAAATACGGTATTGGACCTTTCTGATTATAAATGCTATAATGAGGGTGGAATCTTAAAAATGTTTTCAAGGAAATTATGGACATAAGCTTTTAGGACAGAAGAATTACACATAAATATTTGCATCGAAAAATGCTCTTCCGCAAACAATAAGTACAAGGCCAGTTAGGCTCAAATAATTATAAGGCGAATGCGTGCCATCTATATAAAAGAAATGGAAGAATTAAAGCACAAATGTTTCTTACTGATTCCATTCCTTATATATAGATGGCGCGTTTCCGCCTTATAAATAATTCTATTTGTTTATTTATGTTCCAGTAACTTTTATCTAGAAGTCTATGCCCTATCGATGAGTATTTGAAAAGAAGATGATGTTTCAATAAATAAAAATCCACAAATTAATACTGTTGATTGTCTCCTATTTTTAATAATAGTATTATAGTATAAACAGAGAAATAGAGGTCTCTTGAAGAACTATATATAATTTATAGCTCGATTCCAGAAAACTAGATAGTCAACTTCGACAGCACTACAAATAGACGCACAAATGTAAATACCATATTTGTAAATGAAAAGAATCCGTTTGACAAAAGAAATGTGATCAATTTTCATTTGATGGGATACATTTTTTACTCTAATGTGATACATTGCAGCGTTTTCTAACCAACACCTCAGCTGGAGTAGTTTATCAGTTTTAAATCGCGTCTCGTTAGTACGTCTCCAAATTGGTGGAGAGAGAGGGCGTGCGTTCCCTTGAACACCGTTTTGGGAAAATGTAACACTACACGAGGGATCGTTCTGTGGCGCGAAGTTACGTTATTAAAACGTGGTTTAACCTGGGTAAATATGTCATTTAAACATTCATCTCAGTTTAGCAGGCCTTTTGGATGAATTGCTTCTTGAAATAACGGTTCAGCGTCTGAAGTCGTTCAAGGAGAGAAACCCTATAAGCCTGAAACCACTGGCCCCATGACTGTTGTTTCTTGTAGTACGACATATATATATATGTGTGTTTGTGTTGTAATACGTGGAGCCGACATCGTCGTTGTAGGCTCCTCACCCAACATGCAGTCATGGGGCCAGAATGGGAGCGCACTAGCCTGAAGATAAATGAAGAACAAACGCAAAGGAACATAGTTACCTCAGTTTATAGGGGGCAGCACCCGGGAAGGTGAAGTGGAGAATGAAGTCCCGGGATCGCTCTGTTCAATCGACTTATTAATGCTATCCTGTCTTCTCCGTATACTCCTGTAGGCTCAGAAATAACCCAGCTTATATGTTAATGGTGACGTTAGAGAGAGAGCGGACTTTGTTGTCCAATCAAGGACTAACATGACCTGTTAACATCCTTACTGGGTTGATTTTACTTATCGATGACCTATTATTCTACCTTACTGGGTACTACACTCTTCTTTTACGGTGGTAAATTTTATGCATGCTATTTTGAAGTTATATCAGGCTTGGTGTTTCTATGTAGAATATTCCTTTGTACAACATTGTAAATGTATAACAAATATAATACGACATATATATATATATGGTAATTTAAGCCAAGAGCCCCATATTGTATATAACTTATAACAAGTTTTCATGTTGTATAATAGAAACACATCTGTAAATGATTATACGCATGATTGACATGTGTCATTACATCATCATATGTAATGTACTTTGTACAAACTTAGGATAAATAAATAAAACTCTGTAATAGATTAAGAGTTGAGCTAACGCAGAGATCGAGCATATAGCAGTCCCAAAACAACAAGGTCTAAATAAGGAAACTGCCACGGTGCCAGTGTACAATTTCACCAGACGATCCAGGCCCCTCTCGCATGTGCTGTAATGCAATACTCCCCTTTCTCGGGAAAGATATATAAAATGCCCCCCGTCTTTAGCCAAAAATACAGTCACTTGCCAGTCAGTTTACCATCTGCGCGAGCCTTCGTAGGTTGTACTCCAGGTCCATCTCATCCATCATGTAGACCAGTAAGAAATCTTCTTTCTCTCCATCTTTCGCTCCTAGCTCAACTTTTATCTGTTCACAGAACTTTTTTAGTGCAACTCTGTCTTGGTTTTTTGTGTGAACATTCCCAAGCTTTCCACTCTGCCACGACCACGACTGCTTGTACTTTGTGAGAACTTTTAAAGATATTCCAAGGTGCAGAGAGGTACTGGAAAACTCCCCATCCTGACTGTTTCTCTCGTTCAACACCGTATAGCGAGAGTCACAGTAACTCACCACATCACATATCTAGTCGAAAGGATTCTACAAGAGTCAACAGTAACTCAACTCATCACATATATATTAATATATATATATAATTATATGAGCGATGATTATTTGTGATAAGTTAAGGGATCTTGAGCTGAGTAGCCGTGGATGGGATGGATCAAAGAATACACCAAGAGAAAAGAGCTTTAAATAGACTCAACAATCGTTGAGAAAGAGAATTAATGGCTATATAGTCTCTAATGATAATTGATCATGACCCCGAGTGATAGCTGACTAAACTCTTTATTTAACCTCCCTACAGGCTTCCATGTTTGGTTACATTTACTATGCCTGCTCTTTGACTAATGTAACCGAGGAGTCCTCTCAGAAAACATTGCCCCAGTAGTTAAATTTCTTAAGTTAAAATAGATGTCTTGCCTCGCTGTTTACCTCCCTCTGTGGAAAATATCGTTTAGAAATTTATTTGTTAGAGAGAAGAGACACAACCAAATACAAAAATAATAGGTAGGTCAGGCTATATATATATATATATATATATATATATATATATATAAGACTTATACTACATAGAAAATAAAATAAATATCTAATTATATCATCATGATTAGAAATTTAAAAAAAGTTCATCTTCGAATATTTACAATTTCTGAAAACTATTGATCACATTATGTAAAAATTGAAACATATGGGAGATAAAATACACAAATTGTAATAGTTCAAAGTGCTATATAAATTCGAATACATTTTCTACACAAAACGGTACAATTATAAATTCACACAAATGTCATCTAATGATTAAATTTGCAAATATTATTTAAATATCTTTCTTCTGTAGAGATTATTTGATAATATTTGAATCGTAAAAATTAAATTACCAAATCTAATTAATAAAAATTAGTATATCATGGAACATTCAAGATCCTTTAAAATATTTTGAAATTAAAGGCAAAGAAAACAGAATGAAAATGAAATGAAAATAAAAGGCAATGAAAACATGAATTATAAAATTAATTCATTCAAAAAATTGGTAGATTCGAGTATGATTTCTGTGTGGAAGAATTGTCAAAAAAATCAGAATATGCCTGGTACATATGCAAAATATATATAAGAGCAAAGACTACATTTTTTAAGAGATGGCATGCAACCAGCATGTATTTAAAGGAAAATTTCGATATATTTTTTCTTCTTAGTATCTTTTCCATATTTCCTATTCTCTAATTTGGATAGTTACTAATGAATTATAAAGCTTTCATAAGAAGAGAGAATAGTTAACTTAAATTATAATAATTAACTAATTCCTATATTATGATTAAAATTTAAAATTTAGTCGTTTTATGATATCATTAACAGAGTTTGACGAAATATTTTGCGGGAGAATAAAATATATTCATATTTTTGCCATTCATTCTCATATAGTTTGTACCATTATTCATATTAAATCTAGCCTACTTCTTGCTTTATAACTGTCAAACACATATATGGTCTTCAACGGGGTTTTAAAAACATTCGAAATTCAATCCAAATATTTATACTATTAATACATAGATTCAACTATTTGTCGTTTCAGAAATAGAGAGACAAAATATTTGTAGTTCTTCAAATAAAAGACACTTCGGCCAGTAAATCTTTTTAATATCTCGACGTTTCGACAAAACGTCAACAAAGATTTACTGGCCGAAGTGTCTTTTATTGGAAGTACTATAAAAGCCGGCCAGGCAGCCTCTATCTTTACATAATATTTGTAGGTCAAGATTAACCAAAGCACAACGGTTTGAGAGACAATTGAATAATATTCAGATTTAGCTTGAGAAATTTAAAAATGTACGAATTTATCCCCGAATAAATATATTAGGAAAATTTATATTTTTATTTGAAAAGCATAGAGTAGTTAATTAAGAAGCAGATAGTGATAAAAAATGTCCCAAAGTTGAGATTCAAGTAGTTTCCTGCCGTAACATGAAGACCATCTCTCATAACTTTCTCTATTTTCTTCACTTCATTTGTTAGTTCTGGTAGACCATATATACGCTTGTTAAGGCAAATGTTCTAAGTTTCTTTGCTTTCATTCTTTAAACATTCGCCTGGAAAATACAATATAATAACGAATACAAAGCAAGATACCAAATGAACAATTTCCATGAGAAATACATAATCTTTCAAAATAATTTTAGAATATATTTTTTGAAACGATAACAACACAAAGAAAAAAGTATTTATAATAATGATAATTAAAGGTACTGCGTATAATGCGTTCAATGAATTTAAAGTATTTCTTAATATCAAATATCTCTTTGAAAGTTCTTTGATTTCTTTGGGATTCTTCATGATACGTAGATTGGTATTATGATCTTTGCATATGCTGACTAGACGAGTTATGAAGAAAATATAAATCAAGAGATTATCAACTCTCATAGCAATCTCAAAAAACATCAAGCGCGCGCGCGCAATACAAAAATATATTCAATTTATTCACCAATGGTTTTCTCAATATACTTAGCGCCACTATCCCCAAATTATTGAAAAGATATAAATAAAATATGATCACAAAATACTTTTCCAAAGTTGATACATTTCTTGAATATGATTTATTAATAAGGGAATTGTAAATTGATTTTAATCTAGATTGTGATAGGTAAATATATATTAAGATACAAAGACGTAAGCACTTTATAAGCTCCTTTTCCAAAACTAAGTTCTCCCATTTGCTTTCAGAATCAAAAAGTAACCAAAAAGGAATGAAGATAAAAAATGTTCCAACCTTTATCCAAAACCAGATATGATGGTAGATTGATGGTTCTCCAAAGTGTAGACAACCTGTTAATTTTGTGAGTAGACGTAGATATCCATGGAACACTTGACTACCCATGGTAGATATAGTAGTGTAAGAAATCACTGTTATGAGACACCATCTGACATCTGTTAGATGTTTGCTAACACAGCGGTCGATTTTAATTTCTCCTATGTGTTTGCAAAATGTGCGTATTCAAACATGTCATGATTTCCTTCCACTATAATTAAACAGCAATTCTCTGCAACTTAAATATTTGCTAACAGCAATATCAATCAATTTAGAATAATATATTTTCAAAAGCTAGAATATATTAATATTTATTTTTACAAAATATAAAAACCTAAAAAAAATCATTAAGAATATAAATTTTAACATCAATGTAGTGAATGTGATATAAACATTCACCACATGTTGTTATAAAATAATTGCGTCAAACCAACACCTATATCACAGGTCTACAAAAAAAACTTTTCTTTTTGCACAAGAGAACCTGATGGTGTTTCTAGTGTAACTTTTCATGCTGAACTCAAAATTCTAATCAGAAATTTCCCATCACCCATGGTTTTTGCCTGACGATCTTTTTTTAGTATTGGGATAAATACATGCATCCAACATGAAAGAGACTTACGAAAACATGAAACTGCTTTTGAAAAAGATAGAATATGAAAGATACGGTTGGAAAATATGTAGAGATTTGAAAGTCGTTGCTCTCTTGCGTGGATTACAGCTTGGATATACAAAATTTTGTTGTTTTCTGTGTGAGTGGGATAGCAGAGATAGGGAAAGGCATTACATTAAAAAAATCTGGCCAAACCGTAAAATCTTTACTCCAGGATATAAAAATATTGCAAATCTACCCCTGATCGATTCAGAAAATATTTACTTACCACCATTACATATTAAACTGGGATTAATGAAGAACTTTGTCAAGGCAATGGATCGAAATGCCAGTGGATTTGCCTACCTAAAACAAAAATTTTATAGTGTAAGTGAAGCGAAGATTAAAGAAGGCATTTTCGTTGGACCTCAGATTCGAGAATTGCAGCAGGATGGAAATTTTCAAAATAGTTTGAATGAAGTTGAAGCAGCAGCATGGAATTCCTTTAGAAACGTTTGCAAAAACTTCTTAGGAAGTGTCAAGGTTGAGAATTACCGAGACATAGTTAATGATCTGTTGCTTTCCTACAAGGCACTGGGATGTAACATGTCCCTCAAGATCCATTTCCTGCATTCACATCTAGATTTCTTTCCAGACAATCTTGGCGCAGTTAGCGATGAGCATGGTGAGAGGTTTCATCAAGCTATATCAAGCATGGAGAAGCGGTACCAAGGTAAATGGAGTCCCGCTATGCTTGCCGACGACTGCTGGGCACTCAAGAGGGATCTACCACAAGCAAAGTATAGAAGAAAATCCACTGTCACTGCTTTTCAATAATAAATATGTTTCGTTCATATATGGCTATATATTAACAATATTTCCAAATTCAAGTAGGCGTATCTCAGAAATATTGTGTAATAGAAAAAAACTAATGGTATATTTGGATTCAGGACATGTAGATAAGATGCTATTTCTTTGTGGACAAAGAAAAATATTTTTTGATAAACCAGTTACGTGACATTGTTTGCAATTTTTAGTGTATTTATCCCAATACTAAAAAAGACCGTCACGCAAAAACCATAGGTGATGGGGAATTTCTGATTAGATTTTTGAGTTCAGCATGAAAAGTTACACTAGAAACATAATCAGGTTATCTTGTGCAAAAATCTTGTTGACCAGTGTATTCATATTATATATCGAAATAACAAATTTGAGACAATAAAAAATATTTACTGGTTGAATTATATTAAATTAGAAGAACTACGAATGCCGGCCAGGCAACCTCTATATTTACGATAGTAATATTCAATTATAAAAGTATACACTTGTGAAAATATAGTAAAAATTGTGATATTGTACTGGGATAAGGTGCATAAATTATGAAAAAGGCATCTCTTTATCGTGCAACTGAAAGTTGTTGATGGCTTGCGTCATCTATTGGAATAAATATCAACTATTCTCGTTGATTTTTTATTATTCCAGAATTGGCCAAATACCCATTCTTGATTAATAAAAAAAAAAGTCCGTGGTTAGCTTTTCTCGATTAATCAAGAATGGATATTTAGACAATTCTGGAATAAATGAAAATCAACGAGAATAGTTAATATTTTTTCTGATAGATAACGCAAGCCATCAACAAATTTCAGTTGCACGATAAGAAGATGCCTTTTTCATAAAGTATATACTTGTACATTATTTTTTAACATGAGAATGTTATTTCTTTTTTAGAATAAAGAACACTTGGGTCAGTACTTTATATCAAAGAACTGAGAATGCGCAGTCTAATAACCTCTATATTTATATTCAATCACAATTCCACTACTGATTATCTAAACTGATATAAGTGGATTCTAACTGCTATATTAATTTATTTTATATATCCCTATCATTATTAAAAACACTCTCTATTGTGATTCCACCGCCACTCTGTGTTGTGACGACAGTTCTATAGAGGGAGTCACTATTCTTGGTCGGCGGGGTTGAAGGTGTCTTGTACCACTTTTAAAATATACGACGAAAACAGGAGAGGAAATTAAATTTATTATCAATTGAGAAAATAGTAAAGGATTATTTAATAAATTGTATATTTAAATGTTTTTACACTATGAAAATCAGGGAATCAGGGCAAATCCTCCCGTTCGAAAGTTGTTTACAAGTTCTTCTGTTTTTGTTTTCCTCTTTCCATGAGCTTCATTCCCTAGCCTCTCCATCGGCCACCCAAACACTCTCAAAACTTCAAGACTATTATCTCAATTTTTTTAGAAAGCATTACTTGTATGTTTTAAACTACCACACATTATTCTTTAGTACAAATTCCTTGTAACATGCCAATTCCCACAACAACGCTTATGGGTCAACTATTTTTTTCTTGATAATCGTCTACCATATTAGTCATATTCCTCAACTTTTTGACGACTTCAAGGCTAAGTAAATAAAAATCGGGTTTATAAACATTCAAGAGTTCGAAAGCCAAATACCTTTGCTATTCATTCTCGAATTCATTATATTTTCGAGTGAATCAGTTTCAACTACCCTTCCTTTCCACTTATATAAACTGACTAACTATGTCATGAGAGTCGCAGTTCCACCGATTTGTAGGCAAAACAATGCCAAGAGTGATTTATTTTTATTTTCACATATCATTGTAAGTATTTAGAGACACCTGTATTATCGTTAAACAATGATCAGGTACCTCTTCATAATTCTCCTTTTTTTCAATCAATTTCATATCCATAAATAATCCAACTAGACGAAAAACAAACCAAGGGAGCCCAACTAAAATTAGCTGACTAATATATCCTATTCTATCTTGACACCAATATACTATAATTCCAATATATTGCTATTTATTATATATAAAGTATAATTTTGTAAATCAATATAAAATAATAAAAATATTTCAAAGCAGAAATTTGATAATACAGGAGAGGAGCGTCATTGATCAAAAGAGAGCTCGCTTTTTACAATATATAAGGCACTTGTTGCTTATTTTCTATATATTTTCGAATAAATGTTATAAATATTACTCTATACAAAAGCAAGGCTATCATTATATATTAAAGGTCCACTATAATTAATCATAATCAAATATATATTAAATGTTGGGATTTTTTTCTGTTCATTTTTATATCCTTTTACTATTCATCTTCCTTATATGTTAGCCATTAGAAATATTTTCATCGTGATTTTCCTAATTGTGTGCGAGTGTTTTAGCAGATATTTACCTATATTATTTTACTGGGTCTTTGTCCTAATTACACCAGATTAAACCTTCTCTATCACCTTTTATATATACACTATTATTTTATGATTTATAAGCGAAATTTCAAACACAAGATTGCACCTTCAACTTCTATATACTATTTATTCTTAGAATATTTATAAGAGTTTTACAGGGCGGCGCAAGATAAGAAACACTGAGAAAAGAGAGCCGTATATAAATATGTATATAAATAAAATATCATCTGTGAATAACTAATCCTTTCTGGGTGTTTATCACCAGAGGCGATTCCTATGTAGGGCATAGGTTCCCCAATAAAATACTTGTTGTTGTTGTGTTGATAATTTATAAGATAAATTTAAAAATACTGATCAAGCTATACATAGAAAGAGGGAATACTTTGTGTACAATGTAATAGTTCATTTCACATACATAATATCAACACGGTGTGTATTATGCAATAGATAATTTATAAAAATAAATTGTAATAATAAGTAAAAAGTCAAAATGCATTTGACTAATTACAATTAATCAAACCAGTTATTTCTACTGCATATATGAAGAAAGAAAAGTCCACTGGAGCCTAAAATGAATAGATGACCCTTATTAACATTAAACAATCCTATGAAGACGAAGAGATAATATCTCGGGTTGTTGGGAAGTTCATACAAATATTTGAAATCAAATAAGAAGCCCACAAACAAAGGTCGAACTTTGCATTGATAAAAGATAGAAATGCCCATTTTGAGTGTATTTTCTGATAAAAAAAAAAACATTTTTCAAAGAGTTGTGGAAAATCTTAAAATTATAAAAATATTTTAAAAATTATAGTAGAACCTGGAGGTAATGTAGCGACTACAGCTGCTTTTGTCACGTAGAAATTTAGAAAGCCAGGATGATAATACAATTTATTTCAACACGAACAATTCAAAGGTAATCAAATAAAATGCTAGGTGTAAAAGAATAAAATTATACTAAATACTGATTATTGAAATAGACAAAGTTCATAAAATATAAATATTTCATTTTATAGTATATGCCTTTGTAAGCTGTAAAACTCAACTTAAAAATATTTTGTTTCTGATATGGATCTGACGTATTTCTCTTTTTCCAGATTTCCTCCAAATTATTTAGAGGTAGTACCCAGTAGCTTTGCATCTATTAATCTTAAAACGTAAAGAACGGCTTTGTCATCGTAGAATCGCTATGTAAATCTTCTTGGAATTAGTCTTGCGGATTCCTTGACTCAGTCTCTGTAAGATAGAGCATAGAGCACCCTATGATCTTGAAGAATTTTATGCGATCCTTAGTTTGTTTTTCCCAATCTACACAGTATCTGTGTGTGAAACAAAAATGAAGACAAATTTCAAATTAATAAAGCATTTTATTTCCATCTAAACAATTCAACAATGTTCACATAAAAGTGTTTGTGTTGTGTGTTTGTATATATAATTAATTATATACAGATAAAATAAATTGATATATAGCAAAATATCAAAATCCATTTCATGAATATTTAAGAATTAATAATCCGTTACGATATGAATAAACCGAGGTAGTCATTATAAAATCAACTGCTGCTTTTGATTATTGGCGAATCTGAAGAACTCAATCTGCGTAAAGAAGAAATGCGAAGAAATTTTCTCGCCACTGATCTTACATTTTTCGAGTCAATGCTTCCAAGCCCATCGCCTCCATATCCCTAATAAAAAAGGAAAAGTCCTTTGATAGTTTTGTTTTCATACCGAACAGAGTGGATGCATGCCCATATAAATTACCATGTTGAAGAACTCGATGATTTCATCTTGTATCTCTTTTAAAGTCCTTGCCATTCCTCCAACACAACTAGCTATAGGAATTCAGTCGAATGATGCGAACATCTTTGGCAACTTCAAATTAGGTGACCGATCCCTTCAAAACTGAAAATAGTGTACAAAATATTCATTATTTTTTATCAGAATATCATTTTATGTTTATATTTTGCTACTCTGTAAACTTCCCTCATTGCTTATCTTTTGTTTATAATTCATAATTTGTTCTTGCCTTAAATAAATTGCTGAATCCTCCCAAAGTTTGTCTTCCCTAATTTTCCACGTGGCTATATGATTCAATATACTCAAATAAATGCACTGTGTGGGCAAACATAGTTTCAAAAATTAACTTCGCAGATGCGCTTTGAATAACTTCTGAACAGAGTGCAAATATTTACATATGGGTATATGTTAGCTTAATTCTGTCAATCCCTGCACAGTTTATAAAATTTAGGGATGATATTGAATTCCAAATTTACACAAATTAAAATATTAAATCTGATGTAGGTATATTCTTTAGCAATGTCTATTTTTGTTTGTTTACTCACCTCCAAAATAAAGTTTATAATCTAGTATTCATTTTATGGACTATTTGAATATATTTTCGTCTTTAGGCATATATTAAAAATATAGGAAGAACATATTTGAAAGCTAATATTAATTATTCCAAATGTGTAAATTCTAAAACAATAGAAGTTTTTTAAAACTTTCATTGAGATTCTGAATTTTGGATTTATCTTTGCGGATAAATTAAGCTGCGTTCGATCTATACCCTGAAAAAAAAACACAATAGCTGTAAACAAAATACTCATTCAGAGATATCTTTATATATAAAAATTATTATATTTCAGATATATTGTTTTATCGAATATTGTTTATAACTTCGGAGACTTTCTGTTTCAAATAGGAGCTATAGACGATCCAGGGTGTGGAGAGAGAAGGCAGGATTCCAGTCACCTGCTTATTGAATGTCCAATCTTCCAGAACTACAGAAAGAGGAAAGACATTGAATACAAGGATCTTTTTATGTTTATAAACAGTAAGGACTCATAATTAAAATTTCGGACATTCTGTAAATACATCTATGATTTTCTCTCTTGGTTAAAAAAAAACGTATTTACTAACTATGTATATATATATATTTTTGCATTGTTTTTATTGGTTGTTCCTAAGTAAGATGTGGAATCAAGCATGATTTCAATATCCTCTTCCCATTTTTTCTTCTTTAAACTTCTACTCAAACCTTGTAATTCACAAATTATTTATGTAAATTAGTCTCTGAATTTAGTGTTGTTGCTTGACGTGAGCATCCTTTGTGGGGATATCGCGTCTGAATCTGATGATAATAAATAAATATTGTTTTAGATATTCTAAAATATTGAATATTTAATAAAACATATAATTAGTTCATATTATTATTATTAAATACCTATACAGGGTGATCCAAAAGTCCCGCACAACTTTAAAAATTAATAACTCCGCGAATATTTGCGCTAGAGCAATGCGGTAAATACCATTGTGTTCAGG
Organism: Cordylochernes scorpioides; assembly: GCA_030710605.1. NCBI lineage: Eukaryota > Metazoa > Arthropoda > Arachnida > Pseudoscorpiones > Chernetidae > Cordylochernes > Cordylochernes scorpioides. Next base: position 85,114,259 of record CP092876.1, read on the forward strand.
ATGCAATGGGATTTTTTAGGGCAAATAATGAAAAATTCGAAATTGATTTGAGTTACAACTTTATTCGCTAGAGATGGCGCCCTACCAGAATCAGCGATTCAGCGGCCAAATTGTTTGATAAATTGAAAAATATAACTGAACGACACGTATTTTTACTTTTTGAATACCAGGAAAGAACCCTAATAATATCAATTGATAAATTAATAAAACACCATTTCTCCAAAAGTTAGAAGAAATGGTTAACGATTTTTAATACAATCTGAAATATGTAAAATAGGTATATGCAAATTAAAACATGTAGCAAAAAAAAAAAACTGATATTTTAGATGCGGTTTGCTGGAATCCTCTCAGATATTTATATTTCGAAAATAATAATTTTCTATTTTTTTTAAATTCAACTCTCTCTCAGTATCGATTATATATATTTTAATTCATTTGAAAAATATTTATCTATCTCTGATGATTTATTTTACTCTGGAATGCCGTTTTTGTTTTTGTCGTGTCCAATAAAGAGCCTCAGATTCTTTTCGTTTGGCCAACAAAAAAATGTGCAATTTATATACACATATATTCTTAAATGATGAGACTTTAAAGAATGCAAATAATCTTCATCTATTTACATACACAACACATCTCCCCCTTAATAATACTCCAGCCGGTCTATGGGTTTCCTGGCTCTCTGAGGTCTAGAACTGCGGACGGGCACTTGCACAGCGGCAGCCTCCGGTTTAGGAGTGCAAGAGGGCACGTGCACAGCAACAGGCCCTGGTATAGGAAGGCAAGAGGGTACGTGCACAGAAGCAGTCTCCTCCTTGTGTCCTGATGTATCCTCTGGAACCTCCTCTTCACTTTATTTCTGACTTCCACCTACAGGCTTCTCTCCTGATGTTCGAGGAAGTATCAAATTTCTTGGCTCCACTTGTTCCTTTCTCACAGGTCGCAATTGATTGATATGCCTCTTATACACGACGCCCTCGCAACTTATAAGGTAGTGACGGTAGCTCAATAATTCCAAAATGGTACCTTTTTACCGTTTAGGTCCAGTTGCATAGTTGCGGAAATAAACCTCGCAACCTGTAGTAAACTGCTCCTTCCTTCTTACGGCCTCATGAAATACCTCTCGCGGATTTCCCATCTTGGTATTAAATTCGAGAATCTTGATCTTAAACTTCTCTTCATTAGCAGTTCCGCCGGGGAATTCCTTTATTGCATTTTGGGGGAATGCTCTATGAGCAAATAGGAAACTTTGTAGATTCGTCTCTAAATCATCCTTCCCATTGTTCTTTCTCAAAAGGTTTTTAAACTCTCTTACATATCTCTCAGCTAAACCATTTGTACTAGGATTATACGGACTGGTCTTAGTGTACCGTATACCATTCATTTTGGTAAATTGCTCGAATTCACTGGAGACAAACTGTCTTCCGTTATCTGTAACAAAAAATTAGGGCAATCCAATTCTGGCGGGAATTTCTCTAAGATGACTTATAATCGTTTTTCTGGTAATATCTTTGATGATAAAAATTTATATCCACTTTGAGTATGCGTCCATGAGAACCAAAAACATTCTTTCCATGAACGGACCCGCTAGATCAAGATGAAGTCGATGCCACGGTTTTTCGGGCCAAGTCCATTCCGAGATGGTAGCCGGGGGCATGCTTGCCGATTCTTGGCATACTCTACATTCTCTAGTTAACTCCTCGATGTTACTGTCTATGCCTGGCCACCAGAAAATACCGTCTGGCAATTATCTTCATTTTAACAATCCCCAAGTGTATTCCATGCAAGTCATTTAAAATTAATCTTAATTTTTGAGGAATTACCACTCTTTCACGCCATTGAAGACAACCAAACTCCAAACTTAATTCCTCATTGATCTTATAATGAGGAGCTAGTGGGTTTTCTCTCGGTACCCTTGTGAATTTCCAGTTGCCTTCTCTAACATTCCTTAACACTATAGACAGTATTTTATCTTGGGGCGTCTCATTAGCCACCTCCATAAAAGAGAACGGTACCTCATTCGACTTCCTAAGAAGAAGTACCTGGTCTTCATCAAGAGACTCCCTGACACTCGATTCTAAAGGAAGTCGTGACAATGCGTCAACATTGGAATTATTACTAGTTTTTCGAAATTCCACAGTATAATTAAATGCAGCTAATTTTGAGGACCATCTTTTAATTCTGGATGATGCACATATGGGAATTGGTTTATGAGGTGAAAATATATGAATTAAGGGTCGGTTGTCTGTGACCAATACAAATTTTCGTCCCAGTAAGTATTGTCTGAATTTCTCAACGCCAAAGGTTATGCTCAACGCTTTCTTTTCTAGTTGAGAGAAACGTTTTTCCGCTTCAGTTAATGTTCTAGAAGCAAAAGCTATAGGGAATTCTTCCTTTCTATCATTTCTATGACTCAGAATTACGCCTAGTCCATAGTCTATTAATAATGATTTACATTTTTAAAATAAGATTCGATATTTTTTCGTCCAATTCCATCTACAATTTTTATTCAAAAGTTGATAGAATAGCGCTAAAATGTTTGCTATATTCTTTATGAATCTATAATAATAAATTAAGAGTCCTATGAAAGATCTCAATCGCGAAACATTCTTTAGGTTCAGGCGCCTCTATCACTGCTTTAATTTTATTTTCTAAGGGATGCAGTCCATATTTATCCATTTTAAACCCTAAATATTCCACCGATTTCTTTTTAAATTTACATTTATATCTGTTTAACTTCAATCCTTTTTCTAGAAATCATCTAAACACTAGATCCAACTTTTGTTCATGATCTTCAAAGTCTTTTCCTGCAACCAAAATATCATCTATGTAGCAGGCCACACCTGGCAAATCAGAAAATAGGCCTTCCATAATCCTCTGAAATTTATTTGGTGCTACCGCTACGTCATATGGTAGTCTTTTATAAGAAAACAACCTCTTTGTTGTGTTTATATCAACAACAGCTTTGGCTTCTTCAGCTAACATTACTTGTAAGTAAGCCTGTGATAGATCTAGAGTCGAAAGTACGGTGCTTGTAAATAATTTTGAAAAGATCTCATCGATCGATGGAATGGGATACCTATCTAATTCTATTGCTTTATTAGCTGTACATTTAAAATCACCACATATCCTTACACTACCATCCTTTTTTGATGCCGGTACTATTGGAGCGGTCCAATATGCATTATAAAATGCAAGAATTCACTAAACGATCAATTTCATTCTCTACTTTGTTTTTTAGAGAGAAAGGTAAACTTATGGCCTTACAAAACACAGGAGTCACATCCTTTTTTAAATTAAAATGTATTCTAACGTCCTTTAGAGACAGTCCAAATCTTTGTTAAACAAATCTGCATACCTATCCATCAAATTTTTATATATTTCACTATAATTCTATTATATTCATTATTTAAAATTTTAATGCTAAACAATATAGAATAATCAAGTTTCAACTGTTTAAGCCATTCTCTTCCTAATAAAATTACCTGGATTTTTTCATTTACAACTATTAATCGTAAATATTGGTTGGCTTCTTTTACAAAAACATTTCTTTCATCTATATTCTCTATTGATTTACCACAAAAATTTTAATCTTAAATTTATTGGAAATAATCTTTTACCTTGCCAATAATTCTTATAAATATCTTTAGGTATTAACGTAACTGGACTTCCTGTATCTATTGTAAAGCACAAAGAAGAATCATCTACTGTTAAATTTATTGTGGCATCAGTTTCGCCCTGTACAGAATATATAGAGTCCTCTTGTACAAATTTACATCCCCACATTATTTTACTAGCTTTGCAGACCCTACTTAAATGACCCAGTTTATTACATTTTAAAACAAGTCTTTGTTCTATGAGGTAAAACAGATGCCACGTGTGAATGTCTTTCACCACATCTATAACACACTATTTTGCCTTTGCCACTTTGCCTGAAAGGCCTATACTGCGCCGTACTATTATTGTACGCACCCTTTTTATCCTTTCAATTCACAGGGGATATCTTGGCCACTAATTTATCTTATAATTATCTTGTATTTATCTCCGCCAATTCGAACGAGATCGCCACTGCAAAAACTTTATCCAGGGTGACATCGTCGTCCTCTTGTAGTAGCTTCTTTTGCAGGATTTCCGACTTGATTCTAGCCACAAAACGGTCTCGCATCATGGTTCCCAACATATCGACGAAATTACAATTTATTGCCAAATGTTTCAATTCTTTAAGATATTCCGAAATTGATTCTCCTTCCTGTTTAATTCTCTTTAAAAATCTGCATCGCTGTGGTATCACTTTCTTCTTTGGATCCAAATGCAACTTAATTCTTTGAATGATAGTATCATAGGGTTGATCTTTCATTAGGCCAGGAAGAAAATGTCGTTTCCCTGCTTCAAAGTTTCAGAATCTGGTAGTGAGGTAAAAATCAGCACTTTAATCTCCTCCTTCAGATGCCAGAAAGAAAGCCCCAAATTTTTGTACAAAAAGATCGAAGTGTCCTCCACTGGGCTATAGCATCTAAAAGGTACTATTAACTTTGAACTTGTCATGCTGATTTTTCTACTCCTTTGTTTTCTTGATCCAGATAGTTTAAAGGATGTAATCTTAACCCATTTTCCTATTTTTCCTCTCCATAATCCGAGAGTCAGATTTGTTTGAAAGATGTAGTTGTTATACTTGCATAGACGCCGTTTTCCTCAGCTTTTTACTAGCTCTGTAGATCGCGCATCCTCGTCGCCACTTTTGTTGTGTCGTAATTAGACGTACAAGAGCTCAAACTTGACAATGGCCAACAAAAAATGTCCAATTTATATATACATATATTTTAACATAATGAGGCTTTAAATAATACAAATAATATTCATCTATTTACATAAACAACGGTTAATATATAGCGAGAAGAGTAGAGGACTGAGCACAGATCCCTGAGGTACACCAGCCCATGTTCTTCGGTCCTTGGAAAATGTTCCATTGACCCGAACCTTTATCCTTCTTTCCCTTAAGAAGTCTGCAATCCAGATTAAGGTTTTTCCTCTTACTCCGATGTTGTGCAGCCTTTCAAATAATTTCTACACTCGATCAAAAGCTGAGGTCATATCCAGGAATACGGCCGTTGTCTTCTTTGGCGGTTTTTCCTAGAAATCTATTATTGATTGACAGAAGTAGAACAGTTTATCAGTTGTACAGTGTCTGGATCTTTAGGCAGTTTGGTAGAAGTTTATTTTATTATTGTTAATGAGCCAGACTATGAGCCTAGAGTGGATAATTCATTCTGTTATTGTACAAAGTAAGCTGGTAAGAGCAATTGGCCGATAGTTCTTGCATTCCTTAGCATCTTTGTTTGGTTTCAGTATTGGCACTATAATTGATATCTTCCAATTCTTTGGTAGTTTACCAGTTTGCCATGAAATGTTCAGTATTCGTAGGAGTTGATTTTTAGTTTCGTCTCCAAAGTGTTTAATAATTTGACCAAAGATTCGAGCATCTCCAGGTGACATCTTGGATTTAACTTTCCTATTGATGAATTTAGCTCATTCCGTGTGAAGTCTCTCGAGTAAATATCTTGTTGATGGTAATTTCTTGCTTGTTTAACTAACTTGTTTATATTATTTTTTAGAGTCCTGCCTTCATTCGTATAGCTGAGTCTGGAAGTGCTTTAAACATATTCAGCAATTATGTCGGCCATCTGTTTGTTCGTTCTCGCTGTTCATATCGGTTAGAGTATTGGAGGATTAGTGTTGGTTTTTTGATTGTTTTATAACACTAATTATATTCCAGTGATGACTTTCCTTTTTTGGATCCATTTTTTTCGCAGATTTCTGCCCATTTTTCTTGTTTGAATATCCAAATTTCTTGTTCTATTTTGTGACTAATTTCAATGAGTTCCTTTATGATTTCTTCTGTTTTATTTGTTTAAAGAAGTTCATTTTTATTGTCTCTCTCTGCAATCATTGCCTCGATATTGTGGTCCTTCCAGTAAAGTATTCACAGGTCTTTACGTCTACCTCTAGGTATCGATACTTTTGCAGCTTTGGTTATGTTCAAAGAGAATTTTTCCAATTTTTTGTCAATCGTTCTGTGATTTAATTCTTCGTTGCACAGTTCTTCAAGCTTTTCTGTAATTTTTTCCCAGTGTTCTTCTATTCTGTTGGAAATTCTCAATTTTGAATTTTAGGGTTGTTAAAATTGGTCTGTGGTCACTGATTGCACTTTTCAGAATTTTCCATTGTGTTGTGGGTGCGATGTTGTAATTTATCGCTGTGATGTCAATTGCGGATACTGTGCCTGTGGACTTGGATTGATAGGTGTTCTTTTCGTTATTTAACGGCGTAGGATCGAGGTCGGTTAGCATGTCCTCAACCTGCTGACCTTTGTTATCCTGGACAGGTGATCCCCAAGTTGGTCTTTCGGCGTTAAAATCACCAAGTATGATTGCGATATCCGAAGACGCTTCACTTAATGTCTCTATCAGGCCTGTATTGATGCTAGAATTATCGTGGTGATAAACATTTATGATTGGAATTGTTTTATCTGTAAGATAGATTTCTATTGCCTGAGCTTCTGTCGTGCCTTCTCTAGGCTTACTCTAATTATAGGCGATTTCCTTAAATTTGATTTCTAGAGTTTTAATCAAAACGGCAAGTCCTCCTCCGAATTTTCCCGGTCTGTCCATTTGTAGTGTTGTATAATCTTTGATATTGAATCTCAGATTCTGATTCAATTTTGTCTCCTGAGGACAATTAATATGTACATTGTTGTCACAGAGAAGACAAGTCAGCTCTTTATTTTCCTCTGGGTACCATTTATATTGAGTTGTAGTAGATTGAATTGTGTCCTCGTAGTAGATTTCTCATCATGAGCTCGAGCTGCAGCTCCTGACGCGGCGGTTAACCCGGACGCGGTAGCATTACTGGAGATATCAGTTTTGCTCTTCATTTGAAAATTGGTGCCGTTGCAACGTTAGTCATCTTGGAAACGAACCAGAATTTGGTCAAATATTTCAAGGGTCCAGGGGGAACCGCAAGGAGGTGTGGTCGAACTTCTCCCCTTCCACTTGGAATGCTGTCACTACAGGATAAAGCACTCTTGGTGAATTTTTTTAATTGTGATTCAGAATCTTCCACTGAAGCTTTACGAGCATTTCGTTCCTTTAAAGATATTCGAAGCGGTAAAGGACCAATGAGTTGCTACTCTCTAAAGCGATTGATTAAAAGTTTTGAGTAAACTGGATCTCTGGAAGCAAAACCTCGGAATGGAAGACCATCGACATGCAAGTCAGTGGCTGTTACGGTTTTGCAGAATGCTGAAGCTATTGAAACGTTATCCCCGTATGGAGAAGTAAGTGCTAGACAAGTTTCTCGAAAACGAGGATTATGTATGGAACAGTTTGGAGAGAACACACATTTAGAATTTTTCTATAAAAATATCCTAACAAAATTCAAAGTTTTCACGAGTTGAAAGTTAGCGATTTTGAGAAGCGTCAAGAATTCGCTGCATGGGTTTTCCGGCAAATTGATATTGATGAAAACTGGCTGTCAAATGTTCTAAGAACAGATGATGCTCACTTTTATCTGAAAGGAGAATTTAACATTCAAAACTGCCTCATTTTGGCAACAGAAAACCCTAGGATTTTTACAGAAATACCACTTCATCAGCACAGAGTTAAAGTTTTGTGTGGGTTCACTTCTTCATTTATTATTGGGCCATTTTCTTTGAAATAATCAATGGAAGAACTTTTAAAATCGTTTTCGTAACTGGTGAACGTTATGTTCAACTTTTGAGAGAAAAGGTTATTCCCATATTGCAGGACAGACAAGCACTAAGCGAAAAAACATTCATGCAAGATGGAGGACCTCCTCATATCTCCCGCGGTGCCAAACAATTGCTGAAGGATACGTTCGGTGGAATTCGTTGATAAGTCGCCACTTTATATACCAGTGGCCTCCAATATCACCAGACTTGACGCCTTACAATTTCGGTTATGGAGGTACATTAAGTCGCGTTTTTATCGATGCCGGCCTACCACATTGGCCATGTTGAAGGCTTCTATCAGATGGCACGTTTTATAAATTTCAACTATTCAATTGTGACCATTCTGTCATCTATCGTCTGCAGGCGCTGTTTGAGAATGAAGGGCGCCACATTGAGCAAGGATTGTGACCTAATACAAGAGAGAAGGCAGTTACCTCATGTGTTATATTTTGCAGCTCTTTGTTTTGGGTTATGAGAATAATAAATGCTGTCCTCACATCTTGACTCTTTTTTTTTCTGTAAACAGTAATTTTTTTGTTTGTCATTTGCCCACATTTTATATTATGTCGTGCAGGCCAAAGTGTTATAACTTCTCGAATAACACTGGTATACACAATTTTACCCCTTATGTTTAGTTTATCGCTTTTCGCTCATTAGAAGAAATAGCATAAGGAATAATCTCTCTATCCCCCCCCCCAACTTTAGATATTTTGCGCAAAAAATAATACAAAATGATTTTACTACCACGTTTTTCAACGCAAAAGGTCGATTTAAAAATGATTTTTTTTTTGAGGGGATATATTTTCAAAATTATGTACAGTATAATAAACAATGATAACATTTGACAAACCCATAGGATATTTGGAATAAAGTACGACAAATATATTTTGTCACTCTCCTCTATATTTCATTTTTGGATCATGACAAATATCCAGTTAAATAGTCAAGTGTCGACAATTAGTCAAGAAACTATACATTCCTTATAGCACGAAATCCTATTAGTAGTGCCATCATAATTTTTGGTACTATATTAACATTTCAAAAATCGTGTATTGATATCAGTAGTTATTTTAAAACATTCAATTTATTTCACAAAACTCCATCTAAAATATAAATATTTTTTGATACATGTTTTAATTTGCATATGCCTATTTTACATATCTCAGATTGTATTTAAAAATCGTCAACCAATTCTTCTAACTTTTGGCGAAATGGTGTTTTATTAATTTATCATTTGATATTATTAGGGTTCTTTCCTGGTATTCAAAAAGGAAAAATACGTGTCGTTCAGTTATATTTTTCAATTTATCAAACAATTTGGCCGCTGAATCTCTGATTCTGGTAGAGCGCCATCTCTAGCGAATAAAGTTGTAACTAAAATCAATTTCGAATTTTTCATTATTTGCCATAAAAAAATCCCATTACATCCTAAACACAATGGTGTTTACCGCATTGCTCTAGCGCAAATATTCGCGGAGTTATTCATTTTTAAAGTTGTGCGGGACTTTTGGATCACCCTGTATATTGAAAAAGACTAGAGACTAAACCTTTAAAATATCTTTAAAATTAAAATAACTTTTGTGCTGTTAGGAATTGAGTAAGTGATCTGAATATTTGATATTATGTTAATAATCAGAATATAAAGGCCAAACAGCCCGAAACGCGTCCGTGATTGACCTTTCATGATAAATCAAAAATATGGACAGGCCAAATATCAGGGAACAGGTTAAATCAATGTTTAGTTGATTTATATTCCACTAGATGGCGCTCTTTCATCTAAAAGTTCAAGTGAACGTGGTCAGGATATGCTTTTTTTATTTTAATAACAGGACCTGACTTTTTTAATGATTTTTTCACATTCATGTCTATTTTATTATATTAACATTATTGTTCGGATTACGCAAAATGGTCCTGAATATCTACAGAAAATTCCATCATAACCACTATATAAGAATCACCTCTGAAATTTATAATAATAACTTTACGAGACATGAGAAACAGTTTTATAGAAAAGGTGAATCTGTGCAAATAGCATCTATATTTTAATCAGAAAAACATCTACGACAAAATTGATTATATGAATTGTATAAATTCTTAGATATTTCATTTGAACAGCATGCAGTAGCTAACAATGAAACAGATCGTGGTAAAATAAGTCCCCAAGTTGAGATTCAAATAGTAGCCCGCAACGGCATGAAGTCCATCTTTCATAACTTGTTTGATCTTCTTCAATTCTTTAGCTTGTCTTGCTGGCAAAGGTATTCTCTTGTTGAGACAGATGCTTAGAGTTTCTGCGCTCTCCTTTTTCAGGCATTCTCCTGGTAGAAATAGGAAAAACACAACTACACAACAACTCACTATTTTAACATGGGAACCATACAATACATCATTTGGGAAATCAATATGAGAATATATTTTTCGTAATGAGAATATAATGAAGCAAAAAGAATTCATGATAATTAAAATCAAAGGAACAGCGTATATGTTGTTCAATGAATTCAGTGTATTTTTTAGTTTCAGATATTTAAGTGAAATTGCTACAAATGCATTCGGTTGATGCACAATACATAGTTCATTATTTAAATTCTTGCATATGCTGGTTAGGCGAGTTACAAGGAAAATATAAATCAATAAATTATTTGCCACAAACAATCCTTCGAAAAAAACCCACAAAAATGAATTATTTTCCATTCGTAATCAAGAATATTTTCGCTTATGTTTAATACAATCAGTATTGACTTAGTGAATATATATAAATGAAATATAAGTGCATACATTTTTTCACAAACTGATACATTGTGAGTAAGAGTTCTAATATCTAATGTATTAATGATAGATTTAATTTTATTTTGTGAGATATATAAATAGATTACGATATATAAACGCGAACATGCTAAACATTCTTTCATCAAAATATTGTTTTGCACATCATATTTAGACTTGTACCAAATCCATAATTGAGTCCAGATGACTATTGCCACGATCCTGACCCACGACCAGAGATGCTGGCATAAGGAAGGTTCTTCCAGATGGAGACAACCAGTACATTTTGTTATTAGACGAAGATATCCAGGAAGTACAGTACTGATCATCTTGCTCTGAGTATCTGCGGCCAATTGCCTTCTTTTACCATACATCTTCAGAGGGATCTTTGATATTATCCCAGGAGATAGTTAACTTTCTGCTCGTTATTAGGATAGTTTATCAGGTTTTCTTTGTTTCCTGAAGTATCCAAAATGGGATCTATATAATCTAGAAACACAGTTTATAGCAAAGGTTCAATCAAAGTGCCGACAAACTGTCAATTTTGTAATAAGACCAAAATACCAATAAGACAACGGCTAGTCATTATAGAATTATTAATATAGGGTCTTCAGAACTTTTTCCATTCTGTCAAGCTGTCATGAAACCCACCAGTAATTTCTGAAAGTGAGAAGAAAAGGTGGTCGATTTCAATTTCTTATATGTGTTTGCAATGTGCATGTTTGGTCACGCACAATAACCGTTTTCCGAAATTAAATAACACAATTTGATCGAATATAGAAAATTTTCCTTTAGCCTATAGTTTTATTTGAAATTTGATAAATATATTCATTTAATAATTAATTAATTTCACCAAATTAAAATTTCTATAATATCATCCTATTTTTTAAGAACTCTTTGCATAATTATTCAAATAAAAAAAGACAAACAAATAAATATTGATATATCAAAAGGCGATCATTTAATCAAATTAAATGCTCATTAATTCTTAAATAAAAAAGGCATATATGGGATCAAAATATCATTAATTTTACCAATAATTCAGTGGCTGAACGCCAACCTTTATCAAGGTTTTATAACATATTAATGTGTGTCAACAACTGAATCAACAACAAATTTTGATCCAATATATGCCTTTTTGATTAAATATTTATTTATGGATTGCTCTATTTTCAATACTCATCAATAGAATGAAATAAAAAATCTTTAAATAAGAAAGAATGCTAATTGAGGTTTTAAGGTGAAGGATTTATCTAACGGCAGGAGATAAACTACTCGGAGGCAGTTATGCTTATGAATTTGTTCATGATTCCTTCAATATTGTGGAATAATAGAGATCCACTTAGGGATGTCGGCTATGACGACGGACCGGTGGACAGCAAACAAACAAATGCCGCTCCCCTCCCTTCCGCCAGCGGCACCAACCGTCGGGGATTAGCGCTCAGCGTGGTCTCCTGACCCTTGTATTTTTTAACTCTCTCCTCTTAACATGTTTTAAATAAAGTTAGTTCAAATAGATTTTTATCCTCTCTTTTTCTTCTATTTGCTGATCTGACTAAAATCCTTGCAACAGCCCACAAACTAATCATCACTGAAGTTTTTATACCGAACTTCACATCATTGTTTTGTGAAATGTTTACCAGCTTTTTCTTTATAATTATATTAATGAGAGTTATTTAAATATCACACACACACACACACACACACATGCAAATAATTATCGAACAATCATATTATTTCAATACAATTTTCATATTTTCATTTTTTATTTGCATGTATTTCTTTTTTTCTATATGTTCGAATTTGATGTATTAATCTTTTGAGCGACTCTAAAAACACTATATTGTATGAATATAAAATATATTAATCATTCATATAGATAATAAACATATATGTCTAAATCCCTTATTAATAGCTAGACATATTACTAATGACCACATATCTCCAGAAAAGACAATAGAAAGTAGGAATATAGAATTCATTTTAGATTGTGAATTTTGAAGTCATACACACAATGTATTTAGAATATATTATATATACACTTTAAATTGTTATATCACCTTGTATTCAACCTTATATAATCTTATAAGGACATTGTAATATATTAGTTTCAATCTAAATCTCTCTCTTTCTTATAGACTGTTTCCTAAACATTTCCCACAAATATTTCGTTAAAACAAATTTAGTTTATCTTATTTGTAAAGTTATTATAAATATTTTTATAGATTATTTTTATAGTGCATATGACGAATTTTCCTGTAAGTATATTTGAGAACTTTCGACAATAAAATGATTAATGCTAACATAGGCACCCACTAAGATATATATTTGATTGGGGGAAAAAAATATTATTTGATCACGATTGCTGATTAGCTTGATTGATTGACTAACCTTGAGCATTCAGGAAAGATCTACTTCGCGATATATAGGAATGAGGAGCTCATAGAAGAAGAACGAAGCTACGCGGTGTGCTCGAAGCAAGCGCGAGCTGCTGTCTCAAGAGATCGGACTGCTTCTTACCGCCGATGACGGTGTACTTCGTGGAAGATTATAGAATGCTCTACCAACTTTTTTCTCCTGTTCTGTTACTGTTTTACTTCACTGTGCTGCAGTTGGTTGTTTTTAACTGATGATTTCTTCGTTGTTGTTTCATTTTTCATTTTTTGTAAATGTTTTATTTAATAGACTTAAATAAAGTCCTAAAGATTCTTTGTACCCACGGAAGTTATTCTTTGTCAACCAACAACGCAAAAACATTAAGTAATACATTAGATTTTAGATACTCTGATTATTAATATAATTTTATTTAATCTATCAGGTAAAAAGATGTATTTGAAGTTGAGATAAATATCACAATATCTGAATAATCTAATTAGGTCCAATCAATAGAAAGGCTGCGACACACTTTCCAATTTCATTTGAGTAATAGGAAATTACTTCATCAAACACCTACATATTACAAACATGTTGATGAAATTGATATCGATTACAGAGTCACTTTCGAAAAATATTGTGTGAGGTCTTCAGAGAGGCGAATGGATAGACTCAAAAATCCTTGCAAAAATCCCCAACTAATAATTCTACAATGAACAGTAATGTGTCTCCGCAATAACTTCGCTTATTTAAAATAATGACGGGATGTTTACACTTTGGAAACCCAACATTCTGGTATCATATATGGTTCTGGATTAAGGTGTGTGCAACTGCAATCTGCATCACATTCTGGATCCTGTTTGAATCTCACACTAAACAGATGAACTACTTTTTGTTGAGAATGATTATTGCTTGCTTGCGTTTATTCATCAACATTTATTTTTACCTTTCACAAACAGAAGTAATTTTATCAATATGTAGAAGGTATTGAAAAGTATTATATGGTTATATTTTATGTTCATATATTTAATACTTTTTCAATGCTGGGGCTATTTCTAATCTCGGAAAGGTTTGTGAACAAATGGAAGTTAATATTATATATTATTCTCTATATTGATGTCGGAATGACCCGAATATTGATGTCGAAATTTTCCTCGTAGCACGTCTAGTCAGCATCTGTAAAGATCTTAATACCAATTTACATGACATGCATCTTCCTAACCAATTTACAAAATATTCTATTGAATATCTGAAATTAAGAAATGTTCTAATTTCATTGAATACTTTATATTCAATTCCTTTGATTCTGAATATAATTAACAGCTTTTTATCTATGATGTTATCATTTCAAAAAATATATCCCTATTTTGTTTTCGTACGTCATGTAATACCTTCTGAAATTCATTATTTGATAGCTTCATTGGTGTATTTGTATTTTTCTTTTTTCTTCCAGGTGAATGTTTGAAGAATGAAATCGCTGAAACTTTGAACATTGTCTTAACAAAATAATACTTTGCCAACAGGACAAACAAAAGAACTCAAGAAAATCGAAAAAGTTGTAGGAGAGGGTTTTCAAACCACAGCTGGATATTTTTTGGATCTTAATCTTGGAACATTTTTCTCTACGATTTGCTTCATGATCAGTTACTGCATGCTTTTCATGTAAATATATTATTTCTGCCGTGTATAAATGTATTCAATCTTTTTCTAAATGTATATATTTGACAAATATAGTTTTATTATTTGCCAACCGTTTATATTTCTAATGAATCTACCTCACAATGATTTATCGATGAAGGTATTTGAAAATTAATAATATTTATTTTATGTGAAAATATTCATCAGATAACTTATGTAGATTTATAAAGGTGGACAATTTTACAGAAGGAAATTGAACTATAAAAATAGAGGTCACCTGTCTTTTTGAACTTTTTTTCTGATCTGACTGTCTAGATTCCATTAGATCCCTTGTGGATCTCATGGAATAAAGTCCGCCCTGGACCGATGAGGGCCAATAGTTCGGAACCATGGTTTCATGGTGGACGATTCTTAGTTTTCCAGAGATGATCTTGTGGCTTTGTCACCGACCCGAGGCCTTTAATATGCGGCGACGGTCAATAGATGGGGTCTGGGTTTGAAGTTTGTTTTGTCGTTAGAGGTGATCTTTGTTTTTATAAACTAATATCCATGTAGATGCTGCGGTGAATTTTATTTATCAAATACATGTAATAAATGTAATAAAGTACCAAACCTATGAGAATAAACTCAAACAAAATACATTTGTTCCTATTATTTTTGGAAATTGATGAATTATTTATTTCAAGGTGCAAATATTAAGGCTTTCAGTGATACGTTTCTTTTTGAAATGATGTATCGTGTTTTTTCTTTTAGAAAGGCTTTCTTGCCACCCACCTCCCCCGATAGATATATATATATCGATTTTTTTTTTTTAATAAATTCATCAATGGAATATATATAGATATTATGATATTTACTCTCAAAAAAAGAGAAATTTTACAATTGAGAATTTGTGCAAGGGAGAGATGGAAGGCTCATCAATTGAAGCTTATAATGACACCCACTTAAAAGGGGTGAAATAATAGTCTGTTAATACTTGTATAGCAATTGTTGTTTCATGATAAAGGATTCGGGAAGATTCTAAGGCTCTTTTAAAACCTTATTTTCGTTTGTAGTCCGAATTTTCCAATTAATATTAGGCCAAGATATCAAAGCGTTTATTATAGTTCGCATATATAATGGAGGTAAAATCGTACTGGTCGCATTATATTACCAGGGTAATATTAGGAATGATAGAGATCTAGTGATGTTTCTATTGGATTTTATCAATGAAATTTATAATGTATTCTAGAATGCATAGGTATATATATATTCCAAAATTAACAGTGACTTTGAAAATAGAATACTGGATCTATATTGGAAGGTCTGAATATATTCCTCGTAACATAACACATCAGTTCAAGGTTTGAGATTAAGCTGTATGTTTTGAAAAGGCGAATAAATATATAGGCATGTTTGTGACAAATCAATGACTCAGATAGAATATTCGATGAACTATCCTTGAGAAGAAAGAGTAATGGGACAAATATATATATTTTTTTGTAAGAAAGGTGATGGGGCCAGACAATATGCACTGTCAAACTCTAGATAGTATTCGTATACCCTATCTTCTCTCTAATTCTGGCAACACAATTATCAGATATTTTCATTACACACAATTATATTGAAAATAGAGCAATCCTTAAATAAATCTTTAATTAAAAAGGCATATATTGGATCAAATATCATTTATTTTACCAATATTTCAGTTGGCTGAACGCCAACCATTATCAAGGTGTTATAACATATTTAAAGTTTAATATTAAATTAAACACAATTATATATATGTTATGAATATTTTGGTTGTTGTGGTTAGATAAGGCTTGATAAGACAAAGGATCGATAAGATAAAGGGTTGAGGTGCAGTCGTGATAAAAAAAGATAATTATTTACCGTCAAGTAGATTTATTTCAATTACTTGAGGAAAGATTACACATTAGTTAGTTTCACATTATATAGAATTTATAAGTTAATCCTATATTAGTGATTTAAAATGATTGATTGGTTAACTACGCATATTTACAACAAAACTATATATCTAAACTGAAAGTATTTTTAAAAAACGATGATAACAAAAATAAAAATATCAATGAATAAAATAAAATATATATGTGATGATTTAAGACCATGGAATTGTTGTAAATAGTCTAAATATCCACTACCACATGTTCCACCCCATGACTGTATATAACTTCTTATGTACTGCACATAGAAAGCCTCAACTAACATCAATCTGTACCGCGTAAGAATCTAATAAAGTATTGCAACTGTACAGATAGAAGGAATGGAGAGAGACAGGAGAAAGTTAAGGTTAAAACAAATCAGGCTTAGAGGATCGTAGAAGTCAAACCTAAGAGGTAGGCCTAGAAGAGAACATAATTATTAATAACGCCACAGTTAACCTTCTGACCCCGGACACCCTGCGAGCTAAGTTTAAACCAATATTTCCGGACAAGACAGGACGTATCTTGTGACCAGAAGTTATAAAAGTTTGAGAGACGCCCAATTTCCGGAACAAGACCGGACGTATTTCTTCCGTCAAAGAGATAAGCCCGGCCCAATCAGAAGACAATACCTAAGTAGGTCAACCAATAGCCCACTACCACGTGAAAAAGTCCCACCAATTAGGAAAGAATCACCTAAATAGGTCAGCCAATTAGAAAGCAGCAAGGTCGTGGTGTTAAATCGAGGCCCTAGAATTGCCAGTCTTCGCTTGGATTCCAACGGTAACACTTGCTCTTAAGATCTCTCTCTCTCTCCTCATCCCATTCCTTCTTGACGTCAGACGCTTCTTAGTGGAATCTCTGTTTGTTTATTTCACCTTTGGCCCAGCTGTGTCGCCTTCCACCACGACTGCACGGTAGAGTTGACATCGAGGTTCGTCTAGCATCAGGTAACACTGGTCCCAGAGGTCCCAAGATATCACAGACTCCCCCGTAACGAAGAGTCGACAGGATAGTGGACGCCAAGGTACAAGTAAGCAAATAGACCACTGTCTGTACAGAAAGATGGAACAGGGAAGAGAGGAGGATCCAAAGGAACCAATGGAGTCCGATCCCGACTCCGAAAGTGGCGGAAGCCCCACTTTTCCGAAGAAAGAAAACACTCTCGGTAGGACGCAGGAAATTGTCCCCAGTCAGGAAGACGTCACACCCCCGCCGCCGGTGTCAGATGTCCTGGGGAGGTTGACGACGACGCTACATCAGCTTTCTGCCGTGACCGGACATCGCGAGAGGTGGAATCGCTACGATGGTTCGTACGAGGCGCAGAGCTTCTTCACCAACTACGACGCCCAAGCAGATCGGGCCCAACTACAATACTCTACAAGACTGAGAAAGCCACCAAACCTCCTGCAAGCACCCCTCCGAGTCACCCACACGCGAGCGTATGTTACCTGCTCCCCCGACCTTCTCTAAACCACGAGCCCAGCGCAAGCAATGAACTCTTAACTGTCCCAAGGAACCTCCAACTATGACAACAGACCAGGCCTGTCCCGACATACAAGACAGCACCACAGTAGGTTCCTCCTTCTATAATTTTTATTGAACAATTTCTCGTTCGAACTGAACTGTCCAATAATGTAAACCTACTCTACTAATTGATTCAGGAGCATCTATCGCTATAATTAGGCAGAATACTTTTAAAATAATAGAAATCAGTTTGTAAAAGAAAAATACCTGTCCCTCCATTTAACTTAACTATTAATGCCATAGCTAACAATATTTTCACCATAGATTATATCTTTTTGATCTTAAAAATAGGTAATATAACGCAGAATCTAAAATTCCATATCATCGATACACCCTTGCCTTTTATCATGTTATTCCTTAATTCCATAAAACGATTTCTACTAATTATAAACTGTTCTCAGCTACTCCTGTATCAATATAATGTACTTCTACCAACTACCTTGTACCAATTCACTTCGTGCAAGCAACACGTGTCCCATGGACAGGTTAATACAACTGTCCCATTTTCTAAATTTTCCCCTCCTGGAACGAGTTGCTCACACGTGGTGAACTCCAACACTCTTATTTAACCTCATTATAATGTTCCTAATCCCATTTTCAACGCTCCTATGTCCTTTTCTTTCATATCTTTGGACAGAAGTAACTTAAATCACAGCCTTCCAAAACTATTAAAATCGTTAAATTCCCACATAACTACACTCCTTCCTTTTACCTGCATATTTAAATATCGACAAATCACTCTCAACAAAATAAACAACACCCTCTCACATCACTTTTTCCAATTGACGACAATTTTTAATGCGCGACTTAACACCCAAATCCAATTTCGAGCTACACAAGCTGCATCACGTCGCCCTACTAAACACACACAATCTTTTTTTTTCTCACATTAAACGTGTCAAATCCACTAACAATATAAAAATTATCGATATGTTCGTACAACCAACAACCATGACTTTAGTAAATTTGTTTTTCTTAGTGTAACAGGTTAGATTTTGTACAAAACAAAGACTTCACGTGATACCTTTTCATTTACAATTTTTTCGCTTCGTGTCACAGCGCCACACCACTAAACTCTTTCACTTCTCAGGCCAAAGACGCCTTCACCACGCCTGTGACACATTTATTTAACCACACATTGTTCACGTCGATAGTCGCAATTTCACTCAATTCCAACCTGATATCATTGAATAACATTTTTACTAAGTTCGCCAAAAGCCATTCGATTTAATATCAACAGATACAATATCCGAATTTTCGAAATACAAACACAAATCGAACAAATGCTTGAACACACAGGATAATTACAACCTCTGTATCCCCCTATGTCAATCCCATAACGCTTGTCACCAAACGTGACAAATCAAAACGCTTTTGTGTTTACAATTTTAGAAATAATATCTCCGAACGTAGTTCGAATTAACTTCCAATAAGTTGAAAGAAAGCAAGCAGCCTCGCAAAAGGCCTCCCTGACCTACATCCGGAATCGCATTAAAAATAGCTTCGCTCCCCCTCGCCCCCCCCCGAGCAAACAAACAGCCGACATCTTGTTACATCCGTCGCCACCCCGTGTTATCTAATGAACTTTCGCCACCTATTAAATTAAATATTAGTGCGTGCCAAAGACAACACTTTACCTACAAAAATCACACACACCCACATAAGTTTAAAAAAACGACAACATTAGGACTCAGTGAGTTTCACAGTTAGAAACAATGTGATCCACGAGTCGCACCAAACTTAAAACAAATTCGATAAGTTAGAAAAACTTAGGCCAACAAGACCAAAGATATCAATCGAGGACAATTTAAAGCTCTTTCTACCCATCCTAAAAAAACAGGAACATTCATTTGGCCTACAACTTTACATTCTTTCCCAATATATAATTTCTATTTATAATCTTACTTGCTCTTCTTTCTCGATGAACATTTTTTTTTCATTTTAATATCTTGTATATAATCATTATATAGCTCTTATATTTTATTTACCTCACCAATCAGTTTAGATTAGTGTCATTTTATTTTATTTTTCTTTACCAAAACTTATTTACTTTTGCTTTATGACTCTATTCTATAATCAACTTTATATTTAATCTTTCGTATCTAATAATCTCAAGTTTATATTTCATGTTTATATCACTAATTTGCATTTATCATTTTATATTTTTTCTCACTTTATAAATTAGATATTATTTACATTGTTTCACCTTCCGCTACCATGTCAATGCTATCGAGTATATTATTGCTCATTATTTTTTTTTTCATTTAATATTTTCACTTTCTATTACCCCTTATATACTGCTGTAGTGTGTAAATCTTTGTATCATATCATCACTATTTTTATTTTTTTTTAAGATTACTTTGCATTTAACTCCGCAATTCTATTTTCGATTTTTCAAATCCTTTAACGCTATATGCAAAGCCTTAATTTCGCAATTTCATATCTCAATGATATATTCTTTTATAATCAAACTAAAACTCATGATCTAAAAACAGGGCAATCTTCAATAACCTCTTAAACAACCACTTTAAAGGTCACTTCTTAAGAATTACTAACATTCCTTTTCCGCGGGAACTTTTAACTCCTTCGCAGGCTAGACTTGACCTCCTTTGATTTCGTAATTAACAATCTTGACACATCGTCCCCCAGATTTACCTTCTCCCAACTTCTGGCTTGGATACGTGCAAATTGTATTTTTTTTTTATTCCAGGGCACTCTCATGCCACACGCTGGCACATTTTTTTTTTATTTTTCTCTTTTTCTCGCTAAGCCCCTGACGACTCTAATTAAAACTTTGATTTCTGGTCACTGATCTTCGCCCTCTTTATCCTGCATGCGTACGTCTTAACGACTAATTACTAAAACCCATAACAATCCCCTTATCTTACTTTTCGATTGTGGTACTGTAACTTTATTAGGTCCTTAAATTTACATGTGAAACATGGCCTAGGTTTTCCGCGCCGTGCACATTAAATGGTTTGGGACTTGAGTCAAAGTGACATTGCCTCAACCAAGTAATAACTAACCACTCAACCCTTTCTAACGCCCATCACGAAGAGATCATGATTTTCCCATCCAATCGTTTTTATTTTTACCTATCATCATTATATGTTCTCTATTAAATATTTTATTCATATTTTTATTTTTACTTGTATGTTTAATATTAGTTGTTTATGCTTTATTATCTCTTATGGATATACAGAAATTAACCCCATGTTATATAACAACTCACTTTAATTAATTTTTTTAAAATTACTTCCTTAATAACAGTCTTCCTATTCCGCTCTCTTAAATCCCTCCATATGAACCCTCTCACATCCGGGGCCATCTGTGATGATTTAAGACCATGGAATTGTTGTAAATAGTCTAAATATCCACTACCACATGTTCCACCCCATGACTGTATATAACTTCTTATGTACTGCACATAGAAAGCCTCAACTAACGTCAATCTGTACCGCGTAAGAATCTAATAAAGTATTGCAACTGTACAGATAGAAGGAATGGAGAGAGACAGGAGAAAGTTAAGGTTAAAACAAATCAGGCTTAGAGGATCGTAGAAGTCAAACCTAAGAGGTAGGCCTAGAAGAGAACATAATTATTAATAACGCCACAGTTAACCTTCTGACCCCGGACACCCTGCGAGCTAAGTTTAAACCAATATTTCCGGACAAGACAGGACGTATCTTGTGACCAGAAGTTATAAAAGTTTGAGAGACGCCCAATTTCCGGAACAAGACCGGACGTATTTCTTCCGTCAAAGAGATAAGCCCGGCCCAATCAGAAGACAATACCTAAGTAGGTCAACCAATAGCCCACTACCACGTGAAAAAGTCCCACCAATTAGGAAAGAATCACCTAAATAGGTCAGCCAATTAGAAAGCAGCAAGGTCGTGGTGTTAAATCGAGGCCCTAGAATTGCCAGTCTTCGCTTGGATTCCAACGGTAACACTTGCTCTTAAGATCTCTCTCTCTCTCCTCATCCCATTCCTTCTTGACGTCAGACGCTTCTTAGTGGAATCTCTGTTTGTTTATTTCACCTTTGGCCCAGCTGTGTCGCCTTCCACCACGACTGCACGGTAGAGTTGACATCGAGGTTCGTCTAGCATCAGGTAACACTGGTCCCAGAGGTCCCAAGATATCACATATATTTTTAAAATATAGAAATATTTGAGGTTTTTAGATTATATAATATTTTTAGATTATATAATATTTGCCCCCGTGAAAAAGATTTTAATATATTAAAATTTTAAAATAAAATTGGTTAATAAAAATAATTAATTAAACGAAATCAATAAATCTATAGAAATAATTTAAAATGAAACAATAAAAATCAATATCCACATTTTTTCAAAATAAACAAAAGAAAGTTTGTTTACAAATAAAATATACAATTATGAAATTATAATAAAAGTTTATATAAGAAGTATTAAAAGAAGTATATGTGAAAAATAGATATGAAGCAAAAGAGGTATTTAAAATTTGAGTAATTATGACATTATGCTAGGTACACTTCAAAGTATCAAAAGCTGTAGGAAATGTTATTTTTACATGGTTGAGTAATGAAACGCTAATAGATGTATGGAGTGACATTAAGTTATTTGTGAAGGCTTAAGAATTAGTGCTGATATTTGTTCTTCATAGTCCATTCCAAAATATGGCCTTCCTGTAAAAAACATGGTTTATCATCAATATCTATTAACTTTGTTAGTGATATCCATTTGATAGTGGAATTTAATCTTTCTACTTTTGCATTTGTTTCTGGGTGATGGGAACTGGTGAGTAGATGCTTAACATTATTTCTCTCTAAAAAGTGTTCAAATTTATTGCTAAGAAAAGCTGCATTTCTGTCAGTTATTAATATTTCAGGTTTATTAATTTGGAATAAATTTCTTAAACAAGTTATATAAGAATCAGTTGATACAGATTTTGTTGGAAAAGCCCAAAGGAATCTACTATGGTGATCTACTATCATATGGATACTGTGTCTAGTTGTCCCATAATTATGTAACCCGCCCAATGTGTCTAGAGAAAAAATGTGATTTGGGTGTGTAGCTATTGGCATCTGTTGTAGTGGTCCATAAACAATTCTGTTATCCCTAGACTTGTTAAACTGGCAAGTTTCACAATGTTTGGTGTAATTAGCAATATCCCTAGTCATATGTGGCCAATAATAGTGTGGAGAAATTATTTTTGTCATTTGAGTTGTTCCAATATGTCCATGCTTTGTATGTACTTTGCTTAATAATTTGTGTCTTAGTGTCTGTGGTACATAAGCTCTTTTAAAACCCTTTTTATGTATTATATAAAGGCCATTTTGAATTTTAATTTTAGCACTACTAATTTGTTCTGTGGATTGGTGTTCTTTTATCTCATTATATGTTAGGTAAATTGAGACAGGTGCTCTTGACAGCATGTCTGCTTCTATATTATTTAATCCTTTAATATGTTAAATGTCAAAGCTATATTGAGATAGGATTAACGACCATCTAAATAATCTACCTTGTGGGTTTTTTACATTTTTGATCCATTTTAAAGGTAAGTGATCTGTGTGCAAAGTAAAATGTATGTTGTGTAGGTATGTGTGAATTAATGATAGCTAATGTTTCAATTTCTGAGGCATAATAATTCTGTTCATATGGATGAAGTTTTCTTGAAAAGTAACCTATGGGGTGTAAAATGCCTTGTTCATCTGGTTGTTTAAGAACTCCTGCCACTCCTAGTCTTGACGCGTCTGTGAATAAATGGCATGGTTTTGATGGGTCATAAATATATAGTACAGGCTGTGATATGAGTGAATTTTTAAGTGTTTGGAAGGCTTGTTCATGTTTCGCACTCCATAACCAAGGAGCATTTTTTAACAAAAGTTTATTCAAAGGTGCCCTAATTTGCGCATAATGGGGAATAAATTTATTATAAATATTTATGGTGCCTAAAAATCTCTGTAAGGTTTTAATATTATATGGTCTATTTAATTTTAAAATTGCTTCAATATTTGTGTTATTGGGTGTATATTTTCCTGAGTTAATAGTGTATCCTAAGAAATGTATTTCTCTTCGTAAAAATTTGCATTTATTGAGATTCAGCTTTATATCCTCTTGTTCGAATATACCTAATATGTCATCTAAATGTTTATTGTGTTCTTCATAAGTTTAGGAGTGTATAATAATATCATCAAAATAATTTAAGGCATAGTGTATGTTATGTTTAGTGAAAACTGACTTCATAATCCTTTCAAATTGTGGAGGTGCATTTTTTAGACCATATGGAAGTCTGTTCCATTCATAACATCCTAATTGTGTTACAAAGGAAGTTTTATGTCTATCCTTTTCATCTATGGGTATATGCCAGTATGTATTTTTAACATCTAGAATAGTATATATTTTTGACTGTGATAACCTATCTATAATTTGTTCTATAAGTGGAATTGGGGTATGTTCTGGAACTGTTTTTTGTTTAAGTTTCCTATAATCTATACAAAGTCTTGTGGGGTGATTTGGGGCATCATATTTCTTATTCACTAATAATGCAGGAGAACTATAGGGCCTAGTTGAGGGTCTAATAATATCATATTTTAATAATTCAGTTATTTGTTTTTGTATTTCAGCATTATTCTAAAAAGATGTCCTATATGGCTTTTGTGCTATGGGAATATTATCTAAAAGAGATATGCAAATTGGGTTAGTCTTTATGTGTCCTATATCAAAACTGTGCTTATAGAAAACATTCTTATATTTATGCAATATATCTGAAATTGTTTGATTAGAGAAATTTGGATTAATATCTACTTTACTAAGGTCTAAATAGGAATTATAATTTGTTATAGAGTACGGTTGTCGCATACTGTGAAATGAGGTAGGATCAATAATGGGATTTGAAGTAGGATCTATAAGTTTAACATTTGTAGTTGGCATATCAAAAGAATTGAAATTACACAATTGGTTAATATTTAAAAGAGATGAATTTTTAACATAGTATGGGTCTGGAATACATAGGGTAGTGGCATATGACTTCTGATTATCAGGTTTTGGATTAAAAGAATACAAAAATTTATAATTTTGGAAAAGAAGGTTTTTTGAAAAATCTATTTGTAACTTAAATATATAAAATGTTGGTAAACCTAAAATAAGATATTCTATTGGACTATCACAAACAAACATTTCTTGATACTTTGTTTATTTATTTATTTATGCTTATGAGGTGATACAGCAACGTCTTTACAATAAGAGAGGAGACAAAATGAATCAAATCTAGAAAAAAGAAGTGAGGACTTCTCGGTCATTAAAGTCTGAGAGGCAAGGCCTTCAGCCAGTTCAGGGCTTCCGGGGTGACAGAGTGGATCATGGGTGCATAATGTAGCTGCTGTATTGTCCGTGAGGTCAAGAGACGTACGGACCTCTATGGTGTTGATCTCTTGGCGGAACGACTTGTAATTTTACCTAAGCTAAGCCTAACCAATATTTTGTATAATGGGTAAGTAAATCCTTCTACCTGACCTATTCTTTCTTTTGGGGAATTATCTAATATTTTATAATAAATATGGTTTAAATATTTTAAAGAGATAATAGATGTGGATGATGCTGTGTCAAGTACACAGGGTAAAGATATTTGATTAATATATACAGAGAAAATTGATAATGTTCTACCTGGATTGATGCGCTTCGGATGGTTATTGTTCTTAAGTGGGCAGTCTCTATGGAAATGGATCTGGTTGGGTAGCTGGTGTGATGCACATATCTTGCAGGGGTATGGAGGCTGGTTTATTGATTTGTGGGGTTCTTGCTGGTGGTGATTTGCTGCTGCTGTCCTGGGAAAAGGCTGGTATTGATGAGCTTTGGAGGAATTGGAGTTAAATCTTTTTACTGGAGTGCTTGTACTGGTAGAGGGTTGTTGGGGTTCTTCTTCTTTATTTGTTGATAATTTTAATTGGGTTGTGATTTTATACCAGTCTGAAGGTTCTTGTACTCTTGCAGCTATTAGATATTTTTAGGTGATCTGGCATTCCATCTGTAAGTGCCTCTAGTAAAAGTGTTTTTTCAAGATTAAGTTTATTGGCTAAAGCAGATTTTTCCTTAAAATATTGTTCCAGATCATCTTTATCGTTATATTTTAAATTTAGAAACCTACTGAATAAATTTGAATCTTTAATTGTTAAATATGATGTTAATTTTTGTTCAATTTCCCCCCAATTATCTATATCTTGTAACTCTTCTATATAATAATTGAAAGCTTCACCCTCGAGATAATTTGATATATTATTTTGTTTAAAATCTTCATCAAGATGCTTCTGTAAACATTTTTTGTTAAAGAATTTGAGCCAAGATATTATGTTTAAATTTTGACCATTAAATTTCGGTATTTCTATAGTACTTGGATTAGGCGTCATGGCGTGTTCTACATTCCTTTGTTTGCGAGACATTTTGAAAAAATAGTTTTATAAAATTTGAATAATTTATAGAGCAATTAGGTTGAAAATTCAGGTAATCCTGTCGACTTATTGTTATGTATATTTTGGTTGTTGTGGTTGGATAAGGCTTGATAAGACAAAGGATCGATAAGATAAAGGGTTGAGGTGCAGTAGTGATAAAAAAATATAATTATTTACCGTCAAGTAGCTTTTATTTCAATTACTTGAGGAAAGATTACACATTAGTTAGTTTCACATTATATAGAATTTATAAGTTAATCCTATATTAGTGATTTAAAATGATTGATTGGTTAACTACGCATATTTACAACAAAACTATATATCTAAACTGAAAGTATTTTTAAAAAACGATGATAACAAAAATAAAAATATCAATGAATAAAATAAAATATATATTTTTTAAAATATAGAAATATTTGAGGTTTTTAGATTATATAATATTTTTAGATTATATAATATATATATATAAACTAATCATAAAATAATAAATTACAATAAAAGGAGCACTATATATCCCTATATATATATGTCAGTGTGTGAATGTATGTATGTATGTATGTCGGCTATACACGTCCACAATTCGTGACTAATCTGGCTGAAATTTTAAGAGTATATAGAGTTGAATCTGGAAAAACATATAAGCAAATTTTCAGGATTCTATCTTGAATAACCTCAAAGTTATTAAAAATTCTAAACAATTTTTCTCTATTTCACTCGCAACCAGCGCCTCACTGCGGCAACTTCTAGAAGTGAATTTGAGGAATGATGTACCATGTGGGGCGATGGGGATTGGTTGAGCGGGATTGTCACAAGAGTGATCTTGAGTGACGTAATGATGGCGTAGAGGCAAAATATCACTTGCTATTATTTTATATATATTTCAAATTTGAAATAGGTTCATATAATAATCAAAATAATACAATTTTCAACTATAATTTTGAAAATTCACATTTTTATTTTAAAAACACAAAAATTCTGGAGCAGTACATTTTACAAGAGTGACATCCACTTCGCCAATTTATAATTGTAACGAATAGTATTTGAATAAAACATTTAAACGGGTAAAACGCTGCGTTGCCTGGGTCATTCAGCTATTTATATATATTTGCATACAGCCATATTCTAAACCAAATTATTAATTTATCTAAAATTTGTTAAAATGGCAATTCTCTCGGATTTCATGATATAATTGTTTTGACCAGTGACCTGTTACTCTGTGGTGTGTTGCGGTGTATATATGGATGGAATATCGTTGTTAGTTAGTTAGTTGTGTTATCTTACCGTGACCGGTTCAATAAAATCCTCCGGTGTTCAGTGCCCTCTCCTATCTTCCTCCTTTTTCAACAGGTTATGGGCCCAGGAATGCGCCAATAAAATTGCATCTGGTAAGAATATTTCAAAAATGTCAAGTCTTTACCAAATTGAAAAATTGAATTCCGAAAATTACGAGAAATGGAAGATGCAAATGAAGATGATTCTAATTCATTCCGAACTTTGGGATTATGCAAATAGCATAAGGATCAAACCTGAAACCGAAGTAGAATCTGCTGAATGGGAGAAGAATGACCAGAAGGCGCTAGCAACTATAGTCCTAAGTTTAAGTCCTTCAGAAATAATACACGTGAAGAGATGTAAAACTTCTGCAGAGGCATGGAAGCTTTTAAATGAAGTGCATCAGCCAAAAGGACCTGCAACGAAGGTGTTTCTTACGAAACAGTTAATATTATTGAAAATGAAACCAAATGAAAGGATGCAGGATTATCTCAACAAATTTAGCAGTTTGGCTGACAAGTTGAGTGAAATGGATGCACAAGTCCCAGAAGACTTCCTTTCCATCCTTCTGTTGTGTAGCCTTCCCGAGAGTTATGAGGGTTTTAGAACTGCCATTTAAACTAGGGACAAGTTGCCGAACTTTGAAACTTTAAAAGTAAAAATGCTGGAGGAGGCAATCAGACAAACTGAATTAAACGGTACAACCGATTCTGAAGAAAAGGTATTCCTTGGTAATTCGGAAAGAAAGCCTTTCTCAAGTACATCGAAGCCAAAGGCGAAAGGATTCCCATTTAACTGCCACTTCTGTGGGAAAAAGGGGCATAAAGCTGCCGACTGCAGAAAAAGAAAGTCCAGGAACCCTAAAAATGAAATGGTTGCGTCCTTTGGGACAAAATATTTGAGCAAACTTGGCGCAAATGAATGGTGTCTGGATAGTGGCGCAACTGCCCACATGTGCAGCTCAAGAGACTCATTCGATCATTTTGAGGAGACTGCACCAGTGAAAATTACACTGGCCAATGGTGGATTCATTGAAGCTCTGGGAAAGGGGAAGGTAAAATTGGAATGTTCGGGTAAAAACGGACCTGTAACCTTATCCTTGGAAGACGTATTATTTGTTCCTGAATTAAACGGCAATTTGTTTTCCATCAGTAGGTGTACGGGCAAATATAATATTGTAAATTTCAAGTACAGAAAGGCTGAAATAGTGAATTTGCATGCAAAAATTTGCATACAGGCCTATAAAAGGAATGGACTTTACATCTTAAGTCAAATCAATTGTCCTAAGGCATTAGCGACAAGAGAAATTTGCATAGCTGGAGAGAAAAATTACGAAAAATGGCATTGTAGATTTGGCCATTTAAATTTGCAAGATCTCAAAAAGCTAAAAATGCAAAATATTGTTTACGGCCTGCCAAATTTTGATGTTAAAAATTTTACCTGTGAAGTTTGTTTGAAAGGTATACAAACAAGGCTACCTTTTCAGAAAGAGTCTTTTACAAGATCAAGGGAACCACTGGAGCTGGTTCATACTGACATTTGTGGTCCCATGAGAACAAAATCATTGGGTGGCGCCCCTTATTTTTCAACATTTATTGATGACTTCTCAGAATTTATCTTCACATTTATAATGAAATCAAGAAGTGAAGTATTTAAAGGATTTAGAATATTCAAAAATTATGCTGAGAAACAAACCGGAAAAAGGTTGAAATGTATTAGGAATGATAATGCGCCTGAATACCTTAGCAAAGAATTCAAGGATTACCTAGAAGGAGAAGGTATAGGACGTCAACTCTCTGTCGAATATACACCTCAACAGAACGGTGTAGCTGAAAGAGCGAATAGAACTCTAGTAGATATGACAAGGTGCTTTATGATTGAAGGTAATTTACCTGAAACTTTATGGGCTGAACTAATACACACGGCAACTTATATCAGAAATAGATGCCCGAGACCTGTAGTTTCTCATTTAAAAATTATAGGAAGTAAATCGTTTGCCGTGAATAATAGGCCGAATAGATCTAAATTCGCACCTCGCAGTGAGGAATACAAGTTAATAGGCTATTTCACAGAATTTAAGGCATACAGACTTTGGAAGCCTGGTACACGTACAATTATAAAAAGTAGAGATGTACGTTTTATTGAACCAGAATTATCAAGAATTCGGAATGAAGTCATTGAAATTGATGTTAGTCCACAAAAAGATCGTTTTGTCAAGGAAATTCCTCTAGTTGAAGAAAAGGGAAGCACGTCCGAAGCTAAATCACGAACTGAAATTGAAAGTGAATCGGATCTAGAGATGTCTGATTTAGTGGACGAGCCGTCAGAAAGTGAAGTGATCATTTCAAGAAGAGGAAGAGGACGACCAAGATATATTAGAACAGGAAAACCTGGCCGACTGAGAAAGGAGTACCCTACAGCCAATTTGTCAACGCAAGAACTTCTAGAGGCGAAATACTTGCCAGATCCAAAAGACGCAGAGGAAGCGCTGTCAGGAAGGGATTCTTATTTTTGGAAGAAATTTGATTCCTTGATTGAAAACAAAACTTGGGAATTGGTTGATCCCCCTAAGAATCGAAACATCATAGGAACCAAATGGGTATTCAAAACGAAATGCAATAGTGATGGTTCTGTTGAGCGCCATAAGGCTCGCCTAGTAGCAAAAGGCTATTCCAAGCAGTACGGAATAGACTACGAGGAAACTTTTGCCCCAGTAGTGCGCCAAAGTACTATTAGAATGTTTTTAGCCTTGGCTGTTGAATACAACTTGATACTCCATCAGATGGACGTTCAATCGGCTTATTTGAATGGAGAAATTAAAGAAGAAATTTATATGACACAGCCGGAAAACTTCGTCTCAAGAAAATATCCAGAGAGAGTATGTCGACTCAAAAAGGCAATTTATGGGCTGAAACAAGCTGGAATAGTTTGGCATGAAAGGCTCGACAATGAATTAAAGAATTTGGGACTGAAGCAACTTCAATCTGACAATTGTGTCTATATCAAGCATGATGAAGGTATTCTCCTGGTGGCAATCTATGTTGATGATCTGATAATTGCGGCTGAAAGAGAAGACACGTTGAAATCCTTTAAATAAAGTATGAAAAGGATATTCAAAATAAAGGATCTTGGAGGGATAAATTGTTGCCTGGGTATAAGGATACAAATGAAAGAGGATGGTTCAATATCCATAGATCAAGAGAGATATATTGAAGAACTTCTGGCGAAATATAGGATGAAAGAGGCAAAGCCTATTTCTACACCCATGGACTCGAACTCCAAGTTAACAAAAATTTCATCTATAGAAGGTGAGAATGAGCCAGTGAAAAAGGTAGAATACCAATCACTGATTGGATCATTGATATATCTCTCAGTGTCGACAAGGCCCGATATAGCCTATGCAGTTAGTGCTTTGGGACAGTTCAGTAATGATCCTAGGAGACAGCACTGGAATGCTGCCAAGCCTGTCCTCCGCTATTTGAAAGGCACCTCATGTTTGAGGATTACCTACAGGAAATCTAATGAGGCTCTTCATGGTTATGCCGACGCTGATTGGGGTGGAAACCTCGTGGATAGAAAATCTCATACGGGAATTGTTTACTTTTTGGCAAGAGGTCCAATAGCCTGGGAATCGAAGAAGCAGCAGACTGTCACTCTTTCGAGCACAGAATCTGAGTACATCGCACTTTGTGAAGCAGGAAAGGAGGCAGTCTACCTTAGAGCGCTGTTGGATGAGATGGGATTTGGTGAATTGCTGAATGGACCGACTGTTCTGAAGACGGATAACCAGGGTGCTCAACAGCTGGCGAGAAATCCGGTTTATCATGCCAGAACTAAACATATTGACATCAAATGGCCTTTCATCAGAAGCATTTGCAGCGATGGACTTGTCGAGGTCGTCCACACACCAACCCAAGAAAATGTTGCCGACATCCTTACTAAAGGCCTACCAAGGTTTTTGTATGAAAAACACGTCACTGGATTTGGAATGTAGAAATCTGATGAATTGAGAGGAAGTGTTAAAATGGCAATTCTCTCGGATTTCATGATATAATTGTTTTGACCAGTGACCTGTTACTCTGTGGTGTGTTGCGGTGTATATATGGATGGAATATCGTTGTTAGTTAGTTAGTTGTGTTATCTTACCGTGACCGGTTCAATAAAATCCTCCGGTGTTCAGTGCCCTCTCCTATCTTCCTCCTTTTTCAACAAAATTGTTCTTATATAGTCTTAGAGTTTACCTTGAAACAAATGTTTTACAGTTTTCGAAGCAATACTACAGTTAAATAAATCACTACAACTAAATAAAACATATAACTGTGTCAATAAGAATTATAGAACTTGAGTAAACCCTAAGTTACCTAGCAACCAACTATATTGGAACATGTAGTGTTTGTTTTATTTCACTAAATTGTGACAATTACCTGATAAGAACGCGCACTTGCATAACAGAAATCGAAGACAGTGTTTGCTACCTTCCAGAGAGTATAGGATATCTATGTGAGGGTTATGTTTGCATGATAACGAAGAAAACCTTGACTCTAACCCATCTACAGATTTTGCAATGGTCAGCTAAGTATAAATATCTTTGTCTTCTCAAAAAATTGACAAGTTTCTTCACCTGGGAGATACATCATTCTGCCATCAAGCTTGGCTATGGACAAAGGTCGTGACCTGTACATTCTCTATAACCCATTATAATTATTGCTTCAATCTGAAGATATGCCATACCAATATTTCATTAACTCTTATTAGGATTAGGTTAAGAATCACCGTGAATTAATTGAATATAGTTCCAAATATCATATTAAATATTTATAAATTATATTTAAAATGGCAGCTTTCCTATGTAAGCACATGCGGTTATATATTTGATAGTTTGAATTGATAATAATAAGTGCAAGTAGGCAACATATTTAGGAGATATTTGTATGTTTCCGAGTGTGAAATGCTGGTGACTAGATTTTTTAGTGTTATGAACTATAAAATTAGTAAAATATTCCATTTTTTAGAAATATGTATTGTTTAGGTCGTTCTACTAATTCCTACTTTCTCCCTCTCTCTTTCTTCATGCATTTATCATTAGATGATATTATTTATTCATATTTATATTTATTCAGTATTTAACCTTATATAATCTTATATGGACTCTGAAATAAAGTAGTTTCAATATCAATATCCATCTCTCTCTCTTGATACGCGCATTGAGCAGTATATTTTTATCTTAATAAAAAATTACTATTAGGGTATTTGAATTTTATAGTTACAATGTAGTAAATAGTGTGTATTTATAAATGACTGCGGCGTATAATTATAAAGCTATACAAACAATTTAACCGCATAAGTTTCTTTTATTTATGAAAAATCAATTTTTAAATTCAAAGAGAAATATTTTTAATATTTATAACTTATTGGATGACGTATGGAAAGGTTGAACTATTTAAATAGTATGTATGTTGGCCAATTTTTTTTAAATACAATAATATTAGGTAATATTAATTTTTTATCTATTTCAATTATTGATTTGGTAAATAATTCAATATCTGTATGATCTATTGGGGTGCATTCAATATAAAGACTCCTACATTTTGTAATTTCATTTCCGTAACAGACAATTACTTTATCAAACAGGTACATATTGCAAACATGTTGATGAAATTAATATCGATCTGAATGCCGCTTACGAAATATAATGTGTGAGGTCTTCAGAGAGACGAATGGATGGACTCGATTCCTTTTCTATATCTTCAACTACTGATTCTACAATTAACAGTAATGTTTTTCCACGATATCTTCGCTTATTTACAATATTGACGGGATGTCTACCCTTCAGAAAACCGACATTCTGCTATCATATCTGGTTCTGGATCAAGATCTGTGCATCTGCAATCTGCATCCCAATCTGGATCCTGTTTGGATCTCACACTAAACAGCGTGACTACTTTTTATTGAGAGCGTTTATTGCTTGTTTGCGTTTATTTATCAACATTAAATTTTACTTTTCACAGAAAAAACTAAAATCTATCATTACTAAAATTACTAATGAATCACTTTCTCGAAATATAAAAGGCATTGAAAAGTATTATAAGATAATATTTTATGTATATATATGTAATACTATTTTATTGCTGGGGTTATTTCTTATCTCGGAAAGGTTTGTGAACAAATGGAAGTTAATCATATATATTATTCTCTATATTGATGTCGGAATGATGATAAATAATTTTTTAATTTATATTTACCTCGTAGCACGTCTAGTCAGCATCTGTAAGTATCTTAATACCAATCTATGTAACACGTATCTACCTAACCAATTCAAAGAATATTCTATTGAATATCTCAAATTAAGAAATGTCCTGAAATCATTAAATACTATATATTCTATCCCTTTGATTCTAATTATTGTGAATACCTTTTGTTCTATGATGTTATCCTTCCAAAAAATATATTCCGGTTTTGTTCTCGAGATTCATGTGATGCCATCAGAAATTATTCATTTGGTAGCTTTGATGATTTTTGTATTTTTCTTTTTTCTCCCAGGTGAATGTTTGAAGAATGAAATCGCTGAAACTTTGAACATTTGTCTTAACAAAAGAATACCTTTGCCAACAGAACAGACAAATGAACTCAAGAAAATCGAACAAGTTATAAGAGAGGGGTTTCATACCACAGCTGGGTATTACTTGGATCTTAACCTTGGAACATTTTTCTCTACGATTTGCTTTATTATTAGTTACTGCATGCTTTTCAAATGAATATAACCTTTATGCATGATGAATTGATTTTGAATGTATATTTTTGTAACAAATATAGTTAGGTTACAAAATGTCAACTGTTTGCATTCCTAATGAATCTACCTCACAATCATTTGAAAGTATTTGAAGGTATTTGAAAAATAACCTACACACACATTTTATATAAAATAGAGTTTGAAGAATAAAATAAAATATTTTTATTGACTCTTTTTCTAGGTCTAATTATTTAATTAATTTAACGATTCTCAAAGAGAAATTAACATATGAATCAATTATTTCTGCAGAATATACATGAATATTAGTTGGCTAATAAATCTCTTTGAGATAAAAAATGTTGGCAATTTTCAAATATCTTATCTAAATATGTTATATGTATATACAGGCGTGATACTCTAATATAATTGAGTGAGAATAAAGAAAAAAAAATATTTAACCCAAATTTTATCTCTTCTATGATTGATAATTATCAATTCTCTGATAAATTAAAATATATTGATTTTACGTGAGAGAGATTGATTGAAACTACTTTATTTCAATGCCCATATAAGATTATATTAGGTTAAATACAGAATAAATATAAATATGATTATATATTGATAAATATAGGAAAATTAGATATAAATAGATAAAAGCAATTGATAAATATACATAAATATAAATAAATATACAAGTCGTCATTGGTAGCGCCCACCGCGGGAAAGACTCCGCCACTGGTGGACTGCGAGAGTTTTTCCCAGAGTGGGCAGGTCTAGGTGATGGCTGGCATAGAGAGTGAGAGAGAAATTCACTATTTACAATGCCTGTTTATAAATGTTTATTTGTACTAATATTTTTGTAACACTCTTTTGATCTGATATGTACATGTATACTATCACCTCGGATATACCTTGCTTGTATATATATTTTACTTAGTATTGACATAATGTTATAGTAGGTCAAATATGTAGATTTTTAAAGAGAATTATGGATATATCAAATTTATAATATGGTAGTAAATCCCAAAACATTCAAATACAGTAAATTATATGCAATGTATTGAATATATGCCAATTTATTACACACATATAATTTCAAAAAATAGCACAAATTTGAAATTGTATTAGGATATGTTGGATAAATAAAGAAAAATGAATATCTCTTTCGTGAAACTGAAGTGAAACTACAAGTTGCACAAAAAGGAAATGCCATTTTCTTAACACATATATTTTTTTAGCAAATAGCATAACGAGATGCCTTCCTCATGCAGAAACATAGGTACTCAAGCTTGTAAGCCAATTGTCAATTGCCCAAGTACCTCATCCAAAGGAAGATTATATATTGTTTTGAAGGGTCTAATCGACAGGGTGTCTTCATATGGAGGATCCATCATTCTAATATCAAGGAATCCTGCATGGGTGGCCGATGAAAATGTAGATCTTAAAGAAGAGTGGAGAAACCGATGGAGCAATCTTGCCATCGCCAACAAAGACCTGGTGGAGGACCCTAACACCAAACCTCCCGGCTACAACCTACCTAGGAGGACCTGGTCAACATAGAATCAGGACCTCTACTGGTAGATGCAACTACCTACTAAATAAGTGGAACATGAGTCCAGACCAGAACTGCGACTGTGGACAAATACAAACAATGCACCATATCCTAAGGGACTGTCCTCGAAGATTCTTCCAGGGAACACTTGGGGATATCCACCGGTGCACAGAGGAGGCCCTGGAGTGGATTCGTCACCTCGACATTCCACTCTAGAGAAACTTGCCAACATTGTTGTATTGTGCTGTAAAAAACAATATCATACGCAATAATAATAATCATTCTGCCAACATTTATAGTCAGTTACATGTCTTATGTGTTGAAGCCCATGTAAAAAGACTTTATTAGAGATTTGGGAAACGCAACCATTTATCATTTTAATTCACGAATGCATGAACTGCATTGTATGGACCTTCTTATGTACAAAATATATTCAGTTTGTATCTATATGTCAGCATGTTATCTTGTACTTTCATCAAAATAAATTTTCTAGGCTGTAGTTGCCTAGCTATGGCTCGTCACCACATGCCAGTTACCATTGCCAATAAACTGTGGCATCATGTGGAAGATACAAGGGAATTTCTACTTATACATATCCAATCTCTGTTTGATTCAACATACAAAGTGGTGGGGGTGTCTTGTCCACTCCATAGAAAGGGGTGCCATTACCCTGTTAGTCTGTCATATTTCAAATTTCCCTTTTCACAGTTACCGAAACGGCTCGGAGCTCACGACATTGTACTTCACCCTACAAGGCAGTCCCTCACTGGTGCTACTTCTCCCGCCCGCCACTAGAGGACTTCTGGGCAGAAATATCCAAGATATAAGTGCTGCTATTGCTGCCAGAGCTGGTTCATCTTGTACTGATTTCAAAGGATATATAAACCTCATAATATATTGATAATTCTTTCACTTGGTATTACATTGTAATTTACTTGTCTAATAAATATATTTTTGATATTAGCTTTGATAATGTACAAAAAAGGATTATGTGTTAATATAATTTACGTAAATACATGTGTGTGTTTGTGTTATAATAAATATTAAGATGGAGAGAGAAATTATGTCTACACATGTTGAAACGCAGTTAGACTTTTGCACTTACAAGTGTCCTAGAGCCCCTTTATTTACTAGTACTTGCTGGAGGGCTTAGACTTGTAGATTTGTACCAGAATTAGGGGACATTGTACATTATTTTTAATTAGAAAATTTCTTTAATGCGGGATTCGATCCCGGGTCGTAGCCGTCGAAAACAAATGGTTTGGACAACTTGACCGCCAACCCTCATATACAATGTTTTACATAGAACAACCATGTGATGTCATTCAAAATGGAATCAAATAAAATGTACCACCGGAAAAGAAGGGCGGTACCTTATAAAAGTCGTTTAACAGGTCGTTGATGGTGTCCTAGCAACTAAAGAAGGTTTTAAATATGTCTGCCATGCCAATCCTCTCTTACTACACCATAAAAATATGAACTCTTTTTTTTTTCAGGAATACAGGAGCGTGGGTTGTAGGCAACAGTGTTAGCAGAGTATTAAGAAGTCTGGTGTCATTAGGTCGCCATTATACCCGATCAACCAATGATCCCAGGATTTCCCCTACCCCATCTCACCTTCTCGGGTGCCACCCCTAAATCTGCCCTTCAATATGGTTTATATAATCATACTCTTCATATACAGTATTTTATCTATGAAAATCGGTCCTGTGGATTAATTTTCGAAACCGCAGGAAGGATACACTACTGATAAACCGAACACTTCCACTATACTACTCTAATCAAAAGGTTTCGACACTTTGCTCATAAAATCCTGAAAACTCAATATATTTTCTCCCATTTTGTGGCAAACGCAAGCGTCGCCCTTGGCTTGGAGACCTGCCAATTTTCAAAAATCACGCGCCACAACAGCGCGAGCAGCGTCTGTTCGAAGTGAAGCCATTTTGACCGTGCTTCGATTTCCTTAGTCACCGAAATGGAGGATCAACGAATTTGCATCAAGTTCTGTGTGAAAAACGGATTCAAGGGTCCCGAAATTTTTTGGATGTTGCAAACAGCTTACGCGGATGCCGTAATGAGCTGTAGATGAGTTTTCGAGTGGTACAAGCGCTTCAAGGAGGGTCGGGAAGAGACCGCCGACAACGAGCGTTACGGGAGACCGTCCACATCAACCACGCCTGAAAAAGTGGACAAGGTGTTGGAACTGGTGCGTGAAGTTCGACGAATAAATGTCAGGGAGGTCGCCGAAAAGGCAGGGATAACATTCGGGTCGACTCAATCGATAATGAAGGACATTTTGGGAGTGAGAAGACTCAACGCCGTTCTCGTTCCCAAAGATTTTACTTTTGATCAAAAGAACGCCCGGAAAGAAACGGCCAGTCTCAATCTCGAAGCGACAACCGACGACCCCGAATTGCTGAAGAGGGTCAATACTGGAGACGAAACATGGATTTACGGCTTTGATTCGGAAACTACCCAACAGGCATCGGAGTGGCGCTTCAAAAATAAGCCGAGACCAAAGAAAGCGAGGAAGGTTCCCAGCAAAGTCAAAGTCATGTTGACGGTGTTCTTCGACTAGGGCATCGTTCATCATGAATATCAAAAACAAGGCTCTACAATAACTTCTGACTCATATCTGGGAATTTTGAGGCGATTGAGGGAAGCGATCAGGCAGAAACTTGGTAGAATAATAAAGTTTATTTTAACTTATGAGCCAAGTGTCGAAATTTTTGATCAGAGTAGTACATACATACATGTGATAATTTGTATATAGCAAAATGTAACCCCACCACGACCTATGCAATGTATCATCAAAAGATTTAAATAAAGGTTAGGCTTCGCGAAAGAGGGAACAGCAATTAACAGGATTGCATCATCCAGGAAGTAAAGGTCACTGCCAAGGACCTATAAATTTAAAGTTCAAAGACCTTCTTGAAGATTTTTGTTTGAAGGGTAAACATCCTTTTGGTCTCTTCTGTGAACGCATTTTGAGAAATGTAGACTACCACAGCAGAAATGAACAAGACAAATAGTGAGAAAGGACAATTCACGAGAATCATCCCCCTTACCTTCCAAATCTTCAAACAATTCATTCATATTTCATAAAGGGATATTCAGACTTCATCAAAACATAGAACTTC
Source organism: Cordylochernes scorpioides (assembly GCA_030710605.1). NCBI lineage: Eukaryota > Metazoa > Arthropoda > Arachnida > Pseudoscorpiones > Chernetidae > Cordylochernes > Cordylochernes scorpioides. The sequence continues at coordinate 85,153,348 of CP092876.1, forward strand.
AGCGCCTCTACGACGACCAAGGTCATTGATCATCTTAATAAAAAGTGTGAAATGTCTGAGTACACATCCCATTTACAGGAAAAGCTCTAATCTAAGCATCAGATTTATGAAAATGCTTCTATCTTAATAAATCTTTTTTATATTTGTCGCTTTTTATATAGGTCCATAAAACTTTGGTTTTTGCATTGAATCATTATAAAGAATGACTTTCTAAGCATTTTCAGGGGAAGCTTTAATTTTCTGTTTTAATTTAAAATAAACATGAATATTAAGCACATCGTTAATTTTAGGGGACCATTTTCACTACTACGAATATACACCAACTAAAAATACCTTAATGTTTTTTAAACACTTCAATATTCCACATTGAGGACAAGAAGCGCTCAAAAAGGCCGAAGCCAAATCGAGTACCCTGATCTTCTAGTGTTATTGAATGAATATAAAACTCAAAATCAAGAACAAGAAGTAAAGGTTTTAAACATGAATAATCAATTTATTGACAATCGTTTACAATTATGGAAACATTTAAAGAAAGGAAACGGGTGCGACACGAGTTAAGATATTGATGGAAATTAAAAGAGGTATATATTAAATTTTGATTTTACAGCATAAAATAAAATATTTTTTAGTAATTATTAATAAATTAACAATGTGAATCTTAGTTAGTAGAAATTAGTGAGCCTTCGAGAAACAACACTTCTACTGGCTAAACAATATACACATAAAGTCGACACAAATTTACTCTTTTCAAATTCAGAAATGTGGTAGCAGACAATTTCTCGTTTCAAGAGGAATCGCGATATTTTTTTTACAATAAAGTAAACTTCAAATGCAATATCTGTTTTGAAATCTTCTATAGAAAAATTTGTTTCCAACCCATAATAGATGTCGCTTCCAGCGCCAAATTTGCCTAAATGCGATGAAAATTCCAGTAATCTACATTTGATAGCATATTCATCCTTACATTTTGATGGGTGTCTGTATTGTATAAATAATTTCAATTATAAAATAGAAATACTATTTTGAAGAAGAAATAAAATTTACGGTAACGAGTATCATAAAAAAAAAACGTCGCTGTAAACTTTTATTCCTTTTTCAAGACGATGTTTGGCGACCCCTTCTCTTGTAATAGAAATAATATCCATGAAGAGCCTTTGCTAAGAGGGCCTCAGAGGCCTTATTTAGTCCTACCCCATGAGAATAAATGGGTTTTTTTTTTTTCAAATTTTTCACGACCCGTATTTTCGTGCAGAGCTCAATAGATTCATATTTTCGTGTGAATATTTTCATATACGATTGGTATATAATTCCAATATGAATAAATACATTCACAAATTTGCGACATTTATTCAAAACTAGATAAGAAGTCAGGAATTAATACAATGGAAAGAGCATTAACAAAAGGTAGGTATATTTCATATTATACATATATTTAAAATAAAAATAAAAACATAAATCCTCCAGGGAAAAGATTCTTTTAAAAATATTTTTATTAAAAAATATCTCGAGCTTTCGGGCAAGTAAGCCCTTCTACGGGAGAAACTATTTTACATCCTATTTTACATTCTACTCCCGTAGAAGGGCTTACTTGCCCGAAAGCTCGAGATATTTTTTAATAAAAATATTTTTAAAAGAATCTTTTCCCTGGAGGATTTATGTTTTTATTTTTATTTTAATATTGATTAAAGGGATTATTTTTATCGAATACATATATTTGTTTTTGTTAGAAATTGTGAAATTTATAGAGTCGCTGTTTTCATCCCAAGTCGACCTTGACACGTGTACAGCCCGGCGGCGGCACCTGATACCATGTGACGTCACTACCTACCTACCCCTGCCTTGCCAAGCTGCTGGCTGTTTACAACTTCTATCTCTCTTTTGATTTTTCTCTAAACTTGTATTTCCAATAAATCAATTGGCACTCTGCTTTAACGAGCCATTCGTTAATATTTCCAATAGGTTATGGGTCCTGACTACGCCCCAAATTTGAAGAAGCAAACCTAAAGTGAAACTGCTAAGCCTAACTTGTGGTAAATATGACGCACCTTGAGAATCAAGTCCGCCAGTTCAAAGGCGAAAACTTCTCCCTTTGGAAATTTCAGTTCCGACTACTATTAGAGCAAAATCAACTTTTGGATATCGTGGACGGCAAAGAAATCAAACCAGAGGTAAGTGACGCTACCTCTGCTATACAGGATGCATGGCACGCCAAAGATATCAAAGCCCGAATGCTTATATCACAGGCACTTGAATTAAGATTTCTAGAACCTTTGATGTCCTGTAAAACTGCCGCTCAAATGTGGACAAGGCTCATGTCCATCCACGAACAGAGATCAGAGATCGCAATTGGCATGTTGTGGCAACAATTTTTTGACGCCCGAATGTCGTCATCAGAGGATGTCAGCAGCTATATCGCCTAGAATGAAAATCTTAGTGCAAGAATTCAGGATGCAGGAGGAACGATTACAGATGACCAGAAAGTGGCAAAGATAATAAACTCTCTTCCTTCGAGCATGCGGTATTTCATTCCAGCATGGGAGTCTCAAGCGCCGATTACGCAGACTCTAGAGAACTTATCAGCGCGTCTTCTGATTGAAGAATGTAGAAACCAGCAGGCCGATTCCTCGCAAGGTACAGCATTCTACCAACAGACTAAACCAAGAATCAAAGAAGACAACATAAAGAAGACTGATTCAGGAAAGATATCAGAACTAAAGAAAAAGACTGAATGCCATTATTGTCACAAGATTGGTCATTGGTCACGGGAATGTCGGAAACGGATTGCCGACCAGCAGAAGAAAAACGAGAAGCGGAAGAACCAAGCAGGAGATTATGATCATAAAGGTTTCAACGCTGATACCATCCTAAAGTGGAATGATTGCGACGTATGGTGGGCAGATAGCGGAGCAAGCTGCAGCATGACCTTCCGACGTGAATGGTTCAAGTCTTTCACTCCGATCCACAACGATCATAGAATATACCTTGGAGACAACACTTCCGTCCTTGCAGAAGGTACAGGTGACATTGAAATCCTTGCCCTGGTGAATGGAGAATGGATTACAACATCAATCAGGAATGTGCTCTACTCTTCGAAGCTCAAGAAAAATTTGTTCAGCCTGGGAGTGTGCACTGAAAAGGGATACCGAGTAGACATCGACAAGGATGAGCTGCGCATCTACTCAAGAAAAGATCTGAAAGCAGTTGGACAACGCCAAGATGGGCTCTACAAGATGATGTTCCGAGTTACTTCATCTTCACAAGGATTTTCTGCAAAGATCAACAACCTCCAACTGTGGCACGAAAGACTAGCACACATCTCACTCACCACTATTCGAGAAATGGCCAAGAAAGGATTGATCAACGGTTTGCAACCCGAGGACATAAAAGAAGACGATTTCTTCTGTCAAGGCTGCCAAGAAGGAAAAGCTCACAGAAAGCCTAGTCATTTGTCTGAAACAAAGGAGTACAATCCTGGTGAGTTCATTCTAAGTGATATCTGCGGCCCAATGCCAACACAATCAATAGGAGGATCACTTTATTTCATTTTATTCAAAGATTATTCCAGTGGCTTTCGCCATATAGATTTCATTAAACACAAATCCGATATTTTACACAAATTTGAAAACTTTGCTAGATTCAGTTATAATCAAACAGGCAATAAAATCAAAGTGATTAGAACCGATAATGCACTAAAATATACCAGTAAAGATTTCACAAATACTTGCAGAAAGTTCGGAATAGTGCATGAATTGTCAGCTCCATATTTTCACGAACAGATAGGGCGCGTAGAACGAGACAATAGAACTATTGTCGAAGCAGCTCGATCGATGCTGTGCGCACGAAATCTTCCCGAAGAACTTTGGGCAGAAGCTTGCAATACTGCAACCTTCATTCTAAACCGAACATTCACTAAACAAGCTCCCAATACCACACCCTATGAACTCTTTTTCGGAAGAAAAGCTAGTTTGTATAATCTAAAGATTTTCGGCTGTGAAGCATGGTTGCATACACCTAAAGAACGTAGAAGGAAATGGGATAAGAAATCACAAAAGATGATTTTCTTAGGGTACGATAAAACCTGCACTAACTTTCGACTCTGGAACCCTTCTACTAGAAAGATTTCTATCTCTAAAGATGTTACTTTTAACGAGACAAAGCTCCGACATTGCGAACTAGAGGGAGAAAATTTCAACCCAGTTAACATTGACCTTGATCCGCCGGCAGCACAAACAACCGAGGATGAATCACCTACAGCGCTAGGGTTTCCCACGCCGTCGGGATTCCACCCGATGATAACTCGATCTAAAAAGAAAGCAGATTCTTGTAACTACCATTTTGTCGATGAGCCTTCAACCTATAAAGATGCTATGGAAAGTCCAAATGCCGATAAATGGTTGGATGCAATGAAAGAAGAAATAAAAGCGTTAGAATCTAATAACACATGGTCACTCGAAACCTTACCAGACGGATATAAGCCAATAGGAAGTAAATGGGTTTATAAGCTAAAATCCCATCCCAACTCTACGGCACCTAAATTTAAGGCTAGACTTGTAGCTAAGGGTTACACACAAAGGAAGAACGTAGACTATTTCGACACCTTCAGTCCTGTTGTTAGATATGATTCACTTCGAGTGTTACTAGCAAACGCGGCATCAGAAAGAATGTTCTTAAAACAATTTGACGTAAAGACTGCATTTTTGTATGGTGACTTAGACGAAGTCATATACTTAGAACAACCAGAAGGTTTCTCTCAAGGACACAATTTTGTTTGTAAACTACAAAAGAGTCTATATGGACTGAAACAATCGTCCAGAAATTGGAATAGGAAATTTAAATCCTTCTTAGAGAAACACAATTTTTTTCAAATCTAATGCAGATCAATGTGTTTTCACCGGAACTATTAACGACACTCAAATGATCCTTGCTCTTTACGTCGATGATGGACTTCTCATGTCTCGGAACAAGGACGATATCGATTCTGTCGTCCAGGAACTATCTCACGAGTTCAATATAACGTCTAGAGATGCAGATTATTTCGTAGGACTTCAGATTGAACAATCAGAGGATAGATCGAAGATCTATATCCACCAATCTTCATACATAAACAAGATTTTAGATAAATTCAACATGATTGATTGCAAACCCGCAGCAGTACCCATGGACCCGAGTACAGTCCTAACTAAAGCTAATTGCCCAGACTTAGATAAAAATGGAAATTCACCAAAATTTCCTTACAGAGAAGCCGTAGGCTCACTAATGTTTGCCTCTACTGTTTATAGACCGGACATAGCTTATGCGACATCACAGTTAAGTAAATACCTTGACAACCCAGGACAGACACACTGGACAGCAATTAAAAATGTATTTCGCTACTTGAAAGCAACACCACAATTAAGAATATTGTACGCTAACCATCAAGAGTTAACAGGTTACTCAGATAGCGATTATGCTAGGGACATTGATTCAAGAAAAATTACTACAGGTTACATCTTCATGTTAAACCATGGTGCTGTTTCATGGTCAAGCCAAAAGCAATCTACAGTTGCCCTCTCGACAACAGAAAGTGAATATATTGCTGCCTGTGCTGCTACTAAAGAAATGGTCTGGCTACGCAGACTTCTTAAGGATATCGGGATCAAGATGGACAGACCCACAGTACTCAACATGGATAATCAAGCAGCCATAAAGCTAGTGCAGAATCCCGAGTTCCATAAGAGAACGAAGCACATTGATGTACGATATCACTACATTCGTACTAAACAGGAAGATGGTGAGCTGATCACAAGATATGTCAGCACTCTTCAGCAGACGGCTGACCTCTTGACGAAACCTTTGGGACCGAAACACTTCAGGCGGCTCCTAGAAAACTTGAACGTTATAAATTTCAAGAGAGAGTGTTAGAAATTGTGAAATTTATAGAGTCGCTGTTTTCATCCCAAGTCGACCTTGACACGTGTACAGCCCGGCGGCGGCACCTGATACCATGTGACGTCACTACCTACCTACCCCTGCCTTGCCAAGCTGCTGGCTGTTTACAACTTCTATCTCTCTTTTGATTTTTCTCTAAACTTATATTTCCAATAAATCAATTGGCACTCTGCTTTAACGAGCCATTCGTTAATATTTCCAATAGTTTTAAAGGAAGTGAGTCGAAGCGTTTGAAGGTGTGATATTTTGAAAGAAAATATTTAACAAGATAAATATTTTAGTTTAACTTTAAAGCTTAATAAATATTTTAATTAATACAAAGCAATAACGTACCATCTATATATAAAGAATGAAGACATTAAAACGCGAATGTTTCTTCTTCTCACAAATAAATCATTTATCTACTGTCCTTACTGCGATAAAACTGATGTAAGACAAGCCCTCCCAATATTATTCAATCACAGTAAGGACAGTAGAAGTTTGATTTATTTGTGAGAAGTAACATTCGCGTTTGTTGTCTTTTCTCTCAATCTCTCTCATTTGTTAAATATTTGAAGATATACATCTAAGGTATATGTGATATTTTTACTTGAAAGTTATGCAGTAGGTGATGATGAAGCAGAGTGTTGTAAAATATGTCCCAAGGTTAAGATCCAAATAACGACCAGCAGTAGCTTGTAAACCCTCTCTCATGACTTGTTTAATTTTCTTCATTTCTTTAGACTGTCCTGGTGGCAAAGGTATTCTTTTATTGAGACAGATGTTCAGGGTTTCTGCGCTTTCATTTTTCAAACATTCACCTGGAATAAAATAGAAAGAAACAACTACGAGGGCTGTCATAAACAGGACTACCTCCGTAACAATGACATTATGATTGACGATATAATTGAAATACATTTTTTGAAAAGTTATCACCATGAAACAAAAAATATCAACAATAGATAGAATCAAAGGGAATGAATATAGACTATTTAATAATTTCAGAGAAATTTTTAATTTCAGATAATCAATAGAATAGTCTGATATTTGGGTAGGATTCTGAATATTGCATAAAATTGTATTAAGATTCTTGCAGTTGCTGGCAAGGCGCGAGCTATTAAAAAAATATAAATCAAATAATGATTTATCATCATCCCACTATCGACAAACATCATGCAATACAATATTGCCCTCAATTTGTTCATATATGCATCCATATATACATAAATCACTATAACCAATAAATGAGCAAATAGAATTAAATAAAATATATTCATATACAACTTTTCCAAAATTGATACACTTTGATAAAAAGATTTATTAGTAAGAGTATTCACAATAGATTGTATCGTTGATTGTGAGAAGTAAAAATATATTACAATAGACAAACACATGCACGTTATAATCACCTTCAATAAAGAAATGGCTTGCCAGTTTTCTTCATATCCAAGTAGTATCCAGAGTGGGATGCAGATTAAACAAGCGCCAATCTTGATCCAAAACCATAAGTGATAATAAAATGAAGGTTTTCCGAGGTATAGACACCCTGTCAATTTTGTAAATAGACGAAGATAGCTTGGAAATACCTTTTATTCCATTGTAGAATCAGATGTTGGAGAAATAGACACGGATTTGCGTCCTACAGCTGTCATTTCTTCACCGTTAATGCGACAAATTATTTCCTGAATGATATATCAAGCGAAACAGTGGTCGATTTCAATTTCTTTAATATATTTGTAACTCCTCCTACGTGTGTTCAATCAACTATAAAAGCCTTTTACCTTAATGAAACAAAAAAGGTTGCGCAAACTGTATATTTGTTTAATGCCTTAATAGTACATTCAAATTAAGTGTCTTTCTAATAAACAATTGAATATTAAAATAATTTTATTGACATCTTTTAAATTCATGCAGAGGTGCACACAGTCCGCACTATTTTATTAATGCAATTATATTAATAGGCATGATACTATGAACAATGTACATGGTTCCTCAGCCACCGCTGCAGAGTTTGGTGGAGAATCGCCAGTGGGTCTCCAGCGACACCACGTATTTCGCGATCGTAGATTGCCTACTTCTTTCCAATAGATGGAACACGCTAAATATTGAACATTCAATGATAATATTTGAAATATTTTGAAAATGTATATAAATCAAGATTTATCTGTCTTTGACTCCTATAAAAGGAATTTTCAGTAAAGTAGTTCACCTTCAAATAAAATATATTTGTAAACTTTGGTTTCTAAGACCCCAATATTTGATTTCCCAAATATTTTCTAATTGAGAATGATTTACGAGTAGTTAAAGTAAACATCATTTTCTTTTGAAAAAATATGAATTTCATGTTTATAATAGATATGTATATAAAAATAATTGGACAGCCAATATCATTTTGAGAGTTGCAATTGAATTGCAACCGTTTCAACATTCTATTATTTCGGTATGCTGCATAAAAATATTTCTTATCCATTTTTTAAGGTTCATTTTATATTCAGTGCTAGCTATCAAATTTGCTATAATGTGTCTAAAATTAATAATAAAAATATTATTAAACGAATAGTGTAATTTTAGTATAGGTATTGGCTAAATTCAACAGTAATTGAATTTATATTTTAACATTAAACAATATAACAAATGAAAACATTAAGACGTGAATTTTCCTTTCAAAAATAAATCAAACTTCTGTTGTCCTTACTGCGTTGAAAAAATACCGAGAGGACTTGTCTTGTCTGTGGTGAACCCTCCCAGCAGTTTCTTCAATTTAATCTAGAGCTCCAATACTGTATTGGATTATTCTGCTTATATATGCTAGTCTGAAAAGAAACATTCGCGTCTTTATGTTTTCATTTGTTATATATATGTGGCGTGTTATTGATTTTACATAAAACAATATCCAGAATAGCTATTATGGCTGCAATAACAGCTATAAACCTGTTAGGCATTAATTCGATCACATTTGAATGGCAGTTACAGGTCATAAATACATGTGCATACAAAATTTGCCATAGTTTATCAATCAAAATGGTAGAATAAGAATGGTTTGCTAGTTTATAAGCAACTATGACAACGAACTAATTAAAACCCATTTGATAATTCTTCAAACATCTTGTCCAGTATGATCCTGAAAATTAAAATACCCACATTACATATCGTTCATAAATAATAATAGACAACTTATGTTATTTCCACGATGAGTATTGTCAGCAAGGACATTATTGAAATGACCTCTGGAATACAGTGGCTTTCATCATAACAACAAAAAGTGATAAGATTTCCATATTCTAACAAAAGCCAAATTTTATAATACAATATAAATTGGCTTATGATTGTAGATTGAAAATAAACCGCATGTGTTTCTTGTGAATGAAAAGTCGATATTTATTTTAAGGAGAAATAACGATTATTTCTAACCTTAGGGATGAAGTATGAAAGGAAAAATTATGAATAGTAATGATAAACGGGAAAATAGAAGTGTCCAGGGATGGGAAACGAACCCACAGTGTTCCCCTTACCGGGCATGGATGGGCGGGATAATTTTCAAATGTCGTTCTACAAAAGAAGAACGTTCATGATTCGAAAATGACCTAATTGGACAGAGAAATTGCGTCGCGTCTTCATTTCTGGCAAATCTCATTTCGGCATCCAGCTCCTTCAAGGCCGTATTCATGAGTCCAGTGCAATGGATGGACTCCTATATCAATAAAATTATGGTTAGGTTTGGCAGCATGAGGTGAGCTTTGTAAGGTTGAAAGGTAATGTGAAGAAAGTTATGAAGTTATTTTATAGCCCATCTCTCTTGAACTTTATAAATGTAATTTTAATAACAACATTTTCAGCAATTCGAATCAGAAATCATCTTCCTGTGTAATGAAAATCACTTTATAATCATTATTTTACAATACAATAATTCCACTTAATGGGACCGTAAGGTGATGATGAATTCATGAAAACATCTGAAGTTTTCCTGATCTATACACGGAAACGACCATTATGTAACTGGATACCGAAACCAGATTTACCAGAAAGGAATTAGTTAATTTTTGGAATTATGAAAATTCTGTTTATGATTTAATATGGATACCTTATCAGTGGTTGTTGTGATGAAAGCTACTGTGTTCCAGAGGTCGTTGCAATGTCCTTGCTGACAATACTCATCTTAAAAAGACCCAAGTTGCCTATTATTATTTATGAATGATATGTAATTTGACTGGTTTAAGATGCACAGAGCTATGAGAACAAGATTTCTGTCCTCAAATACGTTAAGTGACCTAGCGCCATTATGTTCAGTATGGACCTCCTGGATCATCGATATCTGAAATCTGGCATTCCGGCACAATGGCTGATAGATGGCGGCGAAGACGACCCAGAAGAATGCCAGTAGCCGCTTAGACCTGGACCACCGTGCGCTTCAGGGAAGAGGCAGATGATGTTTCTCCTCCAGAATTCAGGCAAAGCCTCGCGAAGCTTGGATTCGAGGAGGACACGATGTAGGAAACCTCCGAAGAAGTTCTCGAAGTCTTTGACGAGATCGAAAGGCACATTAACCCAACCAGCCATTTTCCTTGTAAGAGACGGTTCATGGGAGTTTCCATCCCGTTAAAGAGAGATAGAGAGTCGACAATTAACATACTTTTATTGACATATTTTCAATACAGTTGAAAGTGCACAGTCAACTATTTATAATAGGTGATGCTAATGAGAATATAATCATACAATGCAAAAGTAATGAGTAAAAGGCTGGTGCATTTCACTAAACACTAGTTATGTATTATCATATGGTACATTTATTCGAACTTTCAATAAAACATTCAATAAAATTTAGATATAGAAAGAGTTAGATAAATATTCAAGGCATATTTGATAGTAAATATCTAAGGCATCTGGGTTGTTATTACTTGAAGGTTATGCAGTAGGTGAAGATAAAGCAGAGTGTTGTAAAAAATGTCCCAAGGTTGAGATCCAAATACCGATCAGCAGTAGCTTGTAAACCCTCTCCAGTGACTTGTTAAATTTTCTTCATTTCTTCCATTTGTTTTGATGGTAAAGGTATCCGTTTGATAAGACAGATGTTCAGGGTTTCTGTGCTTTCATCTTTCAAAAATCACCCGGAATAAAAAAGAAAGAAACATATACAAGAGCATTCGTGAAATGAATAACTTCAAGACCCAAAAAGGTACGATTCAAGATAATATTAGAATATATTTTTTGAAAAGTTATTATCATAAAAATGTAACATTTATAATAGCTATAATCAATGGAATTGAATAAAAAGTATTAATTGATTTCAGAGTATTTCTTAATTTTAAATATTCGATAGAAATCTTCATAAATTGGGTAGGTTGTTTCATATTGCATAGATTGGTATTAAGATTCTTGCAGATGCTGGTTAGGCGATCTACGATAAAAATATAAATCAAAAATTATTCACCATCATTCCACCATCAACAAACATCATGAAATACAAAATTAACCTCCATTTGTTCATAGATGTATCTTTATAAATATATAGAATGATCAGTAACAGATGGAGTAGAATAAATAAATAAAATATAATAGCGTAAAACCTTTCCAAATTCGATACATTTTGATAAAAGGATTTATTAATAACTGTATTGATAATAGATTTTAGCGTTGATTACGAGAGGTAAAAATAGATTACGGTGATTAGACGAAGGCATGTTATAATAGCTCTCACCAAACTAACGGTTTGCCAGTTGTTCTCATATTCAAGAAGTATCCAGAGTGGGATGCAGGTTGAACAAGCACCAACCTTGATCCAAAACCATAAGCAATAGCAAAAAGAAGGATTTTCAAGTTGTAAACCTCCTGTTAAACTTGTAAGTAGACGTAGATATCCAAGTAGCACTTTGTAGCCCATTGTAGAATCAAATTTAGAGAAATAGACAATATTCTTTGTCCCCTCACAGTATGTTTGTGACGTGGGTGTTTGTTCAGTCAACTTAATATCCTTTCACTGATATGTGTATGTGTGTGTGGATCAACATGTGGATCAATCAATTCACTCAGCTTCGATAATGATACGTTTATAATAAAAAATATAAGTTTCTATTTAACATCTGGAACACGCTATATATTCTATAATATCTATTTAAAGATATCAAAAAATATTTTAAAATCCCATCTATCTTAAATTGTTATAAAAGGAATTTTGATAAATGTTGTACAACTTGACATTACAAATATTTTGAAATTTTGGAGATTAAAGAGATCCATAAATATAGGATTTATATATAATGAGGAATGCCTCTTTGAGGATGATTAAAAAGAATTTATTAGAAATAACATTCTTTATAATTACTTCAAGAAAATATGTACGATCTTGATCACTCAACAAAAAAAAATCATAAATTGGAAAGCCAACTTCATTTCGCGTTTTAAATTGAAATTCAACCGTTTCAAATTTTACAAATTCGTTATACTGTATGGAAAATGATATCTCACGTTTAATAATTTTCTTATTATTAGAAACTCTCCACTATATACATGTGAAAAAAAATAATAAAAAAATAAAACTAAAAAGGTTAGGTGTTGATCATAAAAATAAAGAAGGCATATCCTGACCAGGAGCACTTGTGCTATATCGTGCTATTTTGATTTCTGTTCCACTAGATAGCGCTCTGCAATTTTATATATGTGTGTGAAAAACAAAAAATAAAAATATGTACAAATAAATAAATGCTTGTTCAGGATAGGCCTCTATTTTATATATACGATGTGTTGTCAAAAAGTATCGCGACTTTTGAATTTTCGCGGGTTACGTATATTCGAATTTCGATCTTTTTGTGGGTTTATGTTGGTACTCATGTCTCTCACTTATGCCGACAAGCTCGGCTATTTTGAATGTTCACTTAATTGTTGACAGCTGCTTTGCTTGCAGGTGTTTTGGATTGTCCTCGATTTTTACCTATTAAAAAAAAAAGGATCATAGAACCTGTATCAAATTTTGTGTGAAAAACGAAATTAAGTGCGCGGATGCATTCCGAATGTTGACTGTGGCATACGGAGAAGCTACCTTGGACCGAAGCAACGTTTATCAGTGGTACAAAATGTTCTCACAAGGCCGAGAAGATGTGAACGACGAAGAGCGTGCCGGACCCCCGAGCACTTCAACAACAGACGAAAAAATTAATGAAGTGGAGAAAATGATATTGGCCAATCGTCGAATCACCGTTGAGAAGTTGCTGAGGACCTGAACATATCGATTGGCACGTGCCATTCGATTTTTATCAATGATTTGAGCCTGAGACGGGTCGCCGCGAAATTCGTACCAAAATTGCTCAATTGCGACCAAAAACAGCATCGCATGAACATTGCTAATGAGATGTTGGACTCTGTCCGCGACGACCCAAATTTGCTCCAGAGGGTCATAACTGGTGACGAAGCGTGGGTTAATGGTAAGGACGTGGAAACCAAAGCTCAATCATCTCAATGGAAGCTGCCGCACGAACCAAGACCGAAAAAAGCGCGCCAAGTTCGTTCGAATGTGAAAGTTTGCTGACAGTTTTATTCGATTGCAGGGGCGTGGTGCATCATGAGTTCTTGCCACAGTGTAAAACGGTCAATAGGGAATATTACCTGCAAGTTATGCGCAATTTGCGCGAAGCAATCCGCCAGAAACGCCCGGATTTGTAAAAGAACAAAAATTGGCTTTTGCACCACGATAACCTCCCTGCTCACACATCGTTGCTTGTGCGCGACTTTTTGGCAAAAAAGTGATTTTTTCTTGTTCACTAAACTGAAGAGGCCCATGAAAGGACGACGTTACGCTACGCTTGAAGAGATAAAGACGGCATCGAAGGAGGAGCTGAAAAATATTTTTAAAAATGATTTTTTGAAGTGCTTCGAAGATTGGAAAAACCGTTGGCACAAGTCTATAATATCTCATGGGGATTACTTTGAAGGGGACAAAATAGGTATTCATGAATAAATAAATATTTTTTTAAACATTTTGAACACACTTCGTATGTCGTACTATAAGCACTAGCAGTCATGGGCCTCGTGGTAAGGCGTTAATGTGTAACACAAAGGACGAAGCAGGTTGGATGTCATCTCAGAGATCGAAGACGTGACAAGGTCCAAGAAGGTGTATTTTTCACGAGAGAAAGAGATGACCTGTAGGAGTGGAAAAAGATTATCAGTTTTTATTTCCGCCCTTTTGTTGGGGTCTAGTGACTATCATAAAAACATTGAATGTTCCTCCTTGAGAAAATGAATAACTTTGACGTATTTGGACCCCTCGTGCTTCGACCTGTCTTGAACTGAAACATTGTTTCAATATGGATATCAATGTATAATGCATTGTTCTATTACATAGTACATTAATAAAGGAAGATGACTCTTTTGATGTATATTAAATATAATTTTATGTATAAAAAATGGAATAATTGAAACACGAATGTTTATTCTTAAATATAAAACAAACTTCTACTCTCCTTACTGTGATGAAAAAGATATTGGGTGGGCTTGGCTCATCAGTGGTGAACCCTCCCAGCGGTTTCGCCAATCTAATCAACCAGACCACTTATTGCCAGTTAGGCATATTTAATTATAAGGCAAATGCGTAGTTCCGTCACCCTGATACAAAACAAATCTACAAGCCAGAAGATAGAGCGAATGTGGTTTATAAAATACCATGCAAATCCTGCCAGGCAATATACATAGGAGAAACCAGCAAACCTTTATCTGAAAGAATTAACCAGCACAAATCCGCACTAAAGCACCATAACCCGACATCCCTACTGGTAGATCATGCATTCAACATAAGTCACACTCTAGACTTCGATCACACATCTATAATACATCAAAACATCAAAGAAAAACATTGCCGTTTATTTTTAGAAAGCTGGAGTTCATTAGAAAATAGAAATAGTATCAATAGAAAAATTGACTTGCCAGATGTATATACTCAGTTTAGAACCTCTTAGATGAATATGCAATTTACATGTTTATTTTATTTCATTTTTAATCGGATATTTATTACTATTATTTGTATATTTATTTCACAGTTATTTCAATTTTTATGATATTTTATTTGTTTAATTAATTCAATATCTCTTAATTTTCAATAGTTATTTACATATATCACTTTTTTCTTTTGATTATATTTACTCTGTTTAGAATGTATATATTAGAAGGTTTATCGCCCAATAAGCTTTGAAGACGTCTAGTGGCTCACCTGGGGCACGCGACCTGCTGCGTGTTTCACGGCAAAACACCTCGTAAAAGATGGAAGATTGATCCATCGAAATATCGGAAGAGCTTTGCTCGATGCAATACCTTGAAATTATATGTATGCACCTCTACAGACCTATAAGCTTATGTCCATAGTTCACTGAACACCCCTAAGCTGCCTTCCATAGAAAATGCAAGGTATATAACAAAGCCAGTCCAAAACAATAGTAGAGCGGTCTAGAGATTAATTTGGCGAAACCGCTGAGAGGGTTCACTACTGATGAGCCAAGCCCTCTCATTCAAAAACTCATATCATTGCAGTAAGGTCTGTAGAGATAATATTTGATGATATTTAAAAGAAACGCATTGCCAGTAAATTTATTTGTGTAAAATTTTAACGATATATGGCAATAAAATTTAATTTACTAATATATATTGGTTATAAAAACATATTTTGCGGAAGAGCTTTGCTCGATGCAATACCTTGAAATTATATGTATGCACCTCTACAGACCTATAAGCTTATGTCCATAATTCACTGAACACCCCTAAGCTGTCTTCCATAGAAAATGCAGAGTATATAACAAAACCAGTCCAATACAGTAGTAGAGCGGCCTAGAGATTAATTTGGCGAAACCGCTGAGAGGGTTCACTACTGATGAGCCAAGCCCTCTCATTCAAAAACTCATATCATTGCAGTAAGGTCTGTAGAGATAATATTTGATGATATTTAAAAGAAACGCATTGCCAGTAAATTTATTTGTATATTATTTTCTATTTAGCATAGCGAATTCATAGAATTTTGAAAAAGTTTCAGATCGATTTGCAAATTAAAATGATAATGGATGTCCAATTAAAATTTTAGATACGTGTGACTCCTATTTTGTAAGAAGAAAAATAAAGAAAAGGATGTTCTATTGATTACTCGTAAATCATTCTCAAGTAGAAAATCTTTGGAAAATAAATATTGGAATCTTAGAGGCCCAAGTTTTCAAATAAATTGTATTTTAAGTTGAGCTACTTCACTAAATATATTCATTTTGTAGGAGTCAAAGAAAGATAAATCCTTATTCAAATTCTTTTTAAATCTCTTTGAAATAATATCAGAGAGAGAATGTGTAATATTGTTACGTGTAAGGCCTCCAAACGATTACAACCTCCACCAATAGATGGCGCTTTCGCCTGATTCCCTTGCTGGCTGATGTGGGAGTCGCCGACTGCTGTGGTCCCGTTTCCTGGGGACGTTAACTGTGGATGCGCTTTTGTGTTGGCCCAAGGATGTAAAATAATGTTTATAAGATCCACGTTTCCTCCAAGATACAGTATCAGCCGGCGTTAGCCGCACGCAGTTCCGAGGTGTTCCGAAAAGAGAAAACAAGCCTCAACGCAGGGTTGAAGCCTGGGCGAACATCCTGCCGAACGTCTCTGGGTGGCCTGCGGGGAAAAGCTGCAGGGGAGAGCAACGGGAGCCTAAGTGGGTGAACCACAAAGGGAAGAAGCGCATCGTCGCAAAGAACCGGTAGGGTAAACACGCGACAATATATAGCGTGATTCATCTATTGGAATAAAGTACGCAATCTACGTGTTCTTCGTAGATCGCGAAATACGTGATGCCGCTGGAGACCCACTGGCGATTCTCCACCAAACTCTGTAGCGGTGGTACATATAAACGAAATTAAAATCGACCACAATTTCATTTGATATATCATTCAGGAAATAATTTGTCGCATTAACGGTGAAGAAATGACAGCTGTAGGACGCAAATCCGTGTCTATTTCTCCAACATCTGATTCTACGATGCAATACAAGGTATTTCCAAGCTATCTTCGTCTATTTACAAAATTGACAGGATGTTTATACCTCGGAAAACCTTCATTTTATTATCATTTGTGTTTTTAGATCAAGATTGGAGCTTGTTCAATTTCACCCCACTCTGGATACTACTTGGATATCAAGAAATTTCTTTTTGCTAATTTATTGATTATGGTGATATATGTATATATGGATGCATATATGAAAAAATTGAGGGCAATATTGTATTGCATGATGTTTTTCGATGGTGGGATGATGATAAATCATTTTTTAATTTATATTTTCTTCATAGCTCGCCTTGCCAGCATCTGCAAGAATCTTAATACCAATTAATGCAATATTCAGAATATTACCCAAATATCAGACATTTCTATTGATTATCTGAAATCAAGAAATTCTCTGAAATTATTGAATACTCTGTATTCATTCCCTTTGATTCTAACTATTGTTGATATTTTTTGTTTCATGATGATAACTTTTCAAAATATTTATTCCAATTATATCGTCAATTATAATGTCATTTTACTGGATGTAGTAGATTTTATGACAGCCCTTGTATATGTTTATTTCTCTTTTATTCCGGGCGAATGTTTGAAAAATGAAAGCGCAGAAACCCTGAACATCTGTCTCAATAAACGAATACCTTTGCCACCAGGACAGTCAAAAGAAATAAAGAAAATCGAACACGTTATGAGAGAGGGTTTACAAGCCACTGCTGGTCGTTATTTGGATCTCAACCTTGGAACATATTTTACAACAATCTGCTTTATCATCACCTACTGCATAACTTTCAAGTAAACATATTGTGCAGATACCTCAGATAAATGCATTCAAATATTTAACGAATTAGAGAGAGAGAGAGACAGAATACATCAACACACTTTTGTTTGTTCTCACTGCGATTAAAAAATATTGGGAGGGCTTGTCTTACATCAGTTTTATCGCAGTAATGACAGTAGAAGTTTGATTTATTTGTGAAAAGAAACATTCACGTTTTAATGTCTTCAATCGTTATAAATAGATGTCACGTCATTGCTTTATATTAATTCAAATATTTATTAAGCCTTTATTAAACTAAAATATTTATCTTGTTAAATGTTTGCCTTCAAAATTTCAAACCTTCAAACGCTTCGACTCACTTCCTTTAAAACAAATAGATGTATAATATGAAATATACCTACCTTTTGTTAATGTTTTTTCCATTGTATTAATTCCTAACTTCTTATCCAGTTTTGATCAAATGTCGCAAATTTGTGAATGTATTAATTCATATTGAAATTATTTACCAATCGTATATTAAAATATTCACACAAAAATATGATTCTGTTGAACTCTGCACGAAAATACGGGTCGTGAAAAATTTGAAAAAAAACCCACACATATATACTCATGGGGTAGGGATAAATAAGGCCTCTAAGGCTCTCTTAGCAAAGACTCTTCATGGATATTATTTCTATTACAAGAGAAGGAGTCGTCAGACATCATCTTGAAGAAGGAATAACATTTTACAGTGACTAGTTTCTTTTATGAAATTCGTCGCCATAAACCTTTATTCCTTCTTCAAAATATTATTTCTATTTTATAATTGAAATGATTTATACAATACAGATTCCCCCATCAAAATGTAAGGATGAATATGCTATCAAATGTAAATTACTGGAATTTTCATCCTATTTAAGCAAATTTAGCGCTGGTAGCGACATCTATTATGGGTTGGAAACAAATTTTGTATAGCAGATTTCAATATATTAATATTGCATTTGAATTTTGCTTTGCTATAAAAAAAATATGGCGATTCCTCTTGAAATTGTCTACTACCGCATTTCTGAATTTAATAAAAGTAAATTTTTGTAGCCTTTATGTGTGTATTGTTTGTTCAGTAGAAGAGCATTGTTGCTCGAAATCTCGCTTATTTCTACTAGCTAAGATACAATTGTTAATTTATTATTAATATCTAAAAAATATTTTATTTTATGCAGTAAAATCAACACTTAAGATATGACTCCTTGACTTTAACTCTGCAGCACTCATTTTCTTTCTTTAAATGTTCCATAATTGTAAACGATGGTCAAAAAATTGATTATTCATTTTTTATTTTATTTACCAATTGCAGAATACACGCTATATCCACAAATCGGATATTTGCGTGTGAAATATATACATTTGAATGAAAGAAAACGTAGTTTAAAGGGATATATACATATTTACATATCAGTATGCAAATTGATTACATTAGTAGTCACTTATTCAGTTAAGTACATTTTGCAGAATTTGTTGAATCTTTGGTGTATGTCCTTAGTGTAGACCAGATGTTGCATATTTGTTATGGGAAGTTGATTTAGTTCCCTAAGGTCAGCGGTCAGCGGGCAGTCAGTTAATAAGTATGTTTAAAACCTTTACTTGTTGATCTTGTTTTTGAGTATAATCTTCATTAAATAACACTAGAAAATCGGGGTACTCGATTTGGTCTCGGTCTTTTTGAGTGTTTCTTTTGCTCAATGTTGAAATACTGTAGTGTATATAATATCTTAAAGTAGTTTTAGTTGGCGTATATTTGCAGTAGTGAAAGTGGTCAGCTAAAATTATCAATGTGTTTTATTCTCATATTTATTTCAAATTAAAACATGATATTAAAGTTTCCCCTGAAAATACTTAGAAATTCATTCTTGGAAATGAAATAATGTTAAAACCAATGTGTTATGGACCTATATAAAAGGTGAAAAAAATAAAAAGGATCCATAAAGAGTAAAATACGAATTTTTATAAAATCCAATACTCAGATTAGAGTTTTTCGTTTAAATAGGATGTGTACTCAGACATTTCACACTTTTTAATAAGATGGTAAATGATCTTGGTCATCATGAAGGCGCTAAGGTTCTAGGTTAGATTAAGTCTTTAATTCCTTTTATTAAATATGAATGAATTGTTTAGAGATTTAGGAGGTAGGAGGATGATTCTCGTGAATTGTTTTTCTGCATTATTCATCTCGTTCTTCTGTTTTGTGGTAGTCTACATTTCTCAAATTTCTTTCACAAAAGAGACCAAAAGAATGTTAATCTTTTCAACAAAAACCTTCTACTGACCTAACTGCGGTGAAAATATAGTGGAAGTTTTTGGTTTATCAGTAGTAAATCCTTCCCGTTGTTTCGAAATTTTAATCCACAAGACCGATTTTCATATATCTCATACTGTATTTGAAGAGTTTGATTATATAAACCATATTGAAGGGTAGATTCAGGGGTGACACCCGGAAAGGTGAGATGGGGAAGGAGAAATCCTGGGATCACTGGTTGATTGGCTATAATGGCGACCTAATGACACCGGAATTCTGACTACTCTATTAACTGTGATGCCTACAACCCACTCTTCTGTATTCCTGGCGAAAAAAAAAACAGTTTATATTTTTATGGCTTAGTAAAAGAGTATTGGTATAGCAGACCTATTTAACGCCTCCTTTAGTTGCTTGGACAATATCAACGACCTGTTACACCACCTTTATATGGTAACGCTCTTCATTTCCGGTCGTACATTTTATTTAAGTCATTTTGAGTGACATCACATGGTGATTCTATGTACAACATTGTATGTGATGGTTGGTGGTCAAATTGTCCAAACCATTTGTTTTCGAACGCTACGACCCGGTATCAAATCCCGCATTAAGGATTTTTCTAATCAAAAATAATGTAAAATGTCCACCGAATCTGGCACAAATCGAAATTCGTTTTCAATATGTGTAGACATAATTACTCTCTCCATCTTAATATTTATTATATCACACACACACACATATAAATATAATTTATATTAACACATAATCCTTTTTTGTACATTATCAAATATCAAAATTATATTTATTAGACAAATAAATTACAATGAAATAACAAGTGAAAATATTATCAAGAAATTTTGAGGTATATATATCCTTTGAAATCAGTACAAGATGAACCAGCTCTGGCCGCATTAACATCACTATACCTTGGGTACTCCTGCCCTGAAGTCCTCTAGTGACGGGCGGAAGAAGCAGCACAAATAAGGGACTGTCCTATAAGGCGAAGTACGGTGTCGTGAGCCCCGAGCCGCTACGGTAAAGGCGAGAAGGGAACTCTGAAATGTGACTGACTAAGAGGGCAATGGCATCCCCTTTCCATGGAATGGTAAAGACACCACCACTACCATTTTGGATGTTGAATAAAACAGATATTGAGGGGTATGTACAGGTAGAGCTTTCCATGTAACTTCCTCCTTGCCACAGTTTATTGTCAATGGTAAGTGGCATGTGACAAGCCATAGCTAGATAAATATATCCTAAAAAAATCTTATTATTGAAGGTACAAGATAACATGCTGACATAGACACAAACCGAACATATTTTGTACGTAAGAAGGTCCATACAATGTAGTTCATGCATTCGTGAATTAAAATGAAAAATGGTTGCGTTTCCCAAATCTCGAATAAAGTCTTTTTACACGGGCTTCAACACATAAGGCATGTAACTGACTATAAATGTTGGCAGAATGATGGATCCTCCATAAGAAGACACCCTTTCGATGAGACCCTTCAAAACAATATATAATCTTCCTTTGGATGAGGTACTTGGGAAATTGACAATTGGCCTACACGCTTGCGTACCTATGTTTCTGCATGAGGAAGGCATCTCGTTATGCTATTTGCTAAATAAATACATGTATTAAGAAAAAGGCATCTCCCTATTGTGCAACTTGTAGTTGCACCTCAGTTTCACGAATGAGATATTCCTTTTTCTTAACTTATCCACCTTATCCCAATACAATTTCAAAATTGTATTATTTTTTAAAATTATATGTGTGTAATAAATTGACATATATTCAATACATTGCATATAATTTACTTTATTTGAATGTTTTGGAATTTACTACCATATTTTGAATTTGTTATATCCATAATTCTCTTTCAAAATCTATATATTTGACCTACTATAACATCATGTCAAGACTAAGTAAAATATATATACAAGCAAGGTGACTGCGAGGTGATAGTATACATGTACATAGCAGATCAAAACAGTGTTACAAAAATATTAGTACAAATTAACATTTATAAACAGGCATTAGGGAATCTCTCTCTCACTCTCTATTCCAGCCATCACCTATTTTCTACATTGTAAATATTAAATTCATATTCTCCAATAGTAATTTCTTTGTTAAGATAAAAAAATACTCCTTAACGCGCGCGTTTCAAGAGAGAGGGATGGAGAAAGTAGAAATTAGTAGAACGAGGTCAAATAAATGGAATATTTTACCTATTCAAAGTTCTTAACACTGGAATATTCTAGGCACCAGCATTTCATATTTAGTAGCATACAAAAACCCCCAAGTAAGTAAACTACTTGCACTTGCTATTCTTGCATATCTATTAAAACTATCAAATATATGACCGCATGCGCTTACATAGGAGAGCTGCCACTTCATATCTAATTCTTTAATATTCAATATGATATTTAGGAATTTTATTCAATTAATTCACGAAGATTATTAACATAATCCTAATAAGAGTTAATGATATATTGGCATGGCAATATCTTTATATTCAACCAGTAATTATAATGCCTTATAAAGATTGTACATGCCTCGACCTTGGTCCAAAGCCAAGCTTGATGGCAGAAATATGTCTTTCCCAGGTGAAGAATTTTGTGAAAAGATAAAGATTACCATACTTAGCTGACAATTGTAGAATCTTTATATCTTTTTTTTCTTCGTTATCATGTAAAGATAACCCTCAAATAGGTATCTTATACTCTCTTGAAGGTAGCAAACACTGTGTTCGATTGCTGTGATGCAAGTGCGCGTGCTTATCAGATAATTTTCACAATTTAGCAAAATAAATCATACCTTTCGTGTTTCAATATAGTTGGTTGCTGAGTAACTAAGGGTGTACTTTAGTTCTATATTTTTTATTGACTCATTTATATGTTTTATTTATTAATAGTAATTCATTTAACTGTAGTATTGCTTCTAAAACTGTTAAACATTTGTTTTAAGGTAAACTCTAAGACAATATAAGAACAGTTTTAGAGGATTTAATAATTTAGTTTAGAATATGGCTGTATGCAAATATATATAACTAGCCGAATGACCCGGGCAAAGCCCGAGTTTTATTCGATTAAATGTTTTGTTTAAAGACTATTCGTTACAATTATGATTCGGCACCTTTAATGTCACTCTTGTGAAACGTCCCTCTCCAAAATTTGTTTGTTTTAAAAATATAAACATAAAAATGTAAATTTTCAAAACGATATTGGGTAAATTGTATAATTTGATTTTTTATAAAAAATAAATTTAAAATTTAATATATACATAAAATATTAGCAAGTGATTTCTTACCCCTACGCCATCAATACATAACTCAAGGTCACTCGTGTGAAACGTCCCGCTCCACCAATCCCCGTCATCTCACGTGGCCAATCCTTCCTCAACTTCTCAAATTTTCCGCAGTGAGGCGCTGGTTGCGAGTGAAATAAAGGAAATTTGTTAATAAATTAAAGGATATTCTAGATAGAAAAGCCTGAAAATTTATCTAAAGTCCAGATAAAACTCTATATACTGTGGAAATTCCAGCCAGATTAATTACCATTTTTGGACGTGTATAGCCGACAAACATACATACAAAATACAACACCGACTTTTATATATATGGATATATAGTGCTCCTTTTATTGTAATATATTGTTTTATGATTATTTTTATTTATATAATTTTTTATGCGATGATATTTCCTGATAATTGTGTTTCCTGAATGAGAAGGAAGATAGGGTATACCAATTCTATCTAGAGTTCGACAGAACATATTATCTGGCACCATCACATTTCTTACAAAAAAAAAATGTTTGTTCCAGTACTCTTTCTTATCAAGGATAGTTAATCGAATATTCTTTCTGAGTCATTGATTTGTCACAAACATGCCTATATATTTCTGTTTTTTTTTTTGCACTTTAAAAACATAAGAATCATTTCAAACCTAGAACTGATGTGATATGTTACGAGTAATATATTCTGACCTTCCAATATAGATCCACTATTCAATTTTCAAAATCACTGTTTTTTTGTAATATATAATATATATACATCATACAATGCAATAGAAACTTGATTAATAAAATCCTATAGAAACATAACTAGATTTCTATTATTCCTAATATTACCCTGGCAATATAAGGGCGACAAGTACGATTTTTAACTCCATTATATATGCGAACTATAATAACCCCTTGATATCTTGGCCTAATATAAATTGAGAAAATCGGACTACAACAAAATAAGGTTTAAAACGAGCCTTAGAGTCTTCCCGGATCCTTGCTCATGAAACAACAATAACTATACAAGTATTAACCAGCCTTTAATTCACCCCTTTTGAGTGGGATCATTCTAAGCTTTAATTGATGAGTCTTCAATAATTCCCTTCTACGATTCCTCAATTGTAAAATGTGTCTCATTTATTGAGAAGAAAACATCAACATATATATATATATATAAAAAGATTCATATATTGGATTTATAATTATTTTATTGTTCCAATATTTCGAGAGGCAACTCGCCTCTCTTTATCGAGGATGTTTGTGTTTTTACTATATTCCATTGATAAATTTATCTCAAAAATAATCAATATATATATCTATCAGGGAAAGGGGGGTGGGGTGGTAAGAAAGCCTTTCTAAAAAAGAAAACACGATATAACATTCTAAAAATAAATTTATCCCTGAACGCCTGAATAATCGTACCTTGATATAAATAATTGATCAATTTCCAAATATAATAGGAACTAATGCATTTTGTTTGAGTTTATTCTCATAGATTTGGTACTTTATTACATTTATTACATGTATAAAAACAATAGAAAAAATAAAAAATAAGTAGGTCAGAAGTGTTGATATTAAAAATAAAGAAAGCATATCCTGACCAGGAGCACATGTGGTTTACAGAAGGCAGAGCGCCATCTTTTGGAAAAGAAATCAACTAAATATTGATTTAGCCTCTGTTCTCTGATATTTAGCCAACCCATTTTCTTGTAAAATCAAGAAAAGCCATCCACGAACGCGTTTCGCTTATTACATGTGTGTGATAAATAAAATTCACCGCAGAATTTGCATGAATATTAGATTATAAAAGCCAAAATAGCTTCATTCAACAAAACAAACATCTGACCCAGACGTCATCTATTGACCTTCCCCGCCTATTAAAGGCCTCGGGTCGGTGACAAAGCCACAAGGTCATCACTAGAAAGCTAAGAAAAAAAAACTTGAAACCATGGTTACGAAATATTGGCCCTCATCGGTCCAGGGCGGACTTTATTCCATAAGGTTCACAAGGGATCTAATGGAATCTTGACAGTCAGGTCAAAAATAAAGTTCGACAATACAGGTAACCTCTGTTTTTATAGTTCAAAGTGGAAAATTGTTCACATTCATAAACATATATTAGTTGACTGATGAATATTATAACATAAAACAAATATTGGTGATTTTCAAATACCTTCATCTATAAATGATTTGAGGTAGATTCATTAGAAATATAAACAGTTGACAAATAATAAAACTATATTTGTCAGATATATACATTATAGAACAATATTAAATACATCTATACATGGCAGATAGATTATATTTACATGAAAAGCATACAGTAACTGATCATGAAACAAATCGTAGAGAAAAATGTTCCAAGGTCAAGATTCAAAGAATACCCAGCTGTGGTATGAAATCCCTCTCTTATAACTTGTTCGATTTTCTTGAGTTCTTTTGTTTGTCCTGTTGGCAGAAGTATTCTTTTATTGAGACAAATGTTCAAAGTTTCAGCGATTTCATTCTTCATACATTCACCCCGAAGAAAAAAGAAAAATACAAATACCATTGAAGCTATCAAATGAAGATTTTCTGAAGGTGTTATATGACGTACGAAAACAAAATAGGAATATACTTTTCGAAATGATAACATCATAGATAAAAAGCTATTAATTATATTCAGAAACAAAGGAATTGAATATAAAGTATTTATTGTTATCAGAACGTTTCTTAATTTCAGGTATTCAATAGAATATTCTCTGATATTGGTTAGGAAGATGCATGTCATGTAGATTGGTATTAAGATCTTTACAGATGCTGACTAGACGTGCTATGAGAAAAATATAAACAAAAATGATTTATCATCATTCCCACATCAATATATAGCATAATATATAAGATTAACTTATATTTGTTCATAAATGGTTCCGAAATCAGGGATAGCCCAAGCATTGAAAAAGTATTGAATATATATACATAAAATATAATCATATAATACTTTTCAATACCATATACATATCGATAAAATGACTTATGAGTAATTTTAGTAATGATAGATTTCAGTGTATTTTGTTAAAGGTAAAAATGGATGTTGATGAGTAAACGCAAACAAGCAATAATCACTCTTAACAGAAAGTAGTTTATCTGTTTAGTGTGAGATTCAAACAGGATCCAGAATGGAATGCAGATTGCAGCTGCACATATCTTAATCCAGAACCAGAAATGTTACCAGAATTTCGGGTTTCCAAAGTGTAGACATCCCGTTAATAGGGGATTTTTGCAAGGAATTTTGAGTCTATCCATTCGTTTCTCTGAAAACCTCACACAATATATTTCGTAAGGGACTCTGTAATCGATATCAATTTCATCAACATATTTGCAATATGTACGTTTATGATGAAGTAATTTCCTATTACTCAAATGAAATTGGAAAGTGTGTCGCAGCCTTTCTATTGATTTGGACCTGATTAGATTATTCAGATATTGTGATATTCATCTCAACTTCAAATACATCATTTTACATAATAGATTAAATGAAAATATATTAATAATAAGAGTGTTATGTATGATAATAATATTCATTGAGATTTATTTATCATCATCATTTGCTTCTATAAATACTTTGTTTTAATTAAAATGTATGTATGCAAAATTGACTAGCGTTGCGTCGTAAATCTTTTAAACTAGATACATAATAAATTGGCGACGAAGGTAAATCTTTTATTAAGTTAAAGCTGAATAAATTCTTTTATTTTTACTAAGTTAAAGCTTAGGTAAGTGAACCTCATTTTTAAAATGGCAAATTTTGGAAACATAGAAGCTTTTGATCCTAAAAATCCAGAATAATGGATAACATATTTGGAAAGAATGAATTTTTATTCCTGGCTAATGATATTGTAAAACCTGAAAGACGAAAGGCTATTTTTCTTACGCTAATAGGCGCTGAAACCTATGCATTAGCAAGATCGTTGGCCTCGCCAAAAGAGTTATCTTTCGTAGATTATGATAACTTAATTAAATTGTTGACCGATCATTTTTCTCCTAAGCCAAATATAATTGTCAAAAGATTCTTGTTCAATAAAAGAAATCAGGGTGATGAATCAGTTAGTACTTATATTGCCGAGCTAAGAAGGTTAAGTGAAGATTGTGAATATGTTGATCTAGATGATCGCTTAAGAGATAAACTAGTTTGTGGCTTGAGAAATGAATCTCTGGTTAAAAGACTATTGTCTGAAAAAGACTTGACCTTTGAAAAGGCTGTGAATTTGGCAATATGTGATGAATCGGCTAGTGCAGACGCCAGTATGTTGCAAGAAAAAATTACAGAGGTAAATATGATGAGAAAAGCTAGCAAAACTGAATCACCTAATTTTAAATCGGGCAAAGTTCATTTTGAAGGTTTCAAGAAAATGTATAATAAAATAATTATTTGCATACGTTGTAAAGGAAATCATATGCCAAATGTTTGTAAATTCCGTAATGCAAAATGTTTTAAATGTGGCAAAATAGGTCATGTACAAATGGCTTGCTTAACAAATGTTGGTAAATCGGGAAACCTATATAGGGCTAATAGTAATCCAACTTTATGTTGCCTGAGAAGGGAAGAGATAAGCAATCCTTATTATATAACAGCAAATCTGGATAACCACGATGTACACATGTTAATTGACTCGGGAAGTGAATACTCATTATTAAATAAAGAAACCTTTCTTGAATATTGGAAATTGACGCAACTTAAAAGATCCGAGATACTTCTAAATACTTGGTCATCCAGTCAAGTAAAAATTCTTGGGAAACTCTATGTTAAAGCAAGGCTATCCCATGGTAGTAGAAGTTTGCAAATTTTAGTGGCTGATGGTTTAGGTCCCAACATTCTGGGAAGGCAATGGTTTTCTGCTTTTCGCCTGAAGTTAAACTTTTTAAACTCATTGGAAACTAATCCTATTTCACCTGATTTCGAGGAATTGTTTAAGGAGGAAATTGATGCCTATAATGGACCTTTGATCCATATTGATATTCCTGATAATGCTGAGCCCAAATTTGTGAAGGCCAGAACCGTGCCGTTTGCTCTACGAAATTTAGTAGATGAAAAATTGAAAGCATTAGAGGAACAAGGAATTATTGAACCAATAAAATTTTCTAAATGGGCATCACAAATTGTTACGATTCTAAAAAATGATGGAACAATAAGGATTTGACATAATTACAAGACAAAAGTTAACTTATATACCAACCCAGATAAATATCCACTGCCCACAATTCCACAACTTTTGGACAGGTTAAGAGGTGGTAAGGTATTTACTAAATTAGATATGGCCTAAGCCTATCAACAATTAAAGGTGGATGATGAATCTTCTGAAATTCTTACCATTAATACGCCCAGAGGATTGTATAGAGTTAAACGGCTTCCCTTTGGATTGAATTCCGCAGTCGGAACCTTCCAAAGATTTATGGACACTCTTCTAATGGGGATTGATGGAGTAGCAGTTTATTTGGACGATGTCCTTATATCAGGAATAAATTGCGGTGACCTTATGAAAAAAATGGAAAAGTTCTTTTGCGTTTCAAGGAAGCAGGACTCCGTCTTAAAAGAAACAAATTTAAATTTTATGTTCCAGAAATTGAATTTTTAGGAATGAAAATTGACAATAAAGGAATTCATCCATCTGAAGAAAAGTTGAGAGCAATTAAAGGTGCCAGACCACCATCTAATAAAAAAGAATTGATGTCTTTTTTAGGACTTTTAAATTATTATGAGAGGTTTTTAAGAAATAAAGCCACAGTAGTTGAACCTCTTCATAGACTTTTAGACAGTAATAATCCTTGGAAATGGAACAGAGAGCATCAAAGAGCCTTTAGAGAAGCTAAAAGCTTAATTAGTTCTGAGTCTGTTTTAGCTCATTTTGATGATAATCTGCCTATTCTGGTCAGCTGTGATGCTTCTGAGTATGGCATTGGAGCCATATTGTCCCAAGTAGATCATGAAGTTGAAAGACCAGTTGTATTCGCCTCTCGAACTTTAAATAAAACTGAGAGAAGATATGCAGTAATTGATAAAGAGGCATTAGCGGTTATTTTTGTTGTAGCAAAATTTTCACAGTATCTTCTAGGGAGAAAATTTAAAATATTAACGGATCATAAGCCCCTAGTTGGAATGTTTAACCCCAAAAAGCCGATACCTCAAGTGCTATCGCCGCGCATGTTGAGATGGTGTTTGACTTTGGCTGCGTATACTTATACTATAGAGTATAAACCGGGAAAAGTAAATTGTAATGCCGATGCAT
Source organism: Cordylochernes scorpioides (assembly GCA_030710605.1). Classification (NCBI taxonomy): domain Eukaryota; kingdom Metazoa; phylum Arthropoda; class Arachnida; order Pseudoscorpiones; family Chernetidae; genus Cordylochernes; species Cordylochernes scorpioides. The sequence continues at coordinate 85,182,856 of CP092876.1, forward strand.
TAAGTAGACAGCCTTTAAATGAATGTCCAAGTGTAGTTCCGAACCCGTCAGAGGTGTTCTTTATAGAATCGGAACATGCTGCAATTAATTCTTCGGAAGTGGCAAAAATAACTAGTAAAGATCCAATCCTTTCTAAGGTTAAATTCTGGGCAATGAATGGGTGGCCTGAAAGGAAAGTTGATGATAGATTTAAAGATTTTATCTCCAAATCTAATGAAATATCAGTTCATAAAGATTGTTTATTGTGGGGGAGCAGGGTGATTATACCTGAAAGATTAAGAAAAGATATTTTAAATCTTTTACATGATACACATATTGGCATAGTGGGGACAAAAGCGCTAGCTCGAGGATTGTGCTGGTGGCCCAAGATGGATGGAGATATTGAACGGATGATATCCAGTTGTTCGGTTTGTTTGTCGTGTAGTCACGATCCGCCAAAAACTGACGTATATCCTTGGATTTGGCCATCAAGACCTTGGTCGAGACTACATATTGATCATGCGGGTCCCTTTCAAGGAAAACTCTTTCTGGTTGTAATAGATGCCTATTCTAAGTGGATTGAGTCTGAAATCGTGTCTACAACATCTACTGAAACTACCATCAATAGCCTAAAGGAAATATTCGCGACCCATGGGTTGCCGGATGTGATAGTTTCAGATAATGGTACGTCCTTCACATCGGAACTCTTCAGGACTTTCTTAAAAAGAAATGGCGTGAGGCACATTTTGTGTGCGCCTTATCATGCAGCGTCAAATGGGCAGGTGGAGAGAGCTATTCAAACGCTTAAAAATCTGTAAAGAAAGAACAGCTCGGGAAATTGGACGACTAGATTATCTAGATCTTTGTTATCCATGAGAATAGCTATAAACAGCACGACGCAGAAATCCCCAGCACAGTTGTTGATGAACAGAAACCTGAAGAGTCTCTTAAATAAATTTCATCCTGAAGGTGTGTCGGAGGGAAGGATGCGACAGGAGGACAGGTTCATAAGAAATTGGAAACCCCATAGAGTGGTAAATGAAGGACAGGCAGTTATAGCACGAGGGTACCATGGCCCCAGATGGCTACCAGGTGTAGTGCGGGAAAAAACTGGTCCTGTTTCTATTAAGGAAGAGACAAATGACGGAGAAATTGTAAACCGGCATTTAGATCAAGTCAGGAGTTGTGAGGAAAGTAAAGCCTTACCATCTACATCATCGACCCCTCAAGTGACACCTGATTTTGAAAGACTTCCGGCTGTTCAAGAAACTGATTCTTCAGAAGGAACCCCAAAGCCTGTGTTGAGGAGATCCTTAAGAATAAGGAAACCTTCATCGTTTTTTGAAGGTTAAGTTATCTTTTTGGCTAATGGAGAGGAATTGTTATGTATGATATTAATATTCATTGTGATTTATTTATCATCATCATTTGCTTGTATAAATACTTTGTTTTAATTAAAATGTATGTATGCAAAAATGACTAGCGTTGCGTCGTAAATCTTTTAAACTAGATACATAATACAGAGTATCTAAAAATCTAATGTATTACTTAATGTTTTTGTGTTGTTGGTTGGCAAGGAATAACTTCCGTGGGTACAAATAATCTTTAGGACTTTATTTAAGTCTATTAAATAAAATATTTACAAAGAATGAAAAATAAAACAACAACAAAGAAAGCAGTATTTAAAAACAACCAACTGCAGCACAGTGAAGTAAAACAGTAACAGAACAAGAGACAGAAATTGGTAGAGCATTCAAGAACCTTCCACGAAGTACACCGGCGTCGGCGGTAAGCAGCAGTCCGATCTCTTGAGACAGCAGCTCGCGCTTGCTTTGAGCACAACGCGTAGCTTCGTTCTTTTTCTATGAGCTCCTCATTCCTATATATCGCGAAGTAGTTCTTTCCAGAATGCTCAAGGTTAGTTAATCAATCAAGCTAATCAGCAATCGTGATCAAATAATATTTTCTTCCCCCAATCGAATATATATCTTAGTGTGTGCCTATGTTAGCATTAATCATTTTATTGTCGAAAGTTCTCAAATATACTTACAGGAAAATTCGTCATATGCACTATAAAAATAATCTATAAAAATATTTATAATAACTTTACAAATAAGATAAACTAAATTTGTTTTTACGAAATATTTGTGCGAAATGTTTAGGAAACAGTTTATGAGAAAGATAGAGAGATTGAGATTGAAACTAATTTATTACAATGTCCTTATAAGATTATATAAGGTTAAATATAAGGTGATATAACATTTTAAAGTGTATATATAATATATTCTAAATACATTGTGTGTATGACTTCAAAATTCACAATCTAAAATTAATTATATATTGCTACTTTCTATTGTATTTTCTGGAGATATGTGGTCATTAGTAATATGTCTAGCTAATAATAATGGATTTAGACATATATGTTTATTATCTATATGAATGACTAATATATTTTATATTCATACAATATAGTGTTTTTTAGAGTCGCTCAAAAGATTAATACATCAAATTCGAACATTAAGAAAAAAAAATGCAAATAAAAATGAAAATATGAAAATTGTATTGAAATAATATGACTGTTCGATAATTATTTGCATAATATTAAAATATCTCTCATTAATATAATTATAAAGAAAAGGCTGGTAAACATTTCACAAAACAATGATGTGAAGTTCGGTATAAAATTGTAGGCTGTTGAAAGGATTTTAGTCAGATCACTAAATAGCAGAAAAAGAGAGGATAAAAATCTATTTGAAATAACTTTATTTAAAACATGTTAAGAGGAGAGAGGTAAAAAATACAAGGGTCAGGAGACCACGCTTAGCGCCAGAGGAGCGGCATTTGTTTGTTTGCTGTCCACCGGTCCATCGTCTGGCCGACGTCCCTAAGTAGTTCTCCATTATTCCACAATGATGAAGGAATCATGAACAATTGCGTGCCTCTCCTGCCATTAGATAAATCCTTCACCTTAAAACCTCAATTAGCATTCTTTCTTATTTAAAGATTTATTATTTCATTCTATTGATGGGTATTGAAAATAGAGCAATCCATAAATGAATATTTAATCAAAAAGGCATATATTGGATCAAAATTTGTTGTTGAGTTTGTTGTTGACACACATTAATATCTTATAATACCTTGATAAAAGTTGGCGTTTAGCCACTGAATTATTGGTAAAATTAATGATATTTTGATCAAATATATGCCTTTTTATTTAAGAATTAATGAGTATTTAATTCGATTAAATGATCGCCTTTTGATATATCAATATTTATTTTTTATTTTTTTTATTTGAATAATTATGCGAAGAGTTCTAAAAAATAGGATGATTTTATAGAAATTTTAATTTGGTGAAATTAATTAATTATTAGATGAATATATTTATGAAATTTCAAATAAAACTATAGAGTAAATAATATTTTCTATATTCGATCAAATTGTGTTATTTAATTTTGGAAAAAGGTTATTGTGCGTGACCAAACATGCACATTGCAAACACATATAAGAAATTAAAATTGACCACCTTTTCATCTCACTTTCTAAAACAACTGGTGGGTTTCATGACAGCTTTACAGATGGTAAAAGGTTCTGAAGATCCTATATTAATAATTCTATGATGAATAGCCGTTGTCTTATTGGAATTTTGGTCTTGTCACAAAATTGAGGGTTTCTCGGCATTTGGATTGAACCTTTGCTATAAACTGTGTTTCTAGATCATATAGATCCCATTTTGGATACTTCAGGAATCAAAGAAAATCTGTAGAGATAATATTTGATGATATTTAAAAGAAACGCATTGCCAGTAAATTTATTTGTGTAAAATATTAACGATATATGCAATTAAATTTAATTTACTAAAGAAAATCTTATAAACTATCCTAATAATGAGCAGAAAGTTAACTATCTCCTAGGATAATATCAAAGATCCTTCTGAAGATGTATGGTAGAAGAAGGCAATTGGCCGCAGATACTCAGAGCAAGATGATATGTACTGTACTTCCTGGATATCTTCGTCTAATAACAAGATGTACTGGTTGTCTCCATCTGGAAGAACCTTCCTTATGCCAGCATCTCTGGTCGTGGGTCAGGATCGTGGCATTAGCCATCTGGACTCAATTATGGATTTGGTACAAGTCTAAATATAATGTGCAAAACAATATTTTGATGAAAGAATGTTTAGCATGTTCGCGTTTATATATCGTAATCTATTTATATATCTCACAAAATAAAATTAAATCTATCATTAATACATTAGATATTAGAACTCTTACTCACAATGTATCAGTTTGTGAAAAAATGTATGCACTTATATTTCATTTATATATATTCACTATGTCAATACTGATTGTATTAAACATAAGCGAAATTATTCTTGATTACGAATGGAAAATAATTCATTTTTGTGGGTTTTTTTTCGAAGGATTGTTTGTGGCAAATAATTTATTGATTTATATTTTCCTTGTATCTCGCCTAACCAGCATATGCAATAATTTAAATAATGAACTATGCATTATGCATCATCCGAATGCATTTGTAGCAATTTCACTTAAATATCTGAAACTAAAAAATACACTGAATTCATTGAACAACATATACGCTGTTCCTTTGATTTTAATTATCATGAATTATTTTTGCTTCATCATATTCTCATTACGAAAAATATATTCTCATATTGTTTTCCCAAATGATGTATTGTATGGTTCCCATGTTAAAATAGTGAGTTGTTTTGTAGTTGTGTTTTTCCTTTTTCTACCAGGAGAATGCCTGAAAAAGGAGAGCACAGAAACTCTAAGCATCTGTCTCAACAAGAGAATACCTTTGCCAGCAAGACAAGCTAAAGAATTGAAAAAGATCAAACAAGTTATGAAAGATGGACTTTATGCCATTGCAGACTACTATTTGAATCTCAACTTGGAGACTTATTTTACCACGCTCTGTTTTATTGTTAGCTACTGTATGCTGTTCAAATGAAACATCTAAGAATTTACACAATTCATATAATCAATTTTGTCTTAGATGTTTTTCTGATAAAATATAGATGTTATTTGCACAGATTTACCTTTTCTATAAAACTGTTTCTCATAAATTTCGCACAAAATATTTAAAGTAAAAAATTAAGCAGGAGTTATTCGTAAAGTTATTATTATAAATTTCAGAGGCAATTCTTATATAGTGGTTATGTTGAATTTTTATGTAGATATTTAGGACCATTTTGCGTAATAAAATCAATAATGTTAACATAATTAAATTGGCAAGAATGTTAAAAAAAAAAGGCCTGGAGTTTGTTATTAAAATCAAAATGGCAGAAAGCCATCTAGTGGAATAAAAATCAACTAGACATTGATTTAACCTGTTCCCTGATATTTGGCCAGTCCATTTCTTTTTAATTTATCGTGAAACGTCAACCACGAACTCGTTTCGGGCTGTTTGGCCTTTATATATTGATTATTAACATAATATCAAATATTCAGATCCATCACTCAATTCCTAACAGTACAAAGGTTAAACATATTTTAATGGTTTAGTCTCTCGTTCTTTTCAATATATAGGTAGTTAATAATAATAATATGAACTAATTATATGTTTAATTAAATATTCAATATTTTAGAAAATCTGAAACAATATTTTTTTTATTAGCATCAGATTCAGGCGCGATTTCCCCACAAGGGATACTTACGTCAAGCAACAACACTAAATTCAGAGAATTATTTTACATAAATATTTTGTGAATTTCAAGGTTTGACTAGAAGTTTAAAGAAGAAAAAAAAAGGGAAAGGGACATTAAAATATTACTTCATTTTACATATTACCTAGAAACAACTAATAAAATAAACAATATATATACATAGTTTAGAAATTACCAATAGAAAAATTAGAGATGTATTTATAGAATTTTCTAGATTTTAAATATGAGTCTTTACTGTTTATAAACATAAAAAGATCCTTGTATTCAATGTCTTTCCGCTTTCTGTAGTTCTGGAATATTGGACATTCAATATGCAGGTGATTGGAATCCTGCCTTCTCTCTCCACACCCTGGATCGTCTATAGCTCCTATTCGATACAGAAAATCTCCGAAGTTATGAACAATATTCGATAAAACAATTTGTACAAAACATAATAATTTTTATATATATAAAGATAGCTGAATGAGTATTTTGTTTACTGCTCTTTTGTTATTTTACGGGGCATAGCTCTAACGTAGCTCAATTTATCCGTAAAAATAAATCCTTAATCCAGAATTCCAATGAAAGTTCAAAATAACTTCAATTGTTTTAGAATTTACACATTTGAAATAATTAATATTAGCTTTTAAATAAGTTCTCACTATATTTTGAATATATGCCTAAAGGTGAATATATATTTAAATAGCCCATAAAATAAATACTAGATTAGAAACTAAATTCTGGAAGTCAACAAACAAACAAAATACACATTGCTAAAGATGATACCTACATCAGATTTAATAATTTAATCTGTGTAAATTTGGAATTCAATATCATCCCTAAATTTTATAAACTGTGCAGGTATTAACAAAATTAAGCTAACATATACCCATGTGTAAATATTTGCACTCTGTTCAGTAATTCCTCACAGCCGCATCCTGCGAAGTTAAATTTTGGAACTATGTTTTCCCATACAGCGTATTTATTTAAATATTTGAAGCATATTTTCAGTTTCAAGGGAGAATTCAGCTTTCATTTGAGAGTACTAATGATTTTTTGTCATTAGACTGAATTTCTTCAAGCAGTTGTGTTGAAGTAGTGGCAATGGTTTCAAAAGATTTACAAGAATGTTAAATATTGTGCCCTTCAGCATGGAAATTATGCGGCGCCGTGCCTCTATTCTGATCGAAATGAAAAGAAAAATATTAAATAATTATTTCCATTATTTTATTAATTATATGGAAGCGATGGATCTCTGATAGCATTGATTCGGAGAATGCAAGATCCTTGGTGATATACTTTCATTGGATTCCTTCTTTACGCAGATTCAGATTCTCCCATATCTAAAAGCATCAGTTGATTTTTAAGGCCAATTCGGGCCTTTAATATTATAACGTTATATGTACTATTGAATAAACTTATTATATTAAATTTACTATTTTTTCTACCTATCTAAATGTATCTAATTATCTTTATTCTTCTATGTTTATTCATGATAAAATTTTGAAAAATGTATTGAAGTTACAAATATATTCTCACAATGAGTATCGTTTTATTTAAAAAACGCTAGCTTTCAAGCGTTAATCGCTCTTCAACGGGCTTACTATAATATCGACTTTATCCCACCAGAAAAATTTACAAAAACAAACGCGCACAGCGTGGATATTTATGACTGAATATTTTTATAACTGTTTAAATATCCACGCTGCGCGCGTTTGTTTTTGTAAATATTTCTGGTGAGATAAAGTCGATATTATAGTAAACCCGTTGAAGAGCGATTAACGCTTGAAAGCTAGCGTTTTTTAAATAAAAATATACGAATTGTGAGAATATAATTGTAATTTTAATACTTCTATGTTTATTTCTTTAGTTGTTTGGATTGAAATAAAATGCATTTATATATTGATGGTTGTCTTTATTTCTATGTCAAATTCTAGAGAAAATATTGGGCATATAAGAGAAAATAATTAAGAAGCGCAGAAAATATTTTGCGATCATGGGGTGCTCTATCTTGCAAAGACTATGTTAAAGTTTCCGCCAAGAGTACATCAAAGAAGACACATATAGCGATGCTACGATAACAAAGCTGCTCATCATGATGTAAGACCAAAATATGAAAAGCTAATGAAAACCATCTCTGAGTATGTTAAGGGAATTCATGACATAGATGAATATGTCAAATTCATATCAAAAGCAACAGGATTTGCAAGTTGAGTGTTACAGCTTCCAAAAGGAGATGCTATATATCATGAAAACAAGTATTCATATTAAAATTATATATATATATATATATTAACAGTAATTATATTAATATATCATAATTGTTATATCCTGGTTTCCATTTTTATACTCTCAATGGCATGTATATTTCATGAGAGGCAAGCAGGTGAAACAAGATATGCTATTTAAATTTGTGTGCCTATTTCTAGTGTTGTCGAAGTTTACTATCTAGTTTTCTGGAATCGAATTATAAATTATATATAGTTCTTCTAGAGACCTCTATTTCCCTGTTTATACCAAAACACTATTATTAAAAAGAGGAGACAATCAACAGTATTTGTGGAAAAATTTCATTGGAACTTCATCTTATTTTTCAAATATCAATCAATAGCGCATAGGGTTATAGCTAAAAGTTACAGGAAAAAACATAAATAAACATATAGAATTATAATCAATATATATATCGAAAGAGGCACCTATCTTCCTTTTTATTAATGTACTATCTAATAGAACAATGCATTATACATTTATCTCTATAGAGAAATATTTGACTAGTGGTGATAAGAAATGTGATACACTTAATCAATTTTGGCAAAAATTCAGATGAAAAAGCCAACTTTTATATCAATGTTTCAACCCAAGACAGGGGGAGGCCCAAGGGGTCCAATTTCGTCAAGATTATTCATTTCCTCACGGAGGAACATCCAATGTTTTTATGACTGTCACTAGACGCCAACAAACGGTTGATAAAAGCTGATCATCTTTTTCCATTCTTACAGGTCATCTCTTCTTCTCGTGAAAAACACAGCTTCTTGGACCTTGTCACGACTTAGTTCTCTGAGTATACTCAACCTGCTTCGTCCTTTGTGTTACACATTGACGCCTTACCACGAGGCCCATGACTGCTAGTGCTTGTAGTACGACATATATATATATATATATAATAGAGGCCTATCCTGACCAGGCATTTATTTATTTTTACATATTTTTTATTTTATTTTTATGTTTTTTCCACACACATATATATAAATGGCAGAGCGCCATCTAGTGGAACAGAAATATGAATAGCACAATATAGCACATGTGCTTCTGGTCAGGATATGCCTTCTTTATTTTTATGATCAACACCTGACCTTTTTAGTTTTTTTTTTTTAAATATTATTATTTTTTCACATATATAGTGGGTAGTTTCTGAATATAATGAATATTATTAAACGTGAGATATCATTTTCCATACAGTATAACGAAGTTGTGAATTTTGAAACGGTTGAATTTCAATTTGAAACGCGAAATGAATTAGCTCTACAATTTATGAAATTGTTGAGCAATCGATATTGGTACATATTATTCTTAAAGAAATTATAAAAGAATGATATTTCTAATAGATTATTTTAAATAATCCTCAAATAGACATTCCTTTCTAACTCTTATATTTATGGATCTCTTTAATTTCCAAAATTTCAAAATATTTGTAATGTCAAGTTGTACAACATTTATCAAGATTATTTTATAGCAATTTAAGATAGATTGGATTTTTACTATGTGTTATTTTTGATATCTTTGAATTGATATTATAGAGTTTGTTTAATATATAGCGTGTTCCAGAGAGAGATGTTAAATAGACACTTATATTTTTTATTATAAGCGTATCATTATCGGAGCTGAGTGAATTGATTGATCCACATGTTGATCCACACACACATACACATTTCAGTGAAAGGATATTAAGTTGACTGAACAAACACGCACGTCACAAACATTTAAAAAATTGATATCGACCCTCACAGTTTCACCTTTATCAGTTAGAAGATAATATTTCTCGATAACGGTGAAGTAATGACTGTGAGAGGACGTAGTTTCTTGTCTATTTCTCCTATATTTGATTCTACAATGGGCTACGAAGTGCTACCTGGATATCTTCGTCTATTTACAAGAATAACAGGAGGTTTACAACTTGGAAATCCTTCTTTTTGCCATTGCTTATGGTTCTGGATCAAAGTTGGAGCTTGTTCAACCTGCATCCCACTCTGGATACTACTTGAATATGAGAATAACTGGCAAACCGTTAGTTTGGTGAGAGCGATTATAACATGCCTTCGTCTAATCACCGTAATCTATTTTTACCACTCGCAATCAACCCTAAAATCTATTATCAATACACTTATTAATAAGTCCTTTTATCAAAATGTATCGATTTTGGAAAGGTTTTACGCTATTATATTTTATTTATTTCTTATACTTAATCTGTTACTGATCATTCTATATATTTATAAAGATACATCTATGAACAAATGGAGGTTAATTTTGTATTTAATGATGTTTGTTGATGGTGGAATGTTGGTGAATAATTTTTTAATTTATATTTTTATCGTTGCTCGCCTAACCAGCATCTGCAAGAATCTTAATTCCAATCTATGCAACATGAAACAACCTACCCAATTTATAAAGATTTCTGCTGAATATTTAAAATTAAGAAATACTCTGAAATCAATTAATACTTTTTATTCAATTCCATTGATTATAGCTATTATAAATGTTACGTTTTTTATGATAATAACTTTTCAAAAAATATATTCTAATATTATCTTGAATCGTAGCTTTTTGGTTCTTGAAATTGTTCATTTCACAAATGCTCTTGTATATGTTTCTTTCTTTTTTATTCCGGGTGAATTTTTGAAAAATGAAAGCACGGAAACCTTGAACATCTGTCTTATCAAACGAATACCTTTGCCATCAAAACAGACGGAAGAAATGAAGAAAATTAAACAAGTCATGGGAGAGGGTTTACAAGCTACTGCTGGTCGTTATTTGGATCTCAACCTTGGGACATTTTTTACAACACTCTGCTTTATTATCACCTACTGCATAACCTTCAAGTAATAACAATCCAGATGCCTCTCAGATATATATACTTTAAAATATGCCTTGAATATTTATCCAACTCTTTCTATATCTAAAATTTATTGAATGCTCTATTGATTGTTTGTTTACATAAGCATGTATTGAAGGTTCGAATAAATATACCATGATATAAAATAACTAGTGTTTTGTGTTGTGAAATGCACCAGCCTTTTAGTCATTACCTTTGCTTTGTTTAAATCTATGCCTCATTCAAGAGTTTGACCAAATTTCGCAATTATATTTGCAATATATTCATCATTAATTGTGAGTTTCTAATTATTATTAGCTTTTATAAATAGTTGACTGTGCACTTCCAACTGTTTTGAAAATATTTCAATAAAATTATTTTAATTGTCGACTCTCTTTCTCTCTCTTTACAAGATGGAAACTGCCATCAACCGTCTCTTATAAGGAAAACGGCTGGTTGGGTTAATGTGCCTTTCGAGCTCGTCAAAGACTTCGAGAACTTCTTCGGAAGTTTCATACATCGTGTCCTCCTCGAATCCAAGCTTCGCGAGGCTTGCCTGAATCCTAGAGGAGAAACATCATCTGCCTCTTCCCTAAAGCGCACGGTGGTTCGGCCTAAGCGACTACTGGCCTTCTTCTGGGTCGTCTTCGCCGCCATCTATCAGCCATTGTGCCGGAATGCCAGATTTAAGATATCGATGGATACAGGAGGATCATACTGAACATAATGGCGCTTGGTCACTCAACGTCTGTGAGGACAGACATCTTGTTCTCATAGCCCTGTGCATCTTAAACCAGTCACATTACATATCATTCATATATAATAATAGGCAACTTGGGTCTTTTTCTAGAAGGGTATTGTCAGCAAGAACATCGCAACGACCTCTGGAACACTATAGCTTTCATCACAACAACCACTGATAAGGTTTTCATATTAAACCAGAAACAGAATTTTCATGATTCCAAAAATTACCTAATTCCATTCTGTTAAATCTGATATCGATATCCACAGCTCCATAATGGCCGTTTCCGTGTATAGATCAGGGAAACTTCTGATGTTTTCTTGAATTCATCATGACCTTACGGTCCCATCAAGTGGAATTATTGTATAAAGTGATTTTAGTTCCACAGGAAGGTCATTTCTGATTTGAATTGCTGGAAATGTTGTTATTAAAATTACATTTATAAAGTTTTAAGGGAGATGGGCTATGAAATAACTTCGTAACCTACTTCACATTACCTTTCAACCTTACAATGCTCATCCTCTTGCTGCCAAACCTACCCATAATTTTATTGATATAGAAGGAGTCCATCCGTTGCACTGGAAACACGGATACAGCTATTATGGAGCTGGATGCCAAAATGAGATTTGCCAGAAAAGAAGACGTGACGCAATTTCTCTGTCCAATTAGGTCATTCTCGAATCATGAACGTGTTCTGCTTTTGCAGAACGACATTTGAAAATTATCCCGCCCATCCATGCCAGGTAAGCGGAACATGTGGGTTCATTTCCCATCCCTGGAAACAATTTAAATTTTGCGTTTATCATTACTATTCACAATTTATAATTTCATACTTCATCTCTAAGGTTAGAAATAATCGTTATTTCTTCTTAAAATAAATCTCGATTTTTCGTTCAAAAGAAACACATGCAGATTATTTTCAAATGTCGTTCTACAATCATAAGCCATATTATATTGTATAATAAAATTCTGCTTCTGGTGTAGTATGGATGCTTTATCAGTGGTTGCTGTTAGGAAGCTACAGTATTCCAGAGGTCGTTTCAATGTCTTTGCTGACATGACAATACTCATCGTGGAAATGACATAAGTTGTCTATAATTATTTATGAACGATTTGTGATGTGGGGATTTAAATTATCGGGATCATACTGGACAAGATGTTCTAAAGAATTATCAAAAAGTTTCGAAATTAGTTTGTGTTCATAGTTTCTTATAAACTAGCAAGCCATTCTTATTCTACCATATTGATTGATAAACTATGGCAAATGTTGTATGCACATGTATTTATGACCTCTAACTGCCATTCAAAATGTAATCGAATTAATGCCTAACAGGTTTATAGCTGTTATTGCAGCCATAAAAGCTATTCTGGATATTGTATTATGCCAATTGCATATATAGGCAGATTAATCCAATACAGTTTTGGAGCTCTAGATTAAATTGAAGAAACTGCTGGGAGGGTTCACCACAGACGAGACAAGTCCTCTCGGTATTTTTTCAACGCAGTAAGGACAACGGAACTTTGATATATTTTTGAAAAGAGAAAATTCGCGTCTTAATGTTTTCATTTGTTATATTGTTCAATGTTGAAATATAAATCCAATTACTGTTGAATTAATCAATGCCTATACTCGAATTTATACTATTCCTTCAATAATAATATTATTATTAATTTTAGGAACATATATCAAATTTGATAGCTAGAACTGAATATAAAATAAACCTTTAAAAATGGATGAGAAATATTATTATACAACATAGCATAGAATGTTAAAACAGTTGCAATTCCATTGCACCTCTCAAAATGATTTTGGCTGTCCAATTAATTTTTATATACATATCTATCATTAACATGCAATTCCTATTTTTCAAAAGAAAATGATGTTTACTTTAACTACTCGTAAATCATTCTCAATTAGAAAATCTTTGGGAAATCAAATATTGGGTTCTTAGAAGCCAAAGTTTACAAATATATTTTATTTAAAGGTGAACTACTTTACTGAATATTCCTTTTATAGGAGTCAAAGACAGATAAATATTGATATATATATATATTTTCAAAATATTTTAAATAATATCATTGAATTTTTAATATTTAAGGTGTTCCATTTATTGGAAATAAGTAGGCAATCTACGTTTTCTTCGTAGATCGCGAAATACGTGGTCTCTCTGGAGACCTACTGGCGATTCTCCACCAAACTCTGCAGCGGTGGCTGAGGAACGATGTGTACATTGTATATAGTATCATGCATATTAATATAATTGTATTAATAAAATAGTGCGGACTGTGTGCACCTTTGCATGTTTTTACAATATGTCAATAAAATGATTTTAATATTCAATTGTCTATTGGAAAGAAACTATATTTGAATGTACTATTAAGGCATTAAGCAAATATACAGTTTGCGCAACTTTTTTTGTTTGATCAAGGTAAAAGGTTTTATAGTTATTTGAACACACGTAGGAGGATTTACAAATATATTAAATTAATTGAAATCGACCACTGTTTCACTTGATATATCATTCAGGAAATAATTTGTCGCATTAACGGTGAAGAAATGACAGCTGTAGGACGCAAATTCGTGTCTATTTCTCCAACATCTGATACTAAAATGGAATCCAAGGTATTTCCAAGCTATCTTCTCCTATTTACAAAATTGACAGGGTGTCTATACCTCGGAAAACCTTCATTTTATTATCACCTATGGTTTTGGATCAAGATTGGGGCTTGTTCAATCTGCATCCCACTCTGGATACTAATTGAATATAAAGAAAACTGGCAAGCCATTTCTTTATTGAAGGTGATTATAGCGTGCATGCGTTTGTCTATTGTAATATATTTTTACTTCTCACAATCAACGTTACAATCTATTGTGAATACACTTACTAATACATCTTTTTATCAAAGTGTATATTTTATTTATTTCTCTTTGCTAATTTATTGACTATGATGATATATGTATATATGGATGCATATATGAACAAATTGAGGGTAATATTGTATTGCGTGATGTTTGTCGATAGTGGGATGATGATAAATCATTATTTGATTTATATTTTTTTAATAGCTCGCCTTGCCAGCATCTGCAAGAATCTCAATACCATTTTATGCAATATTCAGAATCCTACCCAAATATCAGATATTTCTATTGATTATCTTAAATTGAGAAATGCTCTGAAATTATTAAATAATCTGTATTCATTCCCTTTAATTCTAACTATTGTTGATATTTTTTGTTTTATGATGATAACTTTTCAAAAAATGTATTTCAATATTATCGTCAACCATAATGTCATTGTTCTGGAGGTAGTCCAGTTTATGACAGCCCTTGAAATTGTTTCTTTCTTTTTTTTTTCCCGGGTGAATGTTTGAAAAATGAAAGCGCAGAAACCCTGAACATCTGTCTCAATAAAAGAATACCTTTGCCACCAGGACAGTCAAAAGAAATGAAGAAAATTAAACAAGTCATGAAAGTGGGTTTACAAGCTACTGCAGGTCGTTATTTGGATCTTAACCTTGGGACATATTTTACAACACTCTGCTTTATCATCACCTACTGCATAACCTTCAAGTAAAAATATCACAGATAACTGAGAGATGTATATATTCAAATATTTAACGAATCAGAGGAGTGAGAGAAAAGACATCAAGACGCGAATGTTTCTTCTCACTTCGAATAAAAAATATTGGGAGGGCTTGGCTTATCAGCTTCATAGCAATAAGGACAGTAGAAATATGATTTATTTTTGAGAAAAGAAACATTCGCGTTTTAATGTCCTCATACATTATATATAGATGGTGTTTAATTTAGTTAGAATATATATGATTATAGTTAAAGGTTTAATATAATTTTTCTATGATTCTGTAAATATTCATTGAAATCATCATCATCACCTTTTTTGTTGTTTACATTTGTTATACGAAAAATAAAGTAAGAAAAAAGATCGAGATGGTTGCCTCATGTTTTTACGGATCTAATGTATTAATAATGTAAGGTTTATGATGTAAAAGAAAATTATACTTTAAGAAGAATTAGACGTAAGTAAAATTCAAGTTAAAATAATAAAAAAAGGCAACTCATAAGTTTTTGTAGCCCTATATTGCAACTAAAGATATAGATAAAATAATAGCAATTATGGAGGTAGAAACTTTGATTAAAAAATTAAAAAGGATAAAAAAAACCATAAAAGGCATTGAAGAAAATATCGAATCCATTGTGTCTATGGTAGATGTAAATGCAACGAAATGCAAACTAGAGTATGCAAATAATGATTTGATGAAAATGAGTGATAATTTTCTTGCAGCAACTTGAGGATGATGAATTGAATGACGAAGTGGAAAATTGCATAGATAAGTGTATAAGAATAAAGTGTGAATGGGATTTAAGGCATAATGGGCAAGAAACATCTGAGAAAAAGGTTAATTTACATGTTAAAATGCCTAAACTTGAATTGCCAACTTTCGATGGTAGATTAGAATCATGGCTTTCATTTAAGGATCTATTTTTTTCTGCAGTTGGTTCTAACTCACAAATACCTAATATTGAAAAGTTACAATATTTGAAAGGCCAACTGAGAGGCGAAGCCCTAAGACTGGTCAACGCATTTCCAATTACAGCCGATAATTATGTTGAGGTTTGGCAAACTTTATTAACAAGATATGATAACCCAAAAGATCTAATTTTCACCCAAATAGATAATGCATTAAGACTACCAAAATTAGCCGATGAAAACCATAAGTCAATGTTTAAACTTCTAGATAGCTGCAACGAAATAGTAAGAACAGTGAAGGTATTAGGTTACCAAATCGATAGTTTATCTGAGGTATTTTTCGTCAAGATCATACAAGATAAGCTTGATAAAATCACAAGAAAACATTGGGAATTGCAGAACAACCCAAGAGTTGTGCCTTCAATTAAGGATTTAATGGAATTTTTAGAAATTCACGCAAAAAGCTTGCAGAATTTGCCAAATAAAGATTCGAATGTGGAGAAATATTCAATGAAAAAGGATTTACAAAAGGTGAATGCTTATAATTCATATGTGATGAAATGTCTTAAATGTGAAGGTGCTCATGCTCTTTCAAGCTGTAATTTATTTTCTAAATTAACTGAGTCAGAGAGAGTGAATTTTGTTAGTTCGGCTAAATTGTGTTTCAGATGTTTAGAGCCAAACCACTTAGCAAAGAATTGTTATTGCAAAAACATTTGTCAAATTTGCAAGAAAAGACACCACACTTTGATTCACCAAGAAACCAAGGTTCAAGAAGTTGATGAAGGGAAATTTGAGTGTGGAAAAGACATCAAAAATACAACTTGTCTTTTAAGTAATGAGAAATATTTTTCAAATGTTATGCTTTCAACCGCAAGGATTAAAATCAAGGATGGCAACGGTGTGCCTCAGACATGTAGAGCCTTGATAGACTCAGGGTCTCAGGCGAACTTTATTTCAGGACAATGTAGAAAAAGACTAGGACTTCAATATGTTACCGTACATTCGCAGATATCGGGAATTTCGGGACATTTTGCGAGTCACTCTTATGGACTTGTGGAGTTTGAATTTACGCCACATTTCAAATCCGATGAACTTTTCAAGGTAAACGCCTTGGTGTTAGATAAATTGACAAATAATTTGCCAACTCTTACATGTCCAAAGTCAAACTTGGCGCATCTCAAAACCATGCCTCTGGCTGATCCAGATTATAATATTTCTGCTCCCATCGACATATTAATTGGTGCTGAGTTGGCTATGACCTTGTTCACTGGCGAGTCCGTTATCGGCGATGAAGAACAACTAACGGCTACTTCTTCTAAATTAGGATGGCTCCTTTCTGGAAGAGTTTCCTCTAAGGGTAGTAGGAGAAGTGTTAGAAATATCATTCGTTCGCATCATGCATGCCTGGAAACCCAAGATATAGTCGAAAAATTTTGGAAATTGGAGTCCATTCCTGATGTGACTTCTATATCTAGGGATGAAAGTGAAGCTGAAATCCATTTTGTGGAAACACATGGAAGGGATTCCACAGGCAGATATGTTGTACAGCTGCCATTTCGGAATGATTGCCAATTAGGAGATTCAAGATCCAATGCGATCAAAAGACTTTGTTCTTTGGAAAGATCTTTGATTCCACAACCTGAAGTTTATGAACAATATAGAAGCTTCATTAAGGAATATCTTGATTTGGGACATATGAGCTTAGTACGAAAGGAAGATATCATTAAGGGAAGGTACTATCTGCCTCATCATCCTGTAATAAAGGAGAAAAGTTGCACCACCAAATTACGAGTAGTATTTGACGCATCAGCAAAGACTGATTCAGGTTTGTCCTTGAATGATGCTTTAATTTCAGGGCCCAAAATTCAACAGGATTTGTTTCACATCATTCTGAGATTCAGAATTCATCCTGTTGCTATAAATGCTGATATCGCCAAGATGTATAGGCAAATTAGAATATCACAAGACGACTCAGAATTCCAAAGAATTGTATGGCGGAATGATCCTAATGATAAAATAAGGGACTATCGGCTAGAATCTGTCACTTACGGGACTAGTTGTGCACCATTTTTGGCCACTCGGATCATCAAACAGTTGGCTTTGGATGAGCAGAGTAGGTTTCCAAAGGCTAGCAAAATAGCATTGACAGATTTTTATGTTGATGATCTAGTAACTGGAACTTTTTCAGTAGATGAAGGCAAGAATTTGGTTAAAGAACTCTATGGTTTACTAAGAGCAGGAGGCTTCGAACTTCGTAAGTGGACCTCCAATGTTCCTGATGTTCTGTCACTTTTACCAAATCATTTAAGATCCACCAACACAAATATTGGGTTTGAGGATTCCAAGGAATTTGTCAACGTTTTAGGCCTTCAATGGCAACCAAGAACTGATGGTTTCACATTTGAGGGAATAGCTCTGCCACTGAACTCTATGACAAAACGAGGAATACTATCACAGGTTGCTAAAATATTTGATCCACTGTGTTGGATCTCACCATTTACGACCACTATTAAACTGATTTTGCAAGAACTTTGGAAGACTGGTTTGGAATGGGATGACCCAATTCCAGAGGAACTAAGAAGGAAGCTGACTTTGATAAACCAGGATCTTTCATCGTTAGAGCACATTCAGATCCCAAGATGCGTGGTACCAGGTAAATTTATGAAGGTAGAATTTCATGGGTTTTGTGATGCATCACAGAAGGCATATGCTGCATCTCTGTATCTAAAGGTAATCCTCTCAAACACAAGCGCTAAGACATTTCTCTTAGTGGCAAAAACAAGAGTCGCACCCATGAAAGTAGTTTCACTTCCAAAGTTAGAATTATGTTCTGCTCTACTCTTGGCAAGA
The DNA here is from genome assembly GCA_030710605.1 of Cordylochernes scorpioides. NCBI lineage: Eukaryota > Metazoa > Arthropoda > Arachnida > Pseudoscorpiones > Chernetidae > Cordylochernes > Cordylochernes scorpioides. The sequence goes on from CP092876.1 coordinate 85,201,674, forward strand.
TTAGTGAAAACTGTATATGATAACCTTTCTCTTACCATCAATGAAATTTATTTATGGTCTGATTCCACTATAGCCTTATGCTGGATCAATTCCGAGCCGTGCCGATGGAAGACATTTGTGGCAAATCGAGTTGCTGAGATACACCGGCTTGTCTCCGGGGTTTGGTGCCATGTTGATGGAAGGCAGAATCCAGCAGACTGTGCATCACGTGGAATATTTCCATCCGACTTAGTAGAACATCCACTATGGTGGAATGGGCCACCATGGCTAATTGAACCTGCCCTTGAAATTAAGAAATTCATTAATAGCTCTATTGCGATTTCACCGCCACTCTGTGTTGTGACGACGATCTAAATTCTATAGAGGTAGTCACTCACCTCTATTCTTGGTCGGCAGGGTTGAAGGTTCAAAGTTAAAGCGTCGCTGCTTATAACACTTTTAAAATATACGACGAAAACAGTAGGGAAAATTATATTTATTACAATTTAAGAAAATAAGTAAAGTATTATTTAATTAATTATATATTTAAATATTTACACTAAAAGAATCGGAGATCAGGGCAAATTCTAGCGTTCGAAAGTTGTTTACAAGTTCTTCAGTTATTGTTTTCTCATTTTTGCCGCTGCATCCCTGTAGCCGCTTCCGCCGGCCTCCCATTGGCTGCTTCGGACGGCTTCTTTTCCAACATTTCTCCCACCTTTGAGTTGGCGTCTCGACGACTCAAACATGGAAAGGAAAAGTTCAGTAGATCCAATCGGTTGGGTCTCTTGATGGGCCGTCCGTAACTTGACACAACATTCGGGGTTTCAATGTGATGTTGCTCTTGTTGTGAAGTCAAAGGGTCCTCTTCAGTTGTCAATCGAACTTCTTGTGTGGGAGATCGCTCCGTTAGAAGGTCTCGACATCTTATCTCGGGCGTTATCTCTAAATTGTAGAGTTTTTGAATAGGTCGTATTTTATCACCTGATGAAGTTTTCACTTTCGCAACCCTGACAAGTCCGTCTTTTCCTGGATAGAGTTGGATTATTCTGGCTAACGGCCAGTGTAGTCTCTTTAAACTCTCTTGTCCAATGAGCACCATGTCTCCCACCTTGAATGGTATGGTAGTTTTTAGGCGTCTCGTTTCTTGTCTCAAGAATCCAAAATATTCGTTACGAAATCGTTCTCTAAGATCTTCTCGTACACGTTTGATATATTGATATTTGTGGGAGAGGGTCTGGTTATCAATCAAGTCCAGGTCTGGAACGCCAACCTCTCTGACCTCATGTAAGAACAACGAAGGTGTCAATGGAACGAGATCCTCACTTTCTTCAGTTATGTAGGTCAGTGGGCGTGTGTTCATCAAGCTTTCGACGTCACACATTACCGTGGAAAGTTCTTCATATCCCAAGGAGGTTTGACCGAGAATCCTAAAGAGCAATTGTTTCATCATTCCAATCAAACGCTCCCACCATCCACCCCACCAAGGAGCACCAGGCGGTATGAATTTCCAGGTGATGTTTTTCAATGTGGGATCACACTTTAATCTCGAAAAATCAATCTTCTTTAAAGTATTAGCCATGCCTCTGAAATTAGTCCCGTTATCCGAATACACAATCAATGGGCGGCCTCTTCGAGCAATAAATCGGCGGAAAGCTTGGAGAAAGGCTTCCATAGACAAAGATGTCACAAGTTCCAGATGAACTCCTCTATACACTGCACATGTGAAGATGACAATCCATGCTTTCTTCTTATTCTTTAAGATAAGATGCCCAGTTAGATCAACTCCTGCTATCTCGAAAACTGCAGCATCTCGGTCTTCTTCCTTTGTTCCAATTTGTAAAAATGTTTTCTCAATATCGGAAGAGACACCTACTTCATATTTCCGGAATGTATTTAGAAGTATTGGTATAATTTCTATCAAATTGGGTCCCTTATCCAGACAGTCATTCAGGGAAAGTTTATCTCTCTTCCGGGCCGACGCATTAAATACTGGCCTTATTTTAAAAGTTTTACTGTTTCTTTTATACACTGGTCGATGTGGCAGGTTGTGTACACCATCTAGTTTATCCTCTCTGGAATACTCTATTATCCCCTGATTTATACATTCTTCAAAGATCTGTCCATACTCATTCATGTCTCCAACTTCTTCAAGTTTTCTTCTTACAGACCTTAGTTGGTTTTCGGCTAGGTCTCTATTCGTAAGAATCATTTCCTTGTCTTGCACCCAGGGTAGAGCTACCTCATAGCGCTCTTCAATATCTCGCGTCGTGGTGTGGGCGAAATGTTCCTCCATTTCAGCTTGTAACGACTGATTCTTCTTCTCAACCTCCGCGTCAGAGACTCCAATTGCATCTAATTTCCACAAGTTTTCTAGATCCAAAGATAGAAGTGTGGTCACGCAAAGGGAGCTGGTGTCATCTCTCACCTCCGTTGGAGGAATATTTCCCATCACAGTCCATCCTAGTTTGGTACGGATTGCCACCAGTCCAGATGAGATTCTTCTCTGAGCATCGGTTAGCAATCTCCCGTCGATGTCCGCCCCTATAAGGACTTCTATACGGTCTCTCATCAAATCAGACACGTCGAGTTCTTCACTCCCTTCTAAAAATGATCTAGGACACACAGGAGGTATGCTTCCACAGATAAGGGGTTGACCTAGTGCTTCAAACACACAGCGATAGGAATTATTGATGTCAGATAAATAAATGGTATAGACCTCATGTTCAACTACGTCGGTATTCGATCCTCCAAACAAGGAATGCCGGAAGAACTCTCTCCTAGATTGTTCGTATTCCATTTCCATTGCTGTGCTATGTAAAATATATGATCTTTGGGATCCGGTGTCTATTATAGCCCGTGCCGTCTTCTCCGTTCTGTTCCCTTTGAGGGTCACTCTCAAAGTAGGTAACAAGACGTCTGGGGAGGTTGATAAATTGGCGAGAGTTTCATCTTGCACCGTTGGAGACTTGGAAGATCCACATCTATCTAAAATCAGTTTTGTGCACATGACATCCAGGTGGGAAGACATGTTGCAGATCGAACAACGGACTACATTTCTGCAAAATTTACTTAAATGAGAAGGCTGAAGACATTTATAACAAACGCCTTTTTTCTTCATGAGTGATCTCTTTTCGTTTAAACTCATATTAGCTGCAAAGTCACACTTAGGGCTTCCATGGTTGTCTTTACCACAAAATACACATTCATTCGATTTGTGAACTGAATTCAAAAGTTCTGAAGCTGTCGCAATTGGGTTTTCATTGTAGATTCTTGTCTTTGGATGTTTGTTTACTAAATTAGGTTTAGAAGTTGATTCATCCCCGATACCGATTTCGTTTCTAAAACTCTTCTCCCATGCAGTTAATTGTCTTTCTAGAAAGGTAATCAAGTCATTAATTACGTAACCTGTCGGGACTTCTTTGTTCAATTCCAAATTAAGGTCTGCAGGTAGAAGCTTTATTATTATCGGGCACAACAGTTGTCCGTAAACATCAATGGACACGTTTAGTGACTCGAGACTTCTTATTTGAACAGAAAGGTTGTCAAAAAGTTCGCGGAAGGTTCTTACATCGCTTGACGTTTTGAGTGGTCTCATTGACAACAAATTGTTCATATGTCGGCTAATCAAAATGTCTTCTCGCCCAAATCTGTCTTTAAGCAATTTTATAGCTTTCTCATAATTGTCCGCAGATAAAGCGAAACCTTCGACTGTGTTTAGTGCAGTTCCGCCGAGATGTGACTTCAGATAGTTAAATTTATCGATCGGGTTCAGTGAGTTGTTCTGGTGTATAGCTGCATCAAAAGAATTCCAGAACGTCAGCCATTCACTAAAGTTTCCATAAAATTTCGATATAATCAATTTCGGAAGTTTCACAGTCGTGCAGGAAGGTACATAATGTCTCATTTCATTTTCATCTATTCGTGAGTTCGAATTCGGTATATTTTCGCCATGAAAATCTGATTGGCGAATCTTTTTATTTGCCCTAAATCTCCAAGTAATATATTTCTCTCGATATTCCTCTACGCCCTGTAATTCCTTCTCTAAATCGTCAGTTTCAAGAAGCGTTTCTATTTCGTGATCCACTAATTTAAGTTCGTTAAATGATTCATTCAATTGTTCTAATAATTCTTCAAGTTCAATTCTCATTAGCGTGTCAAGTCCACTTTCAATCTTATTGCATGTTTTCGTTAAATATGATCTGTTAACAGCACGCTTCTTTTTTAAACGTAGAATTAATTCTTCCGCCATCTTGTAAACAAAGCAGCGAGTAGGGTTAGCTAGCGAGTTCCAAAATGGTCAGCTTAAAATGATTTTTTTTTCAGAAATTTACCTTCAACAGTCCCGGCTGGGATGCCAAAAATATTGCGATTTCACCGCCACTCTGTGTTGTGACGACGATCTAAATTCTATAGAGGTAGTCACTCACCTCTATTCTTGGTCGGCGGGGTTGAAGGTTCAAAGTTAAAGCGTCGCTGCTTATAACACTTTTAAAATATACGACGAAAACAGGAGGGAAAATTATATTTATTACAATTTAAGAAAATAAGTAAAGTATTATTTAATTAATTATATATTTAAATATTTACACTAAAAGAATCGGAGATCAGGGCAAATTATAGCGTTCGAAAGTTGTTTACAAGTTCTTCAGTTATTGTTTTCTCATTTTTGCCGCTGCATCCCTGTAGCCGCTTCCGCCGGCCTCCCATTGGCTGCTTCGGACGGCTTCTTTTTCAACAAGCTCCAAGGAAGAATTTAAGGAAGAAGAAAAAATTCAAGACGTATTTTGGTACAATTGAGTGTGAAATTCCATCCATTGTGATAAACTGCTCATCATTAACCAAACTGAAATGTATCATAGCTTGGTGCTTAAGATTTGTCAACAACAGTCGAATGCCTTCACATTCAAGGAACAGAGAGCCCTTAACATTAAGAGAGTTGAATGATGCCCTGTTGTCAGTTGTTAAGTGTGTTCAATCTATTGAATTTTCCAAAGAAAAGCATTGCCTGTTAAGCAACAAGCCAATCCCGAATAAGAGTAGAATATACAATCTATGTCCCTTTTTGGATTCAAGAGGAATCATTAGAGTTGGCGGACGATTAAAAAATGTAAATGTTTATGGTGATCGAATTAATCAAATTTTACTTCCAAGATCACATCATCTTACCACTCTTATTGTAAACAATGTTCATGTCCATAATCTTCACTCATCAACTCAAGCTACGCTTGCAGCAATAAGAAATATATTCTGGATACCTTCTGGAAGAAATGTTGTACGGAAAATTTTAAGAACATGCATGAAATGTGCTAGATTTCGTAAAGAAGCTCCTTTTCAATTAATGGGAAATCTACCTTTTGCAAGGATCAACAGATCAAGGCCGTTTTTCGTAACTGGAATAGATTTTGCAGGACCTTTTCTGATTAAACGGAACATGGGATGTACAACTTCAACCATGAATGCTTACGTTGCCTTGTTCATATGTTTCAGCACTCGGGCCATTCATCTAGAATTAATCAGTAGTCTGACCACAGATGCTCTCATATCCACAATAAGAAGGTTCATTGCTCGAAGAGGTAAACCAGCAACAATTCATAGTGACAACGCCACTAATTTTGTTGGTGCGCATAAGATTATTGGGAAACTATGTCACAATGCCAGTAAGGTTCTTACGAATTCAGAGGGAATTCAGTGGAAATTTATACCACCATCAGCGACACATTTTGGTGGACTTTGGGAAGCCGGAGTTAAGTCCATGAAATAGCATCTTAGAAGAACAATGGGCAGTGCTTTGCTAAATTTTGAAGAACTAACAACATTGTTAGCACAAATTGAAGCTTGCCTGAATTCGCGACCTCTTTGTCCTCTTTCTGAGGACCCTGAAGATCTACAGGCATTGACTCCTGGTCACTTCTTAATAGGTGGTTCATTAACAGCGCTTCCCGATGAAGATGACATCATAGCAATGAGATTGCCAAATGGATAGCAATTAATTCAAAAATCAATGAATCATTTTTGGACAAGATGGTCCCAAGAATATGTGTCACAACTTCAACAAAGATCCAAATGGTGTAAGCCCCAACCCAACATTAAGGAAGGATCCCTGGTGTTGATAAAGAATGAACAACAGCCTCCACTAGCATGGAAGATTGGAAGAATTTCAAAGGTGTTTCCAGGAGATGACGCTAGAATCAGAGTGATAGAAGTCAAGACTGCTAATGTGACTTACAGAAGACCTATTGTAAAATTATGTTTGTTACCCATATAATGTTTTTTGATGTTCCCCCATCAAGTTGGTGGCGGGAGAATGTTTAATTTAGTTAGAATATATATGATTATAGTTAAAGGTTTAATATAATTTTTCTATGATTCTGTAAATATTCATTGAATTTATCATCATCACCTTTTTTGTTGTTTACATTTGTTATACGAAAAATAAAGTAAGAAAAAAGATCGAGATGGTTGCCTCATGTTTTTACGGATCTAATGTATTAATAATGTAAGGTTTATGATGTAAAAGTAAATTATACTTTAAGAAGAATTATACAGATGGTACGTTATTGCTTTGTATTAATTCAAATATTTATTAAGCTTTTATTAAACTAAAATATTTATCTTGTTAAATGTTTGTTTTCAAAAGATCACACCTTCAAACGCTTAGACTCACTTCCTTTAAAAAAATAGATGTATAATATGAAATATACCTACTTTTGTTAATGTTCTTTCCATTGTATTAATTCCTGACCTTTTATCCAGTTTTGATCAAATGTCGCAAATTTATGAATGTATTTATTCATATTAAAATTATATACCAATCGTATATGAAAATATTCACACTAAAATATGATTCTGTTGAACTCTGCACGATAATACGGGTCGTGAAAAATTTGAAAAAAAAAACACATTTATACTCATGGGGTAGGAATAAATAAGGCCTCTAAGGCCCTCTTAGCAAAGGCTCTTCTTGGATATTATTTCTATTACAAGAGAAGGAGTCGACAAACATCATCTTGAAAAAGGAATAAAAGTTTACGGTGACTAGTTTCTTTTATGAAACACTTCGCCGTTAACTTGTATTCCTTCTTCAAAATATTATTTCTATTTAATAATTGAAATGATTCATACAATACAGACCCCTTCATTAAAATGTAAGGAGGAATATGCCATCATATGTAAATTACTGAAAATTTCAGTACATTTATGCAAATTTGGCGCTGGAAGCGTCATCTAATATGGGTTGGAAACAAAATTTTCTATAGCAGATTTCAATACAGATATTACATTTGAAGTTTACTTTGTTGTAAAAAAATATGGCGATTCCTCTCGAAACGAGAAATTGCGTGCTACCACATTTCTGAATTTGATAAAGTAAATTTTTGTAGCCTTTATGTGTCTATTGTTTAGTGAGTAAAAGAGTGTTGTTGCTCGAAATATTGCTTATTTGTAATATCTAAGATTCACATTGTTGATTTATTACTAATATCTGAAATATTTTCTTTTATGCTGTAAAATCAAAACTTAATATATACCTCTTTGAATTTCTATCAATCTCTTAACTCGTGTTGCACCCGTTTCCTTTCCTTAAATGTTTCCATAATTGTAAACGATTGTCAATAAATTGATTATTCATGTTTAAAACCTTTACTTCTTGATCTTGTTTTTGAGTTTTATATTAATTCAATAACATTAGAAGATCAGGGTACTCGATTTGGCTTCGGCCATTTTGAGCGCTTCTTGTCCTCAATGTTAGAATACTGAAGTGTTTTAAAAAACCTTAAAGGTAGTTTTAGTTAGTGTGTATTCGCAGTAGTGAAAGTGGTCCCTAAAATTAACGATGTGCTTCATATTCATGTTTATTTCAAATTAAAAAAGAAAATTAAAGCTTCCCCTGAAAATGCTTAGAAAGTCATTCTTTATAATGATTCAATGCAAAAACCAATGTGTTATGGACCTATATAAATAGTGACAAATATAAAAAGGATATATTAAGATAGAAGCATTTTAATAAAATCTGATACTCAGATTAGAACTTTTCCTATAAATGGGATGTGTACTCAGACATTTCACACTTTTTATCAAGATGGTCAATGACCTTGGTCGTCGTAGAGGCGCTGAAGTTCTATGTTTTGATGAAGTCTGAATATCCCTTTATGAAATATGAATAAATTGTTTGAAGATTTGGACGGTGAGGAGGATGATTCTCGTGAATTGTCCTTTCGCACTATTTTCTTATTGGTAGTCTACATTTCTCAAAATTCGTTAACAAAAGAGACCAAAAGAATGTTCATCCTTCAAACAAAAACTTTCAACTTTTCTCTCTGCTGTGAAAATAGTACTCTGATCAAAAGAGACACCTTTTTTCCAGTCGGCAAAACACCTCTTGTAGTCTGTTTTCGGGATCGCCTCCATGGCCTTCTTCGATTCCACTTTGATCTCTACTATGCTCTGAAATATCCGACCCTTTAACTTTTTTTTAGCTTTCCAAAAAGGAAGAAGTAGCAGGGGGCCAAATCGGGACTATAGGGGGTTTGGGGGGAACACAGAGGTTGAGTGGTCCTGCAGGAACTTCGAGATTTTGAGTGCTGAGTGCGCCGGCGCGTTATCGTGGTGGAGGATCCACGACTTGCTACTCCACAGCACCGCCCGTTTCTGTCTGATCGCTTCCCTCAATCGCCTCAAAATCCCAGGTTGGAGTCAGCAGTTATTATAGAGCCTTGTTGTTGAAATTCATGATGAACGATGCCCTGGTAGTCGAAGAACACCGTCAACATGACCTTGACTTTGCTTGGAGCCTTCCTCGCTTTCTTTGGTATCGGCTCATTTTTGAAGCGCAACTCCGATGACTGTTGAGTAATTTCCGAATCAAAGCCGTAAATACATGTTTCGTCTCCAGTAATGACCCTCTTCAGCAATTCGGGGTCGTCGGTTGTCGCTTCGAGATTGAGACTGGCTGTTTCTTTCCGGGCGTTCTTTTGATCAAAAGTCAAATCTTCTGGAACGAGAACGGCGTTGAGTCTTCTCACTCCCAAAATGTCCTTCATTATCGATTGAGTCGACCTGAATGATATCCCTACTTCTTCGGCGACCTCCCTGACAGTTATTCGTCGGATTTCACGCACCAGTTCCAACACCTTGTCCACTTTTTCAGGCGTGGTTGATGTGGACGGTCTCCCGTAACGCTCGTTGTCAGGGGTCTCTTCCCGACCCTCCTTGAAGCGCTTATACCACTCGAAAACTCGTCTTCGGCTCATGACGGCATCCCCGTAGGCTGTTTGCAACATCCGAAAAATGTTGTCACCCTTGAATCCGTTTTTCACACAGAACATGATGCAAATTCGTTGATCCTCCATTTCGGTGACTAACGAAATCGAAGCACGGGCAAAATGGCTTCACTTCGAACAGCCGCTCCTCGCGCTGTTGTGGCGCTTGATTTTTGAAAATTGGCCGGTTTCCAAGCCAAGGGCGACGCTTGCGTTTGCCACAAACTGGGAGAATAATATTGAGTTTTCAGGATTTTATGAGTAAAGTGTCGAAACCTTTTGATCAGAGTAGTAAGTGGAAGTGTTTGGTTTATCAGTAGTGTATCCTTCCTGCGGTTTCAAAAATTAATCCGCACGACCGATTTTCATAGATCAAATACTGTATTTGAAGAGTTTTATTATATAAACATACTGAAAGGAAGATTTAGGGGTGGCACTCGAGAAGGTGAGATGGGGTAGGGGAAATCCTGGGATTATTGGTTGATCGGGTATCATGGCGACCTAATGACACTGGACTTCTTAATACTCTACTAACTCTGTTGCCTACAACCCGCTCTCCTTTATTCCTGGCTTATAAAAACAGTTCATATTTTATGGTGTAGTAAGAGAGGATTGGCATTGCAGACATATTTAACACCTTCTTTTATTGCTTGGACAATATCAACGACCTGTTACACCACCTTTGGTACCACCCTTCTTTTTAGGTGGTACATTTTATTTGAAGTCATTTTGAGTGGCATCACATAGTGATTCTATGTACAACATTTTATAATAGGGACGGTGAACAAGTTGTCTAAACATTGGTGTTCGAAGGCTACGACTCGGGATCGAATCCCGCATTAAGGACTTTTTCTAATTTGAAAAAAAGGTCCAATACCCCCCGATTCTTGCACAAATCTACAAGTCTAACCCCTCTAGCGAGTAGAACACACTAAAGCGGTTCTAGAATACAATTAAGTGTTAAAGTCAAACTGCGTTTTTTCAACATGTGTAGACATGATTTCTCTCTCCGTCTTAATACTTATTATAATGCACACACATATATATAGTAAGATATAAACCTTTTGTTTTGAACATTCACAATGTTTTGTATTATTAATGATACAATTTTCTTATTGCCATCGAAATTCACCTTAATATCGGATTAAAAGATAATATATCCCAATCTATCAAATGGAAAAAAATACTTATGTTAATTATTTAACGATTACAGAAAATGGCTAATTTAAATATTTTTATATTTCAAAAACTGAAGCATATTTTCATTCATCAATATAATTTCTAATGATAATGTGAATTAACGAGAGTTTTAAATGTCTTTTCTGAGATTTCCGCCTTTCTTCTTTGATGGTACATTTTATGACTCCAATTTTAAGTTATATTTTATTTATTTAATTATTGTTACAAATGCAGGAAGTCCAAAGGACTATTGTGCTGTGCTAGTATTATTTACATATATATGATTAAATATTTACACGATGGATTAGTTGTGCTTTGTAAATTATTGTACAAATAGTTCTAAACTTAACAAAGTTCTCATAAGATAGAGTATATACACAAAGAGAATTTGGTAATGTTTCAAAGTATCTACATAAAATTTCATTAGTCAGCGGGCAAGTTAAAAGAAGATGCTCTGGTGATTCAACATCTAAGCGGTATTCACATGTTGGATCATTGATAACATTCAGTTTGAATAGGAAACTTAAGAAGGGTCCTTTGCCAGTTAAGAATAAAGTAGTGAATTTATCAGATGAAATGAAATTCTGGACAGCAATTGGAAATAATTTCTTGAACAGTTCATTAGATTGAGAAAGATAAAACTTAAATATTTGATCCAGATATAGTTTATTTAATTATTTTTGAAGGTTTTTTTTTGTGTTTGATCTGTGAGAGAATTAGTCATATTATACTTTGTTTGTTATAACTCAAGATAATCGGACAATAAAGGAGTTTTCGCTAGTATATGTGTGATGTAAGAAGATGAAGTCCTATAAGAATGAATGCATCTAATAATAATTTGATATTGCATAGAATTAAACTTAGATATTTTTGCTGCAGTGATAAAAGGAAACCAAATAATTGATGCATAGCTTATTGTAGAGCGTATCATAGCTTTATATAAGATCAATCTACGCCGAGTATCAATGCCCCAAGTACGTGCTCATAATGAGAATAATATATTCTTAAGTTTCGTGGCTTTCATAAATATATAGTCAACATGTGTTCCAGAATTAATCTTATTCCTTTGTCTATGATTTTTAAAAATAACTCCAAAAATTTTAACAGTTTCTGATGGTTGAATTATTTTTCCATCAAAATTAATGGGAAATTTTTCATAGTTATGTAGATAGAGTATACCTGTTTTGTTTGGACTTAGTGAAAGTTTTACCTTTTCACACCAGGCTTTGTATTTTATTAGACATTTGGTGATATTGTACTGAAGATCATAGATGTTTGAACTCCATACCACAAATGTCACATCACCCGCGAAAGCAATTACTCTAGCAAAACTTTCGTTGAAAGATAAGTTAAAATCATTAAGTAATATATTCCAAGTTACATTATGGTAAGGTTTCTATGTAGAATAATATAAGTACACACACACCACCACACACAACATATAGAACTCGGCATGTAATATTGCTATATGCAAAAGCCTTCCTCAGACTAATAAATTCCAGTTTGTCAAAATACACTTTACCAGTGGAAAGGATACTCAATAATTATATATATTATTTTTATAAAATTAATATATATATTATATATGGAAAGACAATAAAAAGGTATATGTTGGATTGAATAATATGATTTTCCAATATTTCGGTTGGCTCAACGTCAACCATTGTCAAGTTATGACAACAAAGGAGTTTGTTGATACAAAATAAAACGTTGTTAGGCCTTAAAGGTTGGAGTTCAGACAATCGAAATATTGGAAAATATTTCTATAAAACCAAATATATGCTTATTTATCATTTAAATATCTAAATATAAATTATTCTATTTAAGAAATTATATATTATTATTCCGTCTCATAAACTTGAGAAACAAAAAATAATCTGAAGGATTCACCTATATTTCTAACATCTATCTTTTGAAAAATAATGGAACATGGAGATAAACATTTTAATACAGCTATAATATGAAATAATTTTGAAAAGAAAGTGCTTTTACTATTAATGTTTTTATAATATATATAAGCTCCTATGGAAATTGAATATGTTACCTGTTTATATATTAGATAGATAATACAGGCATATTTTTTCTATATTTGGAATATTCCATAAATTAAATATCAGAAATAAAGATTGTTTGTTACTATTATCAAAAGCTTACATTGTAATATTCAGTACTGACCATTAAAATTGCTACACCAGAAAGAATGCATATATTAAAATGATATTTATTGGACAAATAAATTACAATGTAAAACAAGTGGGAAAATTATCAATAAATTTTGAGGTATATACGAGGGATGTTCAAAAGTATCGCGACTTTTGAATTTTCGCGGGTTACGTATATTCGAATTTCGATTTTTTGTGGATTTATTTTGGTACTCATGTCTCTCACTTATGCCGACAAGCTCGGCCATTTTGAATGTTCACTTAATTGTTGTCAGCTGCTTTTCTTGCAGGTGTTTTGGATCGTCTTCGATTTTTACCTATTAAAAAAAATGGATCAAAGAACCTGTATCAAATTTTGTGTGAAAAACGAAATTAAGTGCGCAGATGCATTCCGAATGTTGACTGTGGCATACGGAGAAGCTACCTTGGAGCGAAGCAACGTTTATCGGTGGTACAAAATGTTCTCAGAAGGCCGAGAAGATGTGAACGACGAATAGCATGCTGGACGCCCGAGCACTTCAACAACAGACGAAAAAATTAATGAAGTGGAGAAAATGATATTGACCAATCGTTGAATTACCGTTATAGAAGTTGCTGAGGACCTAAACATATCCAATTGGCTCGTGCCATTCGATTTTATCAATGATTTGGGCATGAGACGGGTCGCCGCGAAATTCGTACCAAAATTGCTCAATTGCGACCAAAAACAGCATCGCATGAACATTGCTAATGAGATGTTGTACTCTGTCCGCGACGACCCAAATTTGCTCCAGAGGGTCAAAACTGGTGACGAAGCGTTGGTTTATGGTTATGACGTGGAAACCAAAGCTCAATCATCTCAATGGAAGCTGCCGCACGAACCAAGACCGAAAAAAGCGCGCCAAGTTCGGTCGAATGTGAAAGTTTTGCTGACAGTTTTCTTCGATTGCAGGGGCGTGGTGCATCATGAATTCTTGCCACAGGATAAAACGGTCAATAAGGGATATTACCTGTATGTTATGCGCAATTTGCGCGAAGCAATCCGCCAGAAACGCCCGAATTTGTGGAAGAACAAAAATTGGATTTTGCATCACGATAACGCCCCTGCTCACACATCGTTGCTTGTGCGCGACCTTTTGGCCAAAAACAACACACTAATGATGCCGCAGCCACCGTATTCCCCAGATCTGGCTCCCTGTGACTTTTTCTTGTTCCCTAAACTGAAGAGCCCCATGACGAGATAAAGACGGCATCGAAGGAGGAGCTGAATTTTTTAAAGTGCTTCGAAGAATTGAAAAACCGTTGGCACAAGTATATAATATCTCATGGGGATTACTTTGAAGGGGACAAAATAGGTATTCATGAATAAATGAAAAATTTTGAAAAAACACAAATATATATATATTCCTTAGAATCAGTACCCAGATGAACTACCTCTGGCAGAAATAACAGCAATTATGCCTTGGGTGTTCCCACTCAGAAGTCCAACCCCTCCTCTACGTGGCGGGCGGGAGAAACAGCACGAGTAAGAGACTGCCCTGTAGGGTGAAGTACGGTGTCGTGAGCCCCAAGCCGCTACGGTAACCGTGAACAGGGAACTCTGAAATGTGGCTGACTAACAGGGTAGTGGCAACCTCTTTCCATGGAGTGGACAAGACACCACCACTATCTTGAGGGTTGATTAAAACAGATATTGGATGGTGTGTACTGGTAGAGCTTTCCATGTAGGTTCCACCTTACAACAGCTTATTGGCAATGCTAACAGGCATGTGGTAACGAGCCACAGATAGATAAATATATCCTAGAAAATCCATATTGAGTAAAGTTCAAGATAACATGCTTACATAGACACAAGCCGAAAATAATTTCGTACATAAGAAGGTCCATACAATGCAGTCCATTCATTCGTGAAATAAAATGATACATGGTTGCGTTTCCGAAATCTCGAATAACGTCTTTTTACACAGGCTTCAACACATACGACATGTAACTGACTATAATGGTTGGTAGAATGATAGATAAAATAAAATTGGCCAAAATACATACTATTTACTACATTGTAACTATAAAATTTGAATTCCCTAATAGTATTTTTTTATTAAGATAAAAAATATACTGCTCAATGCGCGTATCAAGGTAGAGAGATGGATATTGATATTGAAACTACTATATTTCAAAGTCCATATAAGATTATATAAGGTTAAATACTGAATGAATATAAATATGAATAAATAAGATTATATAATGATAAATGCATGAAGAAAGAGAGAGGGAGAAAGTAGGAATTAGTAGAACGACCTAAACAATACATATTTCTAAAAAATGGAATATTTTACTAATTTTATAGTTCATAACACTAAAAAATCTAGTCACCAGCATTTCACACTCGGAAACATACAAATATCTCCTAAATAGGGTGCCTACTTGCACTTGTTATTATCTATTCAAACTATCAAATATATAACCGCATGTGCTTACATAGGAACGCTGCCATTTTAAATATAATTTCTAAATATTTTATATGATATTTGGAACTATATTCAATTAATCCACTGTGATTCTTAACATAATTCTAATTAGAGTTGATGAAATATTGGTGTATGGCATATCTTCAGATTTAAGCAATAATTATAATGGATTTTTGAGAATGTACATGCCGCGCCCTTGGTCCAAAGCCAAGCTTTATGGCAGAATGATGACTCTCTCAGGTGAAGAAACTTGTCAATTTTTTTAGAAGACAAAGATATCCATACTTAGCTGACCATTGCAAAATCTGTAGATGGGATAGAGCCAAGAATTTATTCGTTATCATGTAAAGATAACCCTCAAATAGGTATCTTATACTCTCTGGAAGGTAGCAAACATTGCTTTCGTTTTCTGTTATGCAAGTTCGCCTGCTTATCAGGTAATTGTCACAATTTATAAAAATTAAACAAACATTTCGTGTTCCAATATAATTGGTTGCTAGTTAACTTAGGGTTCACTTTAGTTCTATAATATTTATTGACTCAGTTATATGTTTTATTTAGTTGTCGTGATTTATTTAACTGTAGTATTGCTTCGGAAACTGTAAAAAATTGTTACAAGGTAAACTCTAAGACAATATAAGAACAATTTTAGATGAATTAATAATTTGATTTAGAAAATGGCTGTATACAAATACGAGGGTTGTCCGTTAAATAAGTTCCACAGAGGTTTTTCATACAGAAAAACAGGTTTACATGCCCTGAACTATACATTTTCGAAAATATCAGACTTTTTTCAGTTTTCTACATATTCCCCGTTTCGTTCGACGCATTTTGCAATCGGGACACCCACTTATGGAACCCAGAGTCAAAGAACTCTGCCGCCTGGCCGCGTAGAAAGCCTAAAACCTCTTCTTCCAACTCATCATCGTCCTGGAATTGTGTTCCACCCAGGTTTTTCTTCAACTCGGGGAAGAGATGAAAGTCACTAGGAGCTACGTCCGGGCTGTAAGGTGGGTGTGACACCATTTCCCATCCAAATTCTTCGATGAGGGCAGTGGTTTGATGGGCGGTGTGCGGCCGAGCGTTGTCGTGGTGGAAACGCACCCATTTGGTTAACATCCCTCTCCTCTTGTTCTGAATCGCGCATCGAAGTTGTTTCAAGCTCTCACAGTACCGGTCGGAATTGATTGTTGTACCCCAACGTATAAAGTCGCACAACAATAGACCCTTTCGGTCCCAAAAGACGGTAGCCATAAGTTTCCCGGCAGAAAGTGTTTGTTTAAACTTTAGAGGTTTCGACGAAAAAGTGTGCTTCCACTGCTTGGATTGCTCCTTTGTCTCCGGTGTGGTGTAGTGTACCCAGGTCTCATCACCAGTAACGATCGAATCCAAGAATTCCTCTCCTCCAGTTTTGTAGCAATTGAGAAATTTCTGGGCCGCAACAACCCGCTGCCATTTATGGTCTTCAGTCAGCATTTTCGGAACCAATATTGCGCAGACCTTTGAATACCCTAAATGTTCACGCAAAATATTGTCGATGGTGGTTTTACTAACATCAGGAACCAAATCGCAGAGCTTTCACGCAGTAATCCGTCAATCTTCAAGCACTGCCGCTTCGACTTTGGCAATGGTTTCGTCCAAAACCGATGGCCGTCCAGCACGCGGTTCATCGTGGACGTCTGTTCGGTCGTTTTTAAATTCTCTGACCCATCTGCGCACCATCCCGGAACTCATACACCCTTTTCCATACACTTGACAGAGTTCAGTATGAATGTCCTTCGCCGAATTATTCTTTGCGGCCAAAAAGCGAAATACTGACCTTAATTCACAGCTGGCGGGAGACACGAAGGGAAGCACCATCACTAACGGCTGCTCAGCCAAAACTAAGCTTACCAGCGACGTGTCTTTGGTGGGAAATTGGAGTGGGGAGAACAAGCTACGAGCCCGTGCAGTCGGCTCGAGCCTAAAAGCGATCCTCATGACAGTGGTGCCCCGTGGAACTTATTTAACGGACAACCCTCGTATATATAACTAGCTAAATGACCCAGGCAACGCCGGGGTTTTACCCGATTAAATGTTTTATTAAAATACTATTTGTTATAATCATAAATTGGCGCCGTGGATGTCCCTCTTGTGGACTGTACCTATCCGAAATTTGTGCATTTTTAAAATATAAAAATGAAAATGTAAATTTTCAAAATTATATTTGATAATTGTATTATTTTGATTTTTTATTCGAATAAATTATAAATTTGATATATATATGTCATAATATATACTCTTCCAGGAATAATAAAGTAAATCTACAGTCAACCAGAGAGAGAGAGAGAGACGTAGTCGATCGAAGGCAACTAAGTTACGGCCATTTTGAACCACTGGCCACATGCCGGAGGGGGCTTTTCTTGGAACCTCAGGTCTATTTTTGGACAGTCGGGGGTGGTGGCGAGACAAAAAACGGTCGTTCCGCAGTGACAACCCGCGCGCTACCTCTCTCTCGCTGGTTACCTGGGTTATTCCTCTACCAACTACTCGTGTGATTATTTCTCTTTCCCCACCACATTATAATCACTATATTGTCACATTGAAAGTCGACAGGATAAGACCTGACCGGGAAACAAATCCCTCATATACCAGAGTATGAAGAAAACAAGAAGCAATACCTCGATGATTGAACAAACCCACAACCAAGTTCCACAAGAACCAACGACCGACTCTACTGTAGCCGCTTCCCTTCGAACTCTCACCCTCTGTCTCGACCAACTTTCAAACTGTGAGTCTGAAGAAGCAATCACCTACGACGGAGATGAACCTGCCGCACACTTCTCACAACTTGAGTCTCAACCGAACTTCCACAACTTAGAGCCAGCACGCCAAGCTCGAAAGGCTCTATCATCACTCAGAGGCGAACACCGCAAAATTGCACAAGACTTAGCTCTACTCAATAAGACTTATGAAGAGGTCAAGGAGTCACTCTGCGCCGTCTATCCCCGACGCCCTAGCTTCACTCTTCAAGAGTTCTATTGACTTAAATGCACATCGATGGCCGAGATCGAGACCTACTACAAGAACAAGGTCCGAATAGGATTGGCGATCAACCTCCCTAAGAGTGCCATCGTGCAAGCACTATCCAACGGTGTGCCACGTAACTATGGCAACCTTTTAAAGATGGCACAACCCTCGGGACCAGAAGAATGGTTGTGCTTAGCCCAACAGCTGACCTACGAAGGGGATAACACTAGCACTAAAGCTGCCCAACAACGATCACCGCGCCAGAGCAGAGCACCTTCCACCACCGTGGACAAGACCCCACCATATCCTTGCCGTTACTGTGGCGGACAACACTGGCACACACAGTGTCAGCAGCGAGCGGACCTGCGGTCCACAGCGTCGAGCAACCCCAAAGATCGACTGGGCCTGCAGGTGTCTACGAGACCGCAGCAACGACGAGCTCGGGAGAAACCAAGTAATGCCAACTTCGGCAGCAGAACTCCTCCGAAGCTCAATGAATCTACCTGCACCCTAAACCAGCATACGCCTGTAAGTGCAATTATTTTAACCCCTATCATTCTTTCTTTAAAGATGCCATTCCTAGATGACTCTGGCGGAAAACTGGCACCTTTCTTCTCAGGACCTTATGAAATACTGGAGATAATTTCCCCTCAAATCGTACGGATCAACCGCTCCAACCGACCTCTAAGTCGTGAGACAGATACAATTCATGTCAACAAATTAAAACACTATACGGAAAACGAACAATTTATTTCACCGCCCGTAAATGATCGAGACCAACCTAAAAAAAACTTCAATTTCCCATATAAACACTTCAATCACACTCTAATCCATACTAAAACGGCTATTAACTCAGAAAAAGCAACATGACTACATTTACAATCAAGATGATCAAAGATATTTGAACCGCTTATCCCCTGAAATCTTTACCAATTACTAACCTGACAACGAGACTTTACGAACCCAGTAGTATCTGAATAATTAAGGTAGAAAAGCCCAGGGCAAGTTTCCCTCGCTCTGTCCGCCTATATTCTACCTTTGCATCTCGAACTATTTTATCTTCGCAAATTAAATATAAGTCCATTCGACTGCCTCACCTACACACGGGACTTTTCCCCTCTGACTCGCTACACAAGTAACTGCATAGATAAGGTAGAATGGCCCAGGGCAAGTTTCCCCTCGCTCTGTTCGCCAAGGTTCTAACATTGTATGTAGTTTTATATTTACCTCAGTCCTGAGCTCACACAATTGCCAACCTCAATCTCATTTCTCGTACTCTACACCTATAGCATAGAAAGCCCATGACAAGTTTCCCCTTGCCATGTCCGCCTGGAAAAATATCTTAAAGTGTAGAGTTCCCCAGTCTTAATGACCTTCAGAATTTCATCATCTGTATGTGACTCCCCTTCTCGTTGTTCACACTCCTCCATAGCATTTCCTTTATAGTACATTAGATTTTGTTGTATATAGCCTTTTATAACCTTGATATTTTCAAAGATTTCCTTAAATGTGAAAATCTCCGGTGTTGTAAAACTGCTTGTAAATAATATTTACTTGTGTACTATACAATATTTTATTTACATAAAACTATGTCACCATTACCTTAATTAATTTCAACTGTAAAATTATTTTCTCTATTCCTGGCTTCTCCAGCATAAGTATATTTAAACCATGTTCAGCCTTCTTCAACGGGGGCCATATGTCATAATATATGCTCTTCCAGGAATAATAAAGTAAATCTACAGCCGACCAGAGAGAGAGAGACGTAGTCGATAGAAGGCAACTAAGTTACGGCCATTTTGAACCACTGGCCACATGCCGGAGGGGGCTTTTCTTGGAACCTCAGGTCTATTTTTGGACAGTCGGGGGGTGGTGGCGAGACAAAAAAACGGTCGTTCCGCAGTGACAGCCCGCGCGCTACCTCTCTCTCGCTGGTTACCTGGGTTATTCCTCTACCAACTCGTCGTGTGATTATTTCTCTTTCCCCACCACATTATTATCACTATATTGTCACACGCATATATATATATATATATATCATAATATATTTTTTTTCCAGGATTAATAAAACCAACCTACAGTCAACGAGAAAGAGATGGGCAGCTAAAGCGAGACACTTTAGACATCACGATATTCCAAAAGGGCGGCAAAAGGGGCCCGCCCGTCAACACCTGGGGACTATTTTGGTAGTCGGGTGGTGGCCACCCAGGCAGTCGTTCAGCGGACATCGCTCTCGCTCCCTCTCTCTCTCGGATGGCTTCCAGATTCCTCTTCCAACTCGTCGTGTGATTATTTCTCTCCTCACCACATTATTACCACCATATTGTCACATCGAAAGTCGACAGGATAAGACCTGACCGAGAAAAAAAGCCCTCATATACCAGAGTATGAAGAAAACAAGAAGCAATACCACGATGATCGAACAAACCCACAACCAAGTTCCACAAGAAACAACGACCGACTCTACTGTAGCCGCTTCCCTTCGAACTCTCACCCTCTGTCTCGACCAACTTTTAAACCGTGAGTCTGAAGAAGTAATCACCTACGACGGAGATGAACCTGCCGCACACTTCTTCTCACAACTTGAGTCTCAGCCGAACTTCCACAACTTAGAGCCAGCACGCCAAGCTCGAAAGGCTCTATCATCACTCAGAGGCGAAACTCGCAAAATTGCACAAGACTTAGATCTAATCAATAAGACTTATGAAGAGGTCAAGGAGTCACTCTGCGCCGTCTATCCCCGACGCCCTAGCTTCATTCTTCAAGAGTTCTATGAACTTAAATGCACATCGATGGCCGAGATCGAGACCTTCTACAAGAACAAGGTCCGAATAGGATTGGCGATCAACCTCCCTAAGAGTGCCATCGTGCAAGCACTATCCAACGGTGTGCCACGTAACTATGGCAACCTTTTAAAGATGGCACAACCCTCGGGACCAGAAGAATGGTTGTGCTTAGCCCAACAGCTGACATACGAAGGGGATAACACCAGCACTAAAGCTGCCCAACAATGATCACCGCCCCTTAGCAGAGCACCTTCCACCACCGTGGACAAGACCCCACCATATCCTTGCCGTTACTGTGGCGGACAACACTGGCACGCACAGTGTCAGCAGCGAGGCCCCTACCAGCGGACTTTTCGGACCTTTACACCTGCGGTCCACAGCGTCGAGCAACCCCAAAGATCGACTGGGCCTGCAGGTGTCTACAAGACCGCAGCAACGACGAGCTCGGGAGAAAACAAGTAATGCCAGCTTCGGCAGCAGAACTCCTCCGAAGCTCAATGAACCTACCTGCACCCTAAACGAGCATACGCCTGTAAGTGCACAATTATTTTAACCCCTATCATTCATTCTTTAAAGATGCAATTCCTAATTGACTCTGGAGCCAATGTTTCCATAATTAGTTTAAACCAATTTGAATATATTAAAAATGTTAATAGTTTCATTTGTTCCACCCCTATTAACAATGATGTTATTATCTGTACTATATCTAGTCATGCCAAACCAATCGGATTAGTTACCTTACCAATACAATTTAATAATTTTAATTTTAATGAAACATTTTATATTTTAAATTCACCCCTTGAACATGGTATCCTATCTATTCATGTTATGCAATTCTTAAGATTAACAATATATTTTCATAATTAATTGATACTTCAAAATAGTGTTCCAGTACCTAAAAATTTGTACCATTTTGTATGTGACCTTCCCACTTGTAAGCACGGCTCGCGAATAATAACTCCTAACCCTAAACAACCCATAATTCACTCGGTTAACTTAGGCGTTGACGATTTTCAACCTCCACGTGAGCCTTACTTACAAACAACCCTTAGTAATAATTATCAACCTTCCCCTGAATGCCCCTCTCACCCTTACAACCTTAATAGCCTTCCTACCAGCCCAAGCGCCTCTAGATAATTAATGATTAAAGAATTTATCGAACAACGCCCAGAACTGACTATCCCTTATCAGCAATTATTGTATTCCTTTAAAGATATTTTCCCTATCAATAAATTCATTGTATTACCACTCAACATAACCCCTGTAAAATTCAAAATTATTTCCGATAAGGTTATTTCCCTCCGACCATACCGAACTCCCTATGCCTACCAGAAGGAAATTCAGGACCTGATATCTCAACTTCTAAAACATGACATAATCACCCCCTCCTCTAGCCCATATTCCTCTCCTGTGACACTCGTTCGCAAACGCGATAACACCATGCGTCTCTGCATTGACCTCCGCCGCGTTAACGAACTAGTACCCTCGGATTTGCATCCTTTGCCATTGATAGAAACGGTACTGGATAACCTGTCGAAAGCCAGAGTATTTAGCACCGTTGACATAAGCAATGCATACTATCAAATCCCCATCGCGGAAGAGAGTCAACTACTACTCTCTTTCGTGACTCAACAAGGGCAATATAATTTCAAACGCTTACCCTTTGGATTCAAATCAGCACCCCAAATTTTCGAACGTGTGATTACCCAGTTGATCCACAAACACCACCTCTCTTTCATAGCCCATTATTATGGCGACTTCGTTATTTTTTCTGACTCTCAGAACAACACATTACGCACCTTCGACTTTTCTTTAAATTCTGTTTAGAGGAAAATCTCTAACTTAACCTTAAAAAATGTAATTTTTATCAAAATGAAATAGATTTTCTCGGCTACCACATCACCGCAGGGACTTACACACCTAATATTAAAAATACCGAAATCATCAACGCTATTAGAACCCCTATCAACATTAAAACCCTACAATCATTTTTAGGAGCCGTCAACGTATATCATAAATTCATCCCAGAATATGCTAGACTTCGCCACCCCTTAAATCAATTACTAAAAAAGAACGCCAAATAGCTTTGGAGCCCGAATTGTCAACAAGCCTTTGATAAATTGAAGCAACACCTCGCAGCACAACCTGTGTTACATCTATTTCAAGAAGGGCTCCCATGCCAGGTCTATTGCGACGCTTCCACGCAGGGCATCGCAGGTGTACTCAAACAAGTACATCCTGACGGTAACATCTACCCTGTACAATATTACAGTCGCGCGTTGCGTTCCTATGAGCGTAATTACACTATATCTGAACTGGAGTGCTTAGCCATTGTAGAGTGCGTTGACAAATTCCGAGTGTACCTCCTAGGTACAAAGTTTGTCATCTACTCGGATCATCACGCCTTACAATGGCTAAAGACCATAAAAGACCCCACCGGACGCCTCTTTCGTTGGAGCCCTCGACTCTCAGCTTACGACTATGAGGTCAAATACCGCAAGGGCTCGCGTCAGTACGAAGCGGACCTACTCTCCCGTAACCCTTTCTGAGGATTCCTATCCACAGGTCAAATAAAAGATCATCAGGGCGAATTACGGAGGGACACAAGGTATATCCTCAATGACAAGGACCTTATAACCATCACACGACGGGGTGTCACTAAAATAATTGTTCCACCATCACTCCCTGGCACCCTACTACAACGAGCCCATCGCGATTTTAATCACCCCGGCATTTCGCAGATGAACAGACTGATCGCAGCCCAATACTATTGGGACGGCATGACAAATGGCATCATGACACATGTAAGAACCTGTTCCGTATGCCAATTAGTCAAACCACCAAAAGGACCTATCTACGGAGAATTGGGACAACTCCCCCCAGCGGTCCTGCCGTACGAACTAGTGTCACTGGATACTATTTCTGGATTCGCGAAATATGGAAATTCTCAGACCTTCTTACATGTCGTAGTGGACCATGCCACACGGTACGCGTGGGCATTTCCATTGCGGTCCACCAGCATTCTCACCTATACCCAAGTGATTAAAAAGGTGATGCAGTTTGGTTCTCCTAAACGACTTTTGACGGACAGAGCTCCTGCCTTCACCTCTCCTGAATTTCGTAGATTTTTGATTAGACATAACATTGGCCAACTTCTCACGACAAGCAACAACCCTCAGGCCAACGGATTAAGTGAACGACTAAACGCCACGATTACTGGCAAACTTAAACTGTTGCGCCTCCAACAACCTAAGACGGCCTGGACCAAACTACTACCTCAGGTCCTTCAGGCTTATAACCATACCCCACTTTTGTGACCGGGTTTCCACCGTCATACCTTTTGTTAGGTAGTTTCCCGCAACAACTATCCGAGCATTTACAAAACTACCCAAAAATCGACGACGACACCAGAGAATTGGCCTATCAAAGGACACACGAACGACACTTACGCGACAAAGCGAGATTCGACCAAACACATAGAGCTTCCGATTTTGAAGTAGGCGATCTCGTTTTGGCAAAAACATACCACCATCCAGATACCGGTAAACTGGCACCTTTCTTCTCAGGACCTTATGAAATACTGGAGATAATTTCCTCTCAAATCGTACGGATCAACCGCTCCAACCGACCTCTAAGTCGTGAGACAGATACAATTCATGTCAACAAATTAAAATACTATACGGAAAACGAACAATTTATTTCACCGCCCGTAAATGATCGAGACCAACCTAAAAATACCTTTAATTTCCCATATAAACACTTCAATCACACTCTAATCAATACTAAAACGGCTATTAACTCACGAAAGCAACATGACCACACTTACAATCAAGATGATCAAAGATATTTGTACCGCTTATCCCCTGAAATCTTTACCAATTACTAACCTGACAACGAGACTTTACGAACCCAGTAGTATCTAAATAATTAAGGTAGAAAGGCCCAGGGTAAGTTTCCCCTCACGCCTATATTCTACCTTTGCATCTAGAACTATTTTATCTTCGAAAATTAAATATAAATCCATTCGACTTCCTCACCTACACACGGGACTTTCCCCTCGGACTCGCTACACAAATAACTGCATAGATAAGGTAGAATGGCCCAGGGCAAGTTTCCCCTCGCCCTGTTAGCCAAGGTTCTAACATTGTATGTAGTTCTATATTTACCTCAGTCCTGAGCTCACACAATTGCCAACCTCAACCTCATTTCTCGTACTCTACACTTATAGCATAGAAAGCCCATGACAAGTTTCCCCTTGCCATGTCCGCCTGAAAAATATCTTAAAGTGTAGAGTTCCCCAGTCTAAATAATCTTCAGAATTCAATCATATGTATGTGACTCTTCTTCCCCTTGTTCACACTCCTCAATAATATTCCCCTTATAGTACATTAGATTTTGTTGTATATAGCCTTTTATAACCTTGATATTTTCAAAGATTTCCTTGAATGTCAAACTCTCCGGTGTTGTAAAACTGCTTGTAAATAATATTTACTTGTGTACTATACAATATTTTATTTACATAAAACTATGTTACCATTACCTTAACTAATTTCAACTGTAAAATTATTTTCTCTATTCCTGGCTTCTCCAGCTTTAAGTATACTCAAACCATGTTCAGCCTTCTTCAACGGGGGCCATATGTCATAATATATGCTCTTCCAGGATTAATAAAACAAACCTACAGTCAACGAGAGTGAGATGGGCAGCTAAAGCGAAACATTTTAGACATCACGACATTCCAAAGGGGCGGCAAAAGGGGCCCGCCCGTCAACACCTGGGGACTATTTTGGTAGTCGGGTGGTGGCCACACAGGCAGTCGTTCAGCGTCAGCGCTCTCGCTCCCTCTCTCTCTCGGATGGCTTCCAGATTCCTCTTCCAACTCGTCGTGTGATTATTTCTCTCCTCACCACATTATTACCACTATATTGTCACATATATATATATATATATATATAATGATAGCAAGTGATTACTTGCCCCAACGCCATCATTACGTCACTCAGGGTCACTCTTGTGACAAGTCCCGTTCCACTAATCCCCATTGCCCCACGTGTTCCATCCTTTCTCAACTTCTCGAAATTACCGCAGTGAGGCGCTGGTTGCGAGTGAAATAGGGAAATATTTGTTAATAACTTTTAGGTTATTCGAGATAGAAGCCTGATAATTTGCCTATAAGTTTTTCCAGAATCAACTCTTTATACTGCTAAAATTTAAGCCAGATCAGTTACGTATTATGGACGTGTATAGCCGAAAAACATACATACATACACTGACCTTTATATATATATAGGCATATATTTGGCTCTTTTATTATAATTTATTATTTCATGATTATTTTTATTTATATAATTATATGTGTGATAAAAATCCTATTAATTGTGTTGCCTCTGCTTCTTCTTTCTTCTTATCTACACTCAATGAGCTAGAGCCTGAGACTTCACGACCATCATGACTGGGTGAGGTAAAATGCGTCTGCCTTTGTCATTAAGACTATGAGCACTACTTAGTGGCAGGCCGACTTAGCTCCAAATGAAATGGCCGTCTCGGACATGAGGAACATACGCCATGTGCAGCCGCTCCTAACATGGAGTACAAACGCTGCTCATCCTATATCCCTGGATTAGGAACATTTACCAGCCAAGTCAGCTGAGCCTAGGTTTTTAGCAAGCTTGTTTTTGATCCCCTTCCTCCTTTTTCATCCGGGCTTGGGACCGTGAAAGGCGGAGTTATTGTGTTGCCTAATGAGAGAGAAGATAGGGCAGACCAATTCTATCTAGAGTTCGACAGTACATATTGTCTGGCCACATCACCTTCTTTCTTACAAAAATAAATTGTCCCATTACTTTTTCTTCTAAAGGATAGTTCATCAAATATCCTTTCTGAATCAATGATTTGTCACAAACATGCCTATATATATTTATGTTTTTTTTTTTCACTTTTGAAACATACAGATTCTTCTCAAACGTAGAACTGATGTGTTATGTTACGAGGAATATATCATGAACTTTCAATATAGATCCACCATTCTATTTTTAAAATCACTGTTATTTTTTATAATATATCATATACTAGCGGATGTACCCGGCTTCGCCCAGGTTTTTCTCGAGGGAATGTTTGTAGTCTAGTAATAAGAAAATATACTACACCTAAAAACTATCAGAGAAAAGAGAAACCACGGAAGGTGAACAGAAAAATGCTTACAATGGATGTTATGTTTACGATATCAAGTTAAATAAAAACAAAGATAAAATTTGCATATGTTGGTCACTATAAATTTGTATATTTGTTAGGCGAAATTAGAAACATGATAAAACAATTGGGTATTTAAAAACAAATGTAGAAAAAAAGTTGAAGTATAATAAACAATGTTAAAGATTAGTTTTAATTATTAATCAAGATTGTGTGTGAATATGTGAGAAAGATGCAATATAGTTGTTGTTTTCTTGGCCGACTGTTTTACATATGGTGTTATCTTAAAATTGCTTGTTTTGAATATTTTTTAGATTGAGATTATTAGCTAGTATGTAAAAAAAAATAACTCTGTTGAAATTCAATTTTGTATTTATTTATAAATAAAATTAACTCTAGATGGAAATTTTGCCGGGAGGAAATTGATCTAAAGAGAAAAGGGTCTCCTCTCCCGACAAAATAGACGTCTAAAACCAGACGCCATCTATTGACCGTCGCCGCAACTAGCGGCTTCGGGTCGGTGACAAAGCCACAACACCAGCTTTGGCAAACTGAAAAGCGTCCACCTAGAGACCATGGTTTCGGGCTAATGGCCCTCGTCAGTCTAGGGCGGACTTTATTCCATGAGATCCACACGGGATCTAATGGAATCTTGACAATCTGCCAAAGAGGTGTTTAGCTGGCAAAGTGGATGGGCCATATCTATGGCTAAAATATAGATGGAAATTTTGCCGGGAGGAAATTGATCTAAAGAGAAAAGGGTCTCCTCTCCCGTCAAAATAGACGTCTAAAACCAGACGCCATCTATTGACCGTCGCCGCAACTAGCGGCTTCGGGTCGGTGACAAAGCCACAACACCAGCTTTGGCAAACTGAAAAGCGTCCACCTAGAGACCATGGTTTCGGGCTAATGGCCCTCGTCAGTCTAGGGCGGACTTTATTCCATGAGATCCACACGGGATCTAATGGAATCTTGAAAATCTGCCAAAGAGGTGTTTAGCTGGCAAAGTGGATGGGCCATATCTATGGCTAAAATATAGATGGAAATTTTGCCGGGAGGAAATTGATCTAAAGAGAAAAAGGGTCTCCTCTCCCGTCAAAATAGACGTCTAAAACCAGACGCCATCTATTGACCATCGCCTCAACTAGCGGCTTCGGGTCGGTGACAAAGCCACAACACCAGCTTTGGCAAACTGAAAAGCGTCCACCTAGAGACCATGGTTTCGGGCTAATGGCCCTCGTCAGTCTAGGGCGGACTTTATTCCATGAGATCCACACGGGATCTAATGGAATCTTGACAATCTGCCAAAGAGGTGTTTAGCTGGCAAAGTGGATGGGCCATATCTATGGCTAAAATATAGATGGAAATTTTGCCGGGAGGAAATTGATCTAAAGAGAAAAGGGTCTCCTCTCCCGTCAAAATAGACGTCTAAAACCAGACGCCATCTATTGACCGTCGCCGCAACTAGCGGCTTCGGGTCGGTGACAAAGCCACAACACCAGCTTTGGCAAACTGAAAAGCGTCCACCTAGAGACCATGGTTTCGGGCTAATGGCCCTCGTCAGTCTAGGGCGGACTTTATTCCATGAGATCCACACGGGATCTAATGGAATCTTGACAATCTGCCAAAGAGGTGTTTAGCTGGCAAAGTGGATGGGCTATATCTATGGCTAAAATATAGATGGAAATTTTGCCGGGAGGAAATTGATCTAAAGAGAAAAGGGTCTCCTCTCCCGTCACGAGGGCCATTAGCCCGAAACCATGGTCTCTAGTTGGACGCTTTTCAGTTTGCCAAAGCTGGTGTTGTGGCTTTGTCACCGACCCGAAGCCGCTAGTTGCTGCGACGGTCAATAGATGGCGTCTGGTTTCAGACGTCTATTTTGACGGGAGAGGAGACCCTTTTCTCTTTAGAAAATTAGCTCTGTTGATTTTTTTGTATTTAATCGATAACAGCGAAGTTATGCATGTTAATGTTAGGAAATATATTTTGATGTTAACCAAAACCTGCTCCATCTCGTTTTACATAAATGTTGAAAATTTGGTTGAAATTGATGCATTGTAACGAAAGTTTTTAGTGATGTCCTCTTATGAAATTCCCATTTTATTAATATAAATATATGGTAATTTAAACTAAAAACCCCATATTGGTCTAATATAATAATGTATAATAATATAACAAGATTGTCATGTAGTAATACAAACACCTCTGGAAATAATTATACGCATGATTGACATGTGTAATTGCACAACAATATATAATGTACTTTGTAAAAGCTGAGGATAAATAAACAAAACTGTGTAATGGAAGAAGAGTTAAGCTAAAGCAGAGATTGGAATATAATAAATCCAACAACCTTTAAAACGAGGCTTTAAAAATATAGAATATGTCAGAGGACGTTTCCAGAGTGTACAATGACATCTCTTCAGATCCCCGCCTTTATTGCATCCCCGAAACCCAGTACTTCCTCTTGGCAAATATATATAAGACCTCCTTCCTAGCCGAAAATACACAGTCACTTCATCATCAGCGGGAGCCCTCGTCATATGTCTCCAAGGTCCATCTAATCGACCATGTAGACCAGTAAGAAACTTGCTCTTAGCTATCTCCATCTCTTTCTTCCTAGTACAACTGTGTCCCTTCGTTTTTGTGTGGACATTCCCAAGTCTTCCACTCTGCCTCGACCACGACTGCCTGTACTCTGTGAGAACGGTTAAAGGTCTTTCAAGGTGCAGAGAGGTACTTGAAAATGCATCACATTCTCCACTCTACAAAGGATCTAATGGAATCTTAGAACTCCCGTCTAAAAAAAAAAAGAAGGTTCGACAAGACAGGTGACCTCTGTTTTTAAAGTTTAATTTCCTTCTTTTCACCTTTATAAATATATATCAGTTGACTGATAAATATTTTTACATAGAATGAATATTGGTAGTTTTCACATACCTTCATCTATGAATGATTGTAAGGTAGTTTCCTTAGAAATATAAACAGTTGGCAAATAATAAAACTATATTTGTCAGATATATACATTTAGAACAAGATTAAATACATTTATACATGGCATAAAGATTATATTTACATGAAAAGCATGCAGTAACTGATCATGAAGCAAATCGTAGTGAAAAATGTTCCAAGATTAAGATCCAAAGAATACCCAGCTATGGTTCTAAATCCCCCTCTTATAACTAGTTCGATTTTCTTGAGTTCTTTTGTTTGTCCTGTTGGCAGAAGTATTCTTTTATTGAGACAAATGTTCAAAGTTTCAGCGATTTTTTTCTTCAAACATTCACCTGGGAGGAAAAAGAAAAATACAAATACCATTGAAGCTATCAAATGAAGAATTTCTGAAGGTATTACATGATGTGCGAAAACAAAATAGGAATATACTTTTTGAAATGATAACATCATAGATAAAAAGCTATTAATTATATTCAGAACAAAGGAATTGAATATAAAGTATTTATTGATATCAGAACGTTTCTTAATTTCAGATATTCAATAGAATATTCTCTAAATTGGTTAGGAAGTTACATGTCATGTAGATTGGTATTAAGATCTTTACAGATGCTGACTAGGCGTGCAATGAGAAAAATATAAATCAAGAAATGATTTATCATCATTCCGGCATCAATATATAGCATAATATATAAGATTATCTTATATTTGTTCATTAATGGTTCCGAAATAAGGGATAGGCCCAGCATTGAAAAGGTATTAAATATATATACATAAAATATTATCATATAATACTTTTCAATACCTTCAACATATTGATAAAATGACCTATGAGTAATTTTAGTAATGATAGATTTTAGTGTTTTTTGTGAAAGGTAAAAATGGATGTTGATGAATAAACGCAAACAAGCAATAATCACTCTAAATAAAAAGTAGTTTATCTGTTTGGTGTGAGATTCAAATAGGATCCAGAATGGGATGCAGATTGCAGCTGCACAGACCTAAATCCAGAACAAGAAATGATAGCAGAATGTCGGGTTTCCAAATTCTAAACATCCCGTCAATATTGTAAATAAGCGAAGATATCGCGGAAACACTTTACTGTTCATTGTAGAATCAGTAGTTGGGGATTTTTGCAAGTTATTTTGAGTCTATCCATTTGCCTCTCTGAAGACCTCACAAAATATATTTCGTAAGGGACTCTGTAATCGATATAAATTTCATCAACATGTTTGCAATATGTAGGTGTTTGATAAGGTAATATCTTATTACTCAAATGAAATTGGAAAGTGTGTCGCAGCTTTTTTATTGAATTGACCTAATTATTTTATTCAGATATTGTGCTATCTATTATCTTCGAATACATCTTTTTATCTAATAGATTAAATAAAAATATATTAATAATAATAAGAGAACCTAAAAAGCTAATGTATTACTTTATGATTCTGCAATGTTGCTTGACAAAGAATAACTTCCGTGGGTACAAAGAATCTTCAGGACTTTATTTAAGTCTAATCAATAAAACATTTACAGAAGAATGAAAAATAAAATAACAACGAAGAAAGCAGCAGTTAAAAACAACTAACTGCAAAATAGTGAAGAAAACAGGAACAGAACAGGAGACAGAGGTTTGTAGAGCATTCTAGAATCTTCCAAGAAGTACACTGGCGTCGGCGGTAAGCAGCAGTCCGACCTCTTGAGGCAGCAGCTCACGCTTGCTTCGAGTACACCACGTAGCTTCGTTCTTCTTCTATGAGCTCCTAATCCCTATATATCGCGGAGTACATCTTTCCAGAACGCTCACGTTTAGTTAACCAATCAATCAAGCTAATCAGAAATCGTGATCAAATAATAACTTCTTCTCCCAATCCTTATATATATTAGTGTGTGCCTATGTTATCATTATTGATTTTATTCTCGAAAGTTCTTAAATATACTTACAGTAAAATTCGTCATATGCACTATAAAAATAAACTAGAACATTATTTATAATACATTTACAAATAAGATAAACTAAATTTGTTTCTTCGAAAATTTTGTGCGAAATGTTTAGGAAATAGTTTATGAGAGAGAGAGAGAGATTTGAGATTAAAACTGATTTATTACAATGTCCATATAAGATTATAGAAGGTTAAATACAGAATAAAAAGAGATAGAAGTAAATATTTGCAATTAAAATCTATATCTTAATCAGAAAAACATCTACGACAAAATTGATTATATGAATTGTGTAAATTATTAGATATTCCATTTGAACAGCATACAGTAGCTAACAATGAAGCAGAGCGTGGTAAAATAAGTTCCCAAGTTGAGCTTAAAATAGTAGCCTGCAATGGCATGAAGCCCCTCTCTCATAACTTGTTCGATCTTTTTAATTCTTTAGCTTATCTTACTGGCAAAGGTATTCTTTTGTTGAGACAGATCCTTAGAGTTTCTGTGCTCTCCTTTTTCAGGCATTCTCCCGGTAGAAATAGAAAAACAGAACTATAAATCTATTAACTATTTAAGCAACAATCAGATACTCAGCTTCATTTGGGAAATCAATATGAGAAAATATTTTTCGAAATGAAAATATAATGAAGCCAAAATAATTCATGATAATCAGAATTAAAGGAACAGCGTATATGTTGTTCAATGAATTAAGTGTATTTTTTAGTTTCAGATATTCAATTGAAATTTCTACAAATGCATTTGGTTGATGCATAATACGTAGTTCATTATTCAAATTCCTGCATATGCTGGTTCGGCGAGTTATAAGGAAGTATAAATCAAAATATTACTTGCCACCATCACTCTTTCGATAAACATCATGCAAACATAAATTATCTTCCATTTGTAATCAAGAAAAATTCTGTTTATGCTTAACACAATTGGTATTGACACATTAAATAGATATAAATGAAATAAAAGTGCATACATTTTTTCACAAACTGATACTTTGTGAGTAAAAGTTCTAATATCTAATGTATTAATGATAGATTTAATTTTATTCTGCGAGAGATAAAAATAGATAAAGATATATAAACGCGAACATACTATACCCTCTTTCATCAAAAAAATATTTTTCCCATCAATTTTAGACTTGTACACAATCCAGAATTGAGTCCAGATGGCTAATGCCACGATCCTGACCCACGACCAGAGATGCTGGCATAAGGAAGGTTCTTCCAGATGAAGGCAACCAGTACATTTTGTTATTAGACGAAGATATCCAGGAAGTACAGTACTGATCATCTTGCTCTGAGTATCTGCGGTCATTTGCTTTCTTTTACCATACATCTTCAGAGGGATCTTTGATATTATCCCAGGTAATAGTTAACTTTCTGCTAGTTATTAGAATGGTTTAACAGGTTTTCTTTGTTTCTTGAAGTATCCAAAATGGTATCTTTATGATCTAGAAACACAGTTTATAGCAAATTTTGATCCAAAATATGCCTTTTTGATTAAATTCTTATTTATGGATTGCTCTTATTTTCAATACTCATCAATAGAATGAAATAAAAAATCTTTAAATAAGAAAGAATGCAAATTGAGGTTTTAAGATGAAGGATTTATCTAATGGCAGGAGAGAAATTACTCGGTGGCAGCTATGCTTACGAATTTGTTCATGATTCCTTCATTATTGTGGAATAATGGAGATCCACTTAGGGACGTCAGCCAGACGACGGACCAGTGGACAGCAAACAAACAAAGGCTGCCCCCCTCCATTCCGCCAGCGGCCTAACCGTTTTTAAATAAAGTTAGTTCAAATAGATTTTTATCCTCTATTTTCTGCTATTTAGTGATCTAACTAAAATCCTTTCAACAGCCTACAAATAAATCATCACTGAAGTTTTTATACCGAACTTCGCATCATAGTTTTGTGAAATGTTTACCAGCATTTTCTTCATAATTATATTAATGAGAGTTATTTAAATATTATGAAAATAATTATCGAACAGTCTTATTATTTCAATACAATTTTCGTATTTTCATTTTTTATTTGCATGTATTTCTTTTTTTCTATATGTTCGAATTTGATGTATTAATCTTTTGAGCGACTCTAAAAACACTATATTGTATGAATCTATATTAATAAAATGCAAATTTCATAAGTGTACATCACTAAAAACTTTCGTTACAATGCATCAATTTCAACCAAATTTTCAACATTTATGTAAAACGAGATGGAGCAGGTTTTGCTTAACATCAAAATATTTTTCCCTAACATTAACATGCGTAACTTCGCTGTTATCGATTAAATACAAAAAAAAATCAACAGAGTTAATTTTATTTATATATAAATACAAAATTAAATTTCAACAGAGTTAATTTTTTTACATACTAGCTAATAATCTCAATCTAAAAAAATATTCAAAACAAGCAATTTTAAGATAACACCATATGTAAAACATTCGGCCAAGAAAACAAATAACGTGTAATATATATATAATATATATATAATAAAATCTTAAATATTATTTATCAAAAGTAAGATTATCTCAGGATGACACGGCAATTTATTTGAGACAAGAATAATGATACAATTCCAAGGCGAAGATACTATTCCTTTAACTTCCAATTACCGAGGGAACCAATTAATATTGATTTTATTCAACTTATCGAGTATTTTTCAAGGGACCGGAAAAAAATGTTCACTAGATAAAACGATGATTTTGTAATGTAGAAAATTAGGAAAGACAAAATTCAGGATGACACGGCACACAGGGACCGGGAAAAAATGTTCACTTTATCGAGAGATTCGAATTTACAAGTTTCAAATTATCAAAATATATCTTCTTTTTTAAATAAGTTTATAGAGAATTGTTTTAACAAATGTTCGTTAGACAAACCTTTACTCGGGTAAAAACCCGGGCGAAGCCAAGCACATCCGCTAGTATAAAATATATTATTCATTCATATCTACTTATATATTTGCCTTATTCTGTCTGTTTGAAGCTCACGGATGGGATTTTTCATAACCATCGGTGGTTCAGTGGAAGAATGCTCGCCTGCCACGCGGGCGGCCCGGGTTCGATTCCCGGCCGATGCATTTTTTTTTTTTTTACAATTTTTAAAACTCATTTATATTTTATACAAGAATGACATCCACGGCGCCAATTTATAATTGTAACGAATAGTATTTGAATAAAAGCATTTAATCAGGTAAAACCCGGGCGTTGCCCGGGTCATTCGTATATAATAATTGTATAAACGAATGCAAGACAAAATCACCGCGAATGTTTCTTTTTTTTGAGGCAATTTCTTTTTAAGGCAATTATCGTTATTTATCGTTAATTTTTGTTTCGATTTTATTGAAAAAAAAACGATATGGTGCCTTTAAAAAATGATCTTTATTACTATGCAGTTTTCTATTTAGTCAATATACCTAAGTTCATGTTGCAAATGTAATTATCTCTATCGATTTAGTAGGTGAAATGCAAAAAAAACTTGACATGATGAAATCTTTGTGAAAATTCACATTTTTATTTTTATATTTTCAAGACACACACAGTTTGGGGCGGGACGTTTCACAAGAGAGACATCCACGGCGCCAATTTATAATTGTAACGAATAGTATTTTAATTACAACATTTTAAAAACACACAGTTTGGAACGGGACGTTTCACAAGAGTGACATTCATGGCGCCAATTTATAATTGTAATGAATAGTATTTGAATTAAAACGTTTTTAAAATATATACGCACTCGGGTAAAACCCGGGCGTTGCCCGGGCCATTCGTCTAGTAGATAATAAACATATATGTATAAATCCATTATTATTAGCTAGACATATTACTAATGACCACATATCTCCAGAAAAAACAATAGAACGTAGGAATATAGAATTCATTTTAGATTGTTAATTTTGAAGTCATACACACAATGTATTTAGAATATATTATATATATATGCACTTTAAAATTGTATATCACCTTATATTTAACCTTATAAAATATTATAAGGACATTGTAATAAATTAGTTTCAATCTCAATCTCTCTATCTTTCTCATAAACTGCTCCCCAACATTTCGCACAAATATTTCGTAAAAACAAATTTAGTTTATCTTATTTTTAAAGTTATTATAAATATTTTTATAGATTATTTTTATAGTGAATATGACGAATTTTCCTGTAATAGGCACACATTAAGATATAAATTTGATTGGGGGAAGAAAATATTATTTGATCACGATTTCTGATTAGCTTGATTGATTAACTAACCTTGAGCATTCTGGAAAGATCTACTTCGCGATATATAGGAATGAGGAGCTCATAGAAAAAGAACGAAGCTACGCGGTGTGCTCAAAGCAAGCGCGAGCTGCTGTCTCAAGAGATCGGACTGCTGCTTACCGCCGACGCCGGTGTACTTCGTGGAAGGTTCTTGAATGCTCTACCAATTTCTGTCTCTTGTTCTGTTACTGTTTTACTTCACTGTGCTGCAGTTGGTTGTTTTTAAATGCTACTTTCTTCGTTGTTGTTTTATTTTTCATTCTTTTTAAATTCTTATTTAATAGACTTAAAAAAGGTTCTAAAGATTATTTGTACCCATAGAAGTTATTCTTTGCCAACCAACAACGCAAAAACATTAAGTAATACATTAGAGTTTTTAGATACTCTAATTATTAATATATTTTATTTAATCTATTATGTAAAATGATGTATTTGAAGTTGAAATGAATATCACAATATCTGAATAATCTAATCAGGTCCAATCAAGAGAAAGGCTGCGACACACTTTCCAATTTCATTTGAGTAATAGGAAATTACTCCATCATACACGTACATATTGCAAACATGTTGATGAAATTGATATCGATTACAGAGTCCCTTACGAAATATATTGTGTGGGGTCTTCAGAGAAACGAATGGATAGACTCAAAATTCCTTGCAAAAATCCCCAACTACTGATTCTACAATGAACAGTAATGTGTTTCCACAATATCTTCGATTACTTACAATACTGACGGGATGCCTACACTTTGGAAACCCGACATTCTGGTATCATTTCTGGTTCTGGATTAAGATATGTGCAGCTGCAATCTGCATCCCATTCTGGATCCTGTTTGAATCTCACGCCAAACAGATAAACTACTTTCTGTTAAGAGTGATTATTGCTTGTTTGCGTTTATTCATCAACATCCATTTTTACCTTTCACAAAATACACTGAAATCTATCATTACTAAAATTACTCATAAGTCATTTTATCGATATGTATATGGTATTGAAAAGTATTATATGATTATATTTTATGTTTATATATTTAATACTTTTTCAATGCTGGGGCTATCCCTGATGTCGGAACCATTTATGAACAAATATAAGTTAATCTTATATATTATGCTATATATTGATGTCGGAATGATGATAAATCATTTTTTGATTTATATTTTTCTCATAGCACGTCTAGTCAGCATCTGTAAAGATCTCAATACTAATTTACATGACATGTTTCTTCCTAACCAATTTAGAGAATATTCTATTGAATACCTGAAATTAAGAAACGTTCTGATATCAATAAATACTTTATATTCAATTCCTTTGTTTCTGAATATATTTAATAGCTTTTTATCTATGATGTTATCATTTCAAAAAGTATATTCCTATTTTGTTTTTGTACGTCATGTAATACCTTCAGAAATTCTTCATTTGATAGCTTCAATGGTATTTGTATTTTTCTTTTTTCTTCCAGGTGAATGTTTGAAGAATGAAATCACTGAAACTTTGAACATTTGTCTCAATAAAAGAATACTTCTGCCAACAGGACAAACAAAAGAACTCAAGAAAATCGAACAAGTTATAAGAGAGGGATTTCATACCACAGCTGGGTATTCTTTGAATCTTGACCTTGGAACATTTTTTTCTACGATTTGTTTCATGATCAGTTACTGTATGCTTTTCATGTAAATATAATCTATCTGCCATGTATAGATGTATTTAATATTGTTCTATAATGTATATATCTGAAAAATATAGTTTTATTATTTGTCAACTGTTTATATTTCTAATGAATCTACCTCAAATCATTTATAGATGAAGGCATTCGAAAATTACCAATATTTATTTTATGTTATAATATTTATCAGTCAACTAATATATGTTTATAAAAGTGAACAATTTTCCACTTTGAACTATAAAAACAGAGGTTACCTGTATTGTCGAACTTTATTTTTGACCTGACTGTCAAGATTCCATTAGATCCCTTGTGAACCTTGTGGGAACCCTGGACCGATGAGCGCCAATATTCCAGAACCATGGTTTCAAGTTTTTTTGCTTAGCTTTCCAGTGATGACCTTGTGGCTTTGTCACCGACCCGAGGCCTTTAATAGGCGGCGAAGGTCAATAGATGACGTCTGGGTTTGATGTTTGTTTTGTTGAGAAAAGCTATTTTTGCTTTTATAATCTAATATTCATGCAAATTCTGCGGTGAATTTTATTTATCACACACATGTAATAAGCGAAATGCGTTCGTGGATGGCTTTTCTTGATTTATCA
Source organism: Cordylochernes scorpioides (assembly GCA_030710605.1). Taxonomy (NCBI): domain Eukaryota; kingdom Metazoa; phylum Arthropoda; class Arachnida; order Pseudoscorpiones; family Chernetidae; genus Cordylochernes; species Cordylochernes scorpioides. Next base: position 85,240,113 of record CP092876.1, read on the forward strand.
AGAAATTGGGTTGGCCAAATATCAGAGAACAGGCTAAATTAATGTTTAGTTGATTTATTTTCACCAGATGGCGCTCTGCCTTCTGTAAACCACATGTGCTCCTGGTCAGGATATGCTTTCTTCATTTTTAATATCAACTCCTGACCTACTTATTTTTTCTATTGTTTTTTTCACATGTAATAAATGTAATAAAGTACCAAATCTATGAGAATAAACTCAAACAAAATGCATTAGTTCCTAATATATTTGGAAATTGATTATCGTGTTTTCTCTTTTAGAAAGGCTTTCTTACCACCCCCATTTTGTCTGATAGATAGATATATTGATTATTTTCAAAATAAATTTATCAATGGAATATAGTAAAACACACAAACATCCTCGATAAAGAGAGGCAAGTTGCCTCTCGAAATATTGGAACAATAAAATAATTATAAATTCAATAAATGAATATTTTTAAAATATATATATATATATATATATATATATATATATATATGCTGATGTTTTCTTCTCAATAAATGAGACACATTTTACAATTGAGGAATCGTGGAAGGTAATTATTGAAGACTCATCAATTAAAGCTTAGAATGATCCCACTCAAAAGGGGTGAATTAAATGATGGTTAATACTTGTATAGTTATTGTTGCTTCATGATCAAAAATCGGGAAGACTCTAAGGCTCGTTTTAAACCATATTTTGTTGTAGTCCGATTTTCTCAATTTATATTAGGCCAAGATATCAAGGGGTTATTATATGTGGTGTTTTGCATAACAATAGTTATGTTTTAGATAAATTGTCGAGATATGCAAATAAGATTTTGCATAGTGTTTGTTTGTTGTTATTATGTTAATTATTTTTATGTATATATATGTATCATTAAATTGTAAATAGTCAGTCAGATTAGTGTTATGAGGGAATAAAGATTTTATCACAGACCTAGTGGATCTCGGTAACCTGGTGTAGAGTAGAGACGCAACAGTGGCGACGAGTATAAAGAACCTATACGCAACAGTGACTGTGACTATTGAAGAGAGCAAATACGAGTGAATGAAAGTAAGCGAACAATGATGAATATTGAACAGTTCAACCCGAACAATGGAAATGAAATCTCAAGCTATTTAGAACGTTTTGAATCCTATTGCATAGCGAGTGATATAGTGAAGATCGTTAAAAAGAAGGCAACATTTTTCTCGCTGTGCGGAAGAGAAACGTATAATATAATACGGACGTTGACCTCTCCCAAGAATCCATTGGAAACAGAATGGGAAGAGATAGTAGCAGGGATTAAAAAATATTTTGATCCAACGCCAAATATAATAGTGCAGCGTTTTAAATTTGCGAAAAGGCTTCAAATGCCAAATGAAACAATATCTGAATTTATAACAGCTCTAAAGAAAATTGCCGAGAAGTGTGAATTCCCTGATGTGGAAGATAGGTTGCGTGATGCCCTAGTATGCGGCATTCTAAGCGAAGAGATACAATCAATGCTGTTAATGAACAGTATGCTAACATTTAAAGTGGCTCAAGAGATGGCATTGGCACATGAGGCTGCGGTAAGGAACGTTGCAGAAATTAAAGACGGAAAACCTCAGGAAGAAATTAATGTAATGGGAAGAGCTGTTAAGGTGAGACGGAGGAATGAGAAGATTCTCAAATGTTTCCGCTGTGGATACACAAATCACAGAGAAGAGAAATGTTTCTTTAAAGAGAAAAGATGTTTTAAATGCCAGAGGTTAGGGCATATATCTAGGGTCTGTAAGAACGGGAACTGGAGGAGCGATCGTAATAATAACTGCTCGATAGATGAGGAGGCAGAGGCAATTTATGGCCTTTTTAATATAAATCAAGTGAAGGACACCAGTAACATGCCGAATTATATGGTAAAAGTACGGACTAGCGGTCGAGATATGATTATGCTCATTGACTCGGGAACCAGAAAAAATATTATTTCTGAGAAGACGTATATAAGAACTTGGGTGAAGTCAGAAAGGCCTAGAATAGAGAAGGATTATACCAAGTTGGTGCAATGGAACAGGCAGAGGTTATCGATTCTGGGTAAAATAAAAGCCGACGTAAAAGTAAACAAAAGAAGTATCACAATGGAATTTCTTGTGATCGAAGGTCCGGGCCCAAATCTGATTGGAAGGGAGGCTTTTGACCAGATTGGAATTGGTCTTGAATGGATGAATTATGGCGACAGTGTATGTCAAATCAATGAGGTAATGAATGGAAATGGTATGGCCGCTGCGATGAACGGTGATGGAATGGCCGCGGCTATGAATGGAACCGCCAATGGAATGATGAGCGGAGCTAATGGAATGGGCGCGGGTTACATGAACGGTGGGGAGGGCATGTACAGTGAGGGTGACGGGCTGAGCGTGTACGGCAACCCCGGCGTGGACTTCCCACTTTTCGCCTCGGTGCCCCGAGACCAGCTTCCAATGCGGACAACAGGAGCTTCCTGGATACTACGCCGATCAGGAGGGACCCACCAAGGCTGGAGGAAACAACTGGGCCAAGTAGACCAATAAGAAACCGGAGACTCCCCGAATACTTAAAAGATCGTGTAACAAATTGGGGGTGAGAAGATGTGGTGTTTTGCATAACAATAGTTATGTTTTAGATAAATTGTCGAGATATGCAAATAAGGTTTTGCATAGTGTTTGTTTGTTGTTATTATGTTAATTATTTTTATGTATATATATGTATCATTAAATTGTAAATAGTCAGTCAGATTAGTGTTATGAGGGAATAAAGATTTTATCACAGACCTAGTGGATCTCGGTAACCTGGTGTAGAGTAGAGACGCAACATTATAGTTCGCATATAAAATAGAGTTAAAATCGTACTTGTCGCCCTTATATTGCCAAGGAAATATTAGAAATAATAGAAATCTAGTTATGTTTCTATAGGATTTTATTAATCAAGTTTATATTGCATTGTATGATGTATATATCTCTTCTCTATATATATAAAAATGAATGTTTGTCTGTTTGTCTGTCTGTATGTCCGGTATACAAATTCGCAATAGTTCACTAATTCAAACCAAAATTTCCATACATAGGTAAAAGAATACGGGGAAGACGATAGGTTATTTTAAAAATATATATATAAATCAATTATTAAAACTAAATATTTTTAGTCAGGAAATGATGATGACGATATTGCTGTATCATGTTTGATTATCAGATACAAAATTCTGACAAAACAACATTCATTCGAGCAGAAAACAAAAGCCAGATCATCTTTCTATAAAAATATCGCTTCTCAGACACAAAGTTTGGAGCGGGATGTTTCACAAAAGTGACATCCACGGCGCCAATTTATAATTGTAAAGAATAGTATTTGAATAGGGTACATTTAATAGGGTAAAACCCGGGCGTTGCCCGGGTCATTCGGCTAGTATTATATATTACAAAAAAAAACAGTGATTTTGAAAATAGAATAGTAGATCTATATTTGAAGGTCAGAATATATTTATCGTAACATAACACATCAATTCTAGGTTTGTAATGAATCTTATGTTTTAAAGTGCAAAAACCAGAAATATATAGGCATGTTTGTGACAAATCAATGACTCAGAAAGAATATTCGATAAACTATCCTTGATAACAAAGAGTATTGGGACAAACATATTTTTTTTTATAAGAAATGTGATGGGGCCAGACAATATGTACTGTCGAACTCTAGATAGAATTGGTATACCCTATCTTTCTTCTCATTCTGGAAACACAATTACAGGAATTTTCATCGCATACAAAATGATATAAATAAAAACTAATCATAAAACAATATATTACAATAGAAGGAGCACTATATATCCATATATAAAAGCCGGTGTATGTATGTATGCGTGTATGTTTTTCGGCTATACACGTCCACAAATCGTAATTAATCTGGCTGGAATTTTAACAGTATATAGAGTTGTTTCAGGACTTTAGGTAAATTTTCAGGCTTCTATCTCGAATATCCTTAATGTTTTCAACAAATTTCCCCTATTTCACTCGCCACCAGCGCCTCACTGTGGTAACTTGGAGAAGTAAAGTTGAGGAAGGATGGACCACGTGGGGCGACGGGGATTGGTGGAGCGGGACGTTTAACTAGAGTGACCTTGAGTTATATATTGAGAGTGTAGGGGTAAGAAATCACTTGAAAACATTTTATGTATTTATTAAATTTAAAATTTATTCATATAAAAAATCAAATTATACAATTTACAAATATCCTTTTGAAAATTTACATTTTTAGTTGTATATTTTAAAAACAAACAAATTTTGGAGCGGGACGTTTCATAAGAGTGACATTCACGGCGCCAATTTATAATTGTAACTAATAGTATTCGAATAAAATATTTAATCGAATAAAACTCGGGCCTTGCCTGGGTCATTCGGCTAGTTATATATATATGCATACAGCCATATTCTAAGCCAAATCATTAAATCATCTAAAATTGTTCTTAAATTGTCTTAGATATTACCTTGGAACAAATGTTTCACAGTTTCCGAAGCAATACTACAGTTAAATGAACAGTAATTACTGAAAAAACATATAACTGAGTCAATAAAAATTATAGAACTAAAGTACACCCTTAGTTACTCAGCAACCAACTATATTGGAACACGAAATGTTTGTTTCATTTTACTGAATTGTGACAATTATCTGATAATCACGCGAACTTGCATCACAGAAATCGAACACAGTGTTTGCTACCTTCAAGAGAGTATAAGATACCTATTTGATGGTTATCTTTACATGATAACGAAGAATATTTTCGCTATAACCCATCTAAAGATTCTACAATTATCAGCTAAGTATGGTAATATTCATCTTCTCTCGAAATTGACAAGTTTCTTCACCTGAGAGAGACATATATTTCTGCCATCAAACTTGGCTTTGGACCAAGGTCGTGGCATGTACAATCTTTATAAGATGTTATAATTACTGGTTGAATCGAAAGATATTACCAGGCCAATATTTCATTAACTCTTATTAAAATTATGTTAATAATCTTTGTGAATTAATTGAATATAATTCCCAAATATCATATTAAATATTTAAGAATTATATATGAAGTGGCAGCTCTCCTATGTAAGCGCATGCAGTCATATATTTGTTAGTTTGAATAGATATGCAAAAAAAGCAAGTGCAAGTAGTTAACTTACTTGGGAGGTTTTTGTATGATACTGAATATGAAATGCTGGTGCCTAGAATATTCCAATGTTAAGAACTTTGAATGATTAAAATATTCCATTCATTTGACCTCGTTCTACTAATTCCTACTTTCTCCCTTCCTCTCACTTGAAACGCGCGCGTTAAGGAGTATTTTTTATCTTAACAAAGAAATTACTATTGGAGAATATGAATTTAATAATATGAAAAAATAGTACAAATGTAACACTGTACTGGGATAAGGTGCATAAATTAAGAAAAAGGCTTCTTCTTATCGAGCAACTGAAAGTTGCTGATGGCTTGCGCCATCTATCGGAATAAATATCAACTATTCTCGTTGATTTTTAAAAATTCCAGAATTGGTCAAATACCCATTCTTGATTAATCAAGAAAAGCTAACCACGGACGCGTTTCGGGCTGTTGGCCCTCATCAGCGTGGTGCAAGCTGTACCTCAACGACCAAAAAATTTTTGGTCATTAAGGCATCCTGAAAAATCATGAAACGGGTAGTTAAGGCCAGAATTGCGTGAGAACGCTACACAATATGAAAAAATAGTACAAATGTAACACTGTACTGGGATAAGGTGCATAAATTAAGAAAAAGGCTTCTTCTTATCGAGCAACTGAAAGTTGCTGATGGCTTGCGCCATCTATCGAAATAAATATCAACTATTCTCGTTGATTTTTAATTATTCCAGAATTGGCCAAATACCCATTCTTGATTAATCAAGAAAAGCTGACCACGGACGCGTTTCGGGCTGTTGGCCCTCATCAGCGTGGTGCAAGCTGTACCTCAACGACCAAAAAATTTTTGGTCATTAAGGCATCCTTAAAAATCATGAAACGGGTAGTTCTTTCTTTCTGGCCTTAACTACCCGTTTCATGATTTTTCAGGATGCCTTAATGACCAAAAATTTTTTGGTCGTTGAGGTACAGCTTGCACCACGCTGATGAGGGCCAACAGCCCGAAACGCGTCCGTGGTTAGCTTTTCTTGATTAATCAAGAATGGGTATTTGACCAATTCTGGAATTTTTAAAAATCAACGAGAATAGTTGATATTTATTCCGATAGATGGCGCAAGCCATCAGCAACTTTCAGTTGCTCGATAAGAAGAAGCCTTTTTCTTAAAATAATGAATTTAATAGTAGAAAATAATATGTAAGTTGGCCAATTTTATTTTGATACAATAATATTAAAAAATATTATTTTTTTATGAAATAAAAGGATTTAAAAGCGCGAATGTTTCTTTTATACATAAAACAAAATTCTACTGTCCTTACTGCGATGAAAAAATATATTGGGAGGGCTTGGCTCATCAGTGGTGAACCCTCCCAGCGGTTTCGCTAATTTAATCCACCAGACCGCTTCTCAGAGCTCTAATACTGTATTGGATCGTTCTGCTTTTATATGCTACACTGAAGGATAGAATCTTAGAAATGGTTTTCAAGTAAACTATGGACATGAGCTTATAGGACAGTAGCATTACATTTAAATATTTGCTTCGAGCAATGCTCTTCAGCAAACTATAAAGACAAGGCCAGTTAGGCATAAATTAACACCAATCAATAACGCGCCATCTATACATATGAAATAAAAGGATTTAAAAGCGCGAATGTTTCTTTTTCTATAAATCAAACTTCTACTGTCCTCACTGCGACGAAAAAAAATATTGGGAGGGCTTGGCTCATCAGTGGTGAACCCTCCCAGCGGTTTCGCCAATTTAATCCACCAGACCGCTTCTCAGAGCTCTAATACTGTATTGGATCGTTCTGCTTTTATATGCTACACTGAAGGATAGAATCTTAGAAATGGTTTTCAAGTAAACTATGGACAATTATTGATATATTTCTAGTTGATTTATTAGAAAATATATATTTTGAATTGGTAAATAACACAATATCTCTATGATCTATTGAGGTCCATTCAATATAAAGACTCCGACATTTTGTAATTTCATTTCCATGCCAGGCAATAACTTTATCAAACACGTAGATATTGCAAACATGTTGATTAAAAAATATCGATCAGAATGTCGCTTACGAAATATAATGTGTGAGGTATTCAGAGAGACGAATGTATAGACTCGATTCTTTGTCCATATCCTCAACTAGTGATTCTACAATGAACAGTAATGTGTTTCCACGATATCTTCGTTTATTTACAATACTGACGGGATGTCTACACTTTGGAAAACCAACATTCTGGTATCATATCTGTTTCTGGATCAAGATCTGTGCATCTGCAATCTGCATCCCATCCTGGATCCTGTTTGGATCTCACACTAAACAGCTTAACTACTTTTCATTGAGAACGTTTATTGCTTGCTTGCGTTTATTCATCAACATTAAATTTTACTTTTCACAGAAAACACTAAAATCTATCATTACTAAAATTACTAATAAATCACTTTCTCGAAATTTAAAAGGCATTGAAAAATATTATAAGATAATATTTTATGTAAATATATGTAATACTACATTAATGCTGGGGCTATTTCTAATAACGGAAAGGTTTGTGAACAAATGGGAGTTAATCTTATATATTATTCTCTATATTGATGTAGGAATGATGATAAATCATTTTCTGATTTATATTTACCTCGTAGCACGTCTAGTTAGCATCTGTAAATATCTTAATACCAATCTATGTAACACGTATCTACCTAATCAATTCAAAGAATATTCTATTGAATATCTGAAATTAAGAAATGTCCTGAAATCATTGAATACTTTATATTCTATTCCTTTGATTCTAATTATTGTGAATGCCTTTTGTTCTATGATGTTATCCTTCCAAAAAATATATTCCAATTTTGTCCTCGAACTTTATGTGATGCCATCAGAAATTGTTCATTTGGGGGCTTCGATGATATTTGTATTCTTCTTTTTTCTTCCGGGTGAATGTTTGAAGAATGAAATTGCTGAAACGTTGAACATTTGTCTCAACAAACGAATACCTTTGCCAACAGGACAGACAAAAGAACTGAAGAAAATCGAACAAGTTATAAGAGAGGGGTTTCATACCAGAGCTGGGTATTACTTGGATCTTAATCTTGGAACATTCTTCTCTACAATTTGCTTTATCATTAGTTACTGCATGCTTTTCAAATGAATATAACCTTTGTGCTTGATGAATTGATTTTAAATGTATATTTTTGTAACAAATATAGTTGAGTTACCAAATGTCAACTTTTTGCATTCCTAATGAATCTACCTCACAAACATTTGAAAGTATTTGAATGTATTTGAAAAATAACCAACACACATTTTATATAAAATAGAGTTTAAAGAATAATAAAATGGAATATTTTTATTGACTCTTTTTCTAGGTCAAATTAATTAATTAGTTTAACAACTTTCGAAGAGAAATTAACATAAGAATCAAAAATTTCTGCACAATATACATGAATATCAGTTGTCTAATAAATCTCTTTCAGATAAAAAATGTTGGCAATTTTCAAATATCTTATCTAAATATGTTATATATATATATATACATGCGTGATACCCTAATATGATAAAGTGAAGATAAAGCAGAAAAAAACAGTTAATAGAAATTTTATCTCTTCTATGATTGATAATTATCAATTCTCTGATAAATTAAAATATATTGATGTTTAGGTGAGAGAGATTGATTGAAACTACTTCATTTCAAAGTCCATATATGATTATATTATGTTAAATACAGAATAAATATAAATATGATTATATATTGATAAATATAGGAAAATTAGATATAAATATATAAAAATAATTGATAAATATAAATATATATAAATATATATACATACAAGTCGTCATTGGTAGCGCCCACCGCGGGAAAGACTCCACCAGTGGACTGCGAGAGTTCTTTCCCAGAGTGGGCAGGTCTAGGTGATGGCTGGCATAAAGAGTGAGAGAGAGATTCCCTATTTCCAATGCCTGTTTATAAATGTTGATTTGTACCAATATTTTTGTAACACTCTTTTGATCTGATATGTACATGTATATTATCACCTCGCAGTTACCTTGCTTGTATATATATTTTACTTAGTCTTGACATAATTTTATAGAAGGTCAAATAGGTAGATTTTTAAATAGAATTATGGATATAACAAATTCAGAATATGGTATTGAATACCAAAACATTCAAATAAAGTGAATTATATGCAATGAATTGAATATATGCCAATTTATTGCACACATATAATTCCAAAAAATAGTACAAATTTGAAATTGTATTGGGATAAGGTGGATAAATTAAGAAAAAGGAATTTCCCTTTCGTGTAACTGAAGTGCAACTACAAGTTGCACAATAAGGAGATACCTTTTTCTTAAAACATATATTTATTTAGCAAATAGCATAACGAGATGCCTTCATCATGCAGAAACATAGGTACTCAAGCGTGTAGGCCAATTGTCAATTGACCAAGAACCTCATCCAAAGGAGGATTATATATTGGTTTGAAGGGTCTCATCGTCAGGGTGTCTTCATATTGAGGAACCATCATTCTGCCAACATTTACAGTCAGTTACATGTCTTATGTGTTGAAGCCAGTGTAAAAAGACTTTATTCGAGATTTGGGAAACGCAAAGTTTTAGTATTATAATTGACGAATGCATGGACTGCATTGTATGGATCTTCTTATGTACAAAATATGTTCAGTTTATGTCTAGGTCAGCATGTTATCATGTTCCTTCATCAATAGGAATTTTCTAGGCTGTAGTTGCCTAGCTATGGCTCGTCACCACATGCCAGTTTCCATTGCCAATAAACTGTGGCATCATGTGGAAACTACAAGGGAAATTCTACTTATACATATCCAATTTCTGTTTGATTCAACACCCAAGATGGTAGTGGTGGTGTCTTGTCCACTCCATGGAAAAGGGGTGCCATTGCCCTGTTAGTCAGTCACATTTCAGAGTTCCCTTTTCACAGTTACCGTAGCGGCTCGGGGCTCACACACCGTACTTCGCCTTACAGGACAGTCCCTTATTTGTGCTGCTTCTTCCGTCCGTCACTAGAGCACTTCTGGGCAGGAGCACCCAAGGTATAGTGATGTTTTTGCGACCAGAGCTGGTTCATCTTGTACTGATTTCAAAGGATATATAAACATCAAAATTTCTTGATAATATTTTCACCTGTTATTACATTATAATGTATTTGTCTAATAAATATAATTTTGATATTTGATTTGATAATGTACAAAAAATGATTATGTGTTAATATAAATTATATATATATATGTCATAATATATACTCTTCCTGGAATAATAAAACGGACCTACAGTCGACCCAGAGAGCGATGGGCAGCTGAAGGGTGTCACTTTAGACATCAGGACATTCCAAGGGGCTCCTGGGGTCCGTCACTTGGCACCTCGGGACCTTGGAGACAATTGGGTGATTGTGTGCGACACGAACGGCCGCTCAGCAGTGGCAGCCCACTCGCTCCCTCTCTCTCTCTCGGATGGCTTCCAAATTCCTCTACCAAATCGTGGTGTGATTATTTCTCTTTCCCCACATTATTATTATATTGTCACATTGAAATTCGACAGGATCTTATAACAGAAGAGTCGACAGGATCTTATCACATTGAGAGTCGACAGGATCTTATCACATTGAAAGTCGACAGGATCATATCACAAAAGAGTCAACAGGATCATATCACATATGACCTTCTCTCCTACTTGTAAGCACGGCTCACGAAATATAATTTCCTTCTCTAAACGACTCAAAATTCACTCTGTAATTCAGGCGTCGAATAATTTCAACCACCACGTGAGCCTTGCTTACAACCAAACCTTAGTGACTCTTATCTATCTTCACCTGAATGCCCCTCTCATTCTTACAACTTTGTTAACTTTTTACCAGCCAAGACCCTCTATGAAATTATTGATTAATCATTTATCAAACTAATTTTGCCACTAATCTCCACACTTCATTTACGATAATATATTTTGTAGTTTCTCTCTAGCATATCCACCGACCCACGCCATCTAGCCACTGGTGTGTTCATCACAGGATGCAGATTGACTAACTGCTAGATGTTTATCAACTCCTTTTTGTTCGCACTTGAACAATCTGCATCGAGCGGCACAGTTCGCCCCTTCTTATCGCGCCACACGGACCCCGTCTTCAAATCTATGTTTGTCCCTTGTCCAAACCAGCACGATATAGCCTACTTTCGATATTTCCCACAGAGGTACGTTAAACATCGTCGCTGATTCTGTCCGGTCCGTCATCATTTCGCGCAGACATGGGTTTTACGTTCAACCCACCGCGAAATCATCGCCTCGCACAAGCTCCCACGACGGTTCAAACACCTCGTATCCGAGCCGCTTGTCACTTGTAAAGGACAACGCCGTCATAGTCCCAATTTTGGCACTGTGCGCGCATACTTTCCTCCAATAAGTTAAAACTACTAAAGTCTCATAGTATCGAAATAATTAAAGTGGAATAGCCCAAAGCAAGTTTCCCCTCGCTCTTTTCGCCTATATTCTACCTTTGTATCTCGAACTATTTTAGCTTCGCAAATTAAAAATAAGTCCATTCGACTTCCTCACCTACACACGGGACTTTTCCCCTCAGACTCGCTATACACAAGTAACTGCATAGATAAGGTAGAATAGCCCAAAGCAAGTTTCCCCTCGCTCTGTTCGCCAAAATTCTAACATTGTATGTAGTTCTATTATTACCTCAGTCCTGAGATCACGCAATTTCCAACCTCAACTTCATTTCTCGTACTCTACACCTATAGCCTAGAAAGCCCATGCCAAGTTTCCCCTTGCCATGTCCGCCTGAAAAATATCTTAAAGTGTAGAGTTCCCCAGTCTTAATGACCTTCAGAATTTCATCATGTGTATGTGACTCCCCTTCTCGTTGTTCACACTCCTCCATAGCATTTCCGTTATAATACATTAGATGTTATTGTATATAGCCCCTTTTATAACTTTGATATTATAAAGAATTCCCTCAAATATCAAACTCTCCGGTGTTGTAAAATTGCTTTTAAATAATATTCACTTGTGTACTATACAATATTTTATTTACATAAAACTATGTGTCACCATAACCTTAATTAATTTCAACTGTAAAATTATTTTCTCTATTCCTGGCTTCTCCAGCTTTAAGTATACTCAAACCATGTTCAGCCTTCTTCAACGGGGGCCATATGTCATAATATATACTCTTCCTGGAATAATAAAACGGACCTACAGTCGACCCAGAGAGAGATGGGCAGCTGAAGGGTGTCACTTTAGACATCAGGACATTCCAAGGGGCTCCTGGGGTCCGTCACTTGGCACCTCGGGACCTTGGAGACAGATGGGTGAATGTGTGCGACATGATAGGCCGCTCAGCAGTGGCAGCCCCCTCGCTCCCCCTCTCTCTCTCGGATGGCTTCCAAATTCCTCTACCAAATCGTGATGTGATTATTTCTCTTTCCCCACATTATTATTATATTGTCACATTGAAAGTCGACAGGATCTTATAACAGAAGAGTCGACAGGATTTTATCACATTGAGAGTCGACAGGATCTTATCACATATATATATTTCTTGATTTCTCGGGAAGCCATTGGGACCAAAACATATTTTTGGTCGCAGTGGTTACAGCCTACTCCACGCTGACGAGCGCCAACAGCACGAAACGCGTTCGTGGCTGGCTTTTCTTGATTTATCAAGAAATTGGGTTGGCCAAATATCACGGAGCAAGCTAAATAAATGTTAAGTTTATTTTTTCTACACTAGATGGCGCTCTGCCATCTAAAAAGCACATGTGCTCGTGGTCAGGAGATGCCTTCTTAATTTTTAATATCAAACCTGACCCACTTATCTTTTATTATTTTCTATTGTTTTTTCATGTGCTAAACGTCTTTACGCAAATTTGGAATTAAATACCCATTTCTTGATTTCTCGGGAAGCCATTGGGACCAAAACATATTTTTGGTCGCAGTGGTTACAGCCTACTCCACGCTGACGAGCGCCAACAGCGCGAAACGCGTTAGTGGATGGCTTTTCTCGATTTATCAATAAATTGGGTTGGCCAAATATCACGGAGCAAGCTAAATAAACGTTAAGTTTATTTTTGCTCCACTAGATGGCGCTCTGCCATCTAAAAGCACATGTGCTCGTGGTCAGGATATGCTTTCTTTATTTTATATATCAACACATGACACATGTACCCCCTCCCTTACTAACACTTAAAACTGTATCGTCGTTTATATGACTAAATAAAGATCGATCTTGATATATATATAATGTCATAATATTACCCTTCCAGGAATAATAAAGTAAATCTACAGTCGAACAGAGATAGACGTTGAGAGGAGGATGGGGCCCGGTCACTTGAGATATCAGCCACATTCCACTGGGGCCCCGTTTTCTTAGAACCTCAGGACTAATTAAGAGAGTTGGCGAATTGTGTTCGAATCGAACGGACGCCCGGCGGTTGCTGGGCCCGTCTCTCTCGCTGGTTGCCTGGACTTCCTCTTCCAAACTTGTGGTTTCCTTATTTCTCTCTCCCCACATTATTATCATATTTCCACATTGAAATCGACAGGATCATATAACAGAAGAGTCGACAGGATCTTATCACAGAAGAGTCGACAGGATCTTATCACATAAAGAGTCGACAGGATAAGACCTGGCCGGGTAGCAAATCCCTCATATACCAGAGTATATATGAAGAAACAAGAAGCCAAGCCACGATAATCGACCAAACCCAACTCAATTGTAACCACTCCTCTTCGAGCCCTCAACCCCTTCCTCGCCAACTTTTGAACCGTTACCCTGAAGAAGTGATCGCCCAACGACGGAGATGAAGCTTCCGCACCCTTCTCCCAGTACTAGATCTGCCCAAGAACGATCGCCGTGCCAGAGCAGGACACCTCCCACCATCATGGACAAGACTCCGCCATATCCCTGCCGCTACTGTGATGTACGACACTGGTACGCACAGTGTCACAGACAGAACTCTCCCGAAGCTCAATGAACTTACCTGCTCTCTAAACCAACATAACCTGTAAGTGTAATTGTTTCCACCCCTACCATTCATTCTTCAAAAAAGTCATTCCTTGTAAACTCTGATGCCAATATTTTCTATAATTAGTTTAGTTCAATTTATTCTCTCCACGCCTATTAACAATGATTTTATTCTCTCAATACTATTTATCTATATATTTGTAACCCATTAAATCTGTACCTTACCAATCAAATTAATAATAGACATTTTAATGAAATATTTTTATTTTAAAGTCATTCCTTAAAATTGGCATTCTATCTATGCATGCTTTAGGATTTTTAATAATTACAACAATCAATTTCATAATAGTGCTCAATCACAATAGGGCTCCAGTACCTAAACATCTTTACCCTTTTGTATATGACCTTCTCTTCTAATTGTAAGCACGGCTCACGAAAAATAATTTCTTTCCCTAACCGACCCAAAATTCACTCTGTAATTCAGGCGTCGAAGAATTCCAACCACCTTCTTCAAGGGGGCCATTTGTCATAATATTACCCTTCCAGGAATAATAAAGTAAATCTAAAGTCGACCAGAGAGAGACGTAGAGAGGAGGATGGGGCCCGGTCACTTGAGATATCGGCCACATTCCACTGGGGCCCCGTTTTCTTAGAACCTCAGGACTAATTAAGAGAGTTGGGGAATTGTGTTCGACTCGAACGGACGCCCAGGATGCCGGGCCCGTCTCTCTCGCTGGTTGCCTGGAATTCCTCTTCCAAACTTGTGGTTTCCTTATTTCTCTCTCCCCACATTATTATCATATTGCCACATTGAAGTTGACAGGATCATATAACAGAAGAGTCGACAGGATCTTATCACAGAAGAGTCGACAGGATCTTATCACATTGAAAGTCGACAGGATCTTATCACATTGAAAGTCGACAGGATCATATCACAGAAGAGTCGACAGGATCATATCACAGAAGAGTCGACAGGATAAGACCTGGATGGGAAGCAAATCCCTCATATATGTGCTATAATAAATATTAAGATGGAGAGAGAAATTATGTCTACACATATTTAAAACTGAGTTCGACTTTAGCACTTACTAGTGTTCTAGAGCCCCTTTAGTTACTTGTACTTTCTGGAGGACTTAGACTTGTAGATTTGTGCCAGAATCATGAAACATTGTACATTATTTTTAATTAGAAAAATCCTTAATGCGGAATTCGATCCCGGGTCGTAGCGGTCGAAAACAAATGGTTTGGACAATTTGACCACCAACCCTCATATACAATGTTGTACATAGAATCACTATGTGATGCCACTCAAAATGACTTCAAATAAAATGTACCAC
Organism: Cordylochernes scorpioides; assembly: GCA_030710605.1. Lineage (NCBI taxonomy): Eukaryota > Metazoa > Arthropoda > Arachnida > Pseudoscorpiones > Chernetidae > Cordylochernes > Cordylochernes scorpioides. Next base: position 85,255,581 of record CP092876.1, read on the forward strand.
CGGAAATGAAGAGCGTTATAAAGGTGGTGTAACAGGTCGTTGATATTGTCCAAGCAACTAAAGGAAGCGTTAAATATGTCTGCCATTGCCAATACTCTTACTAAGCCATAAAAATATGAACTGTTTTTTTTTTTCCAGGAATACAGAAGAGCGGGTTGTAGGCATCACAATTAATAGAGTAATCAAAAATCCCCGGTGTCATTAGGTCGCCATTATAGCCAATCAACCAGTGATCCCAGGATTTCTCCTTCCCCATCTGACCTTTCCGGGTGTCACCCCTGAATCTACCCTTCAGTATGGTTTATATAATCAAACTCTTCAAATACAATATGAGATATATGAAAATCGGTCTTTTGGATTAAAATTACAAACCACGGGAAGGATTCACTACTGATAAACCAAACACTTACTATATTTTCACCGCAGTTAGGTCAGTAGAAGGTTTTGTTGAAAAGGTAAACATTCTATTAGTTTATTTTGTGAAAGAATATTGAGAAATGTCATTTACGAAAACACAGATAAACGATATAAATAGTGCAAAGAGACAATCCACGAGAATCATCCTCCTACCTCCTTAATCTCTAAACAATTCATTCATATTTAATAATATGAATTAAAGACTTAATCTAACCTAGAACCTTAGCGCCTTTATGACGACCAAGGTCATTTACCATCTTAATAAAAAGTGTGAAATGTCTGAGTAAACATCCTATTTACAAGAAAATCTCTAATCTGAGTATGGGATTTTATAAAAATTTGTATTTCACTCTTTATGGACCCTTTTTATATTTGTTACCTTTTATTTAGGTCCATAACACATTGGTTTTAACATTAGTTCATTTCCAAGAATAAATTTCTAGGTATTTTCAGGGGAAGCTTTAATTTTATGTTTTAATTTGAAATAAACATGAAAATGAAACGCATCGTTAATTTTAGGAGACCACTTTCACTACTGCGAATATACGCCTACTAAAACTTCCTTTAAGGTTTTATATACACTTCAGTGTTCCAACATTGACCACAAGAAACACTAAAAAAGGCCGAGAAACCGATTTTCTAGTGTTATTTAATGAAGATCGAACTCAAAAACACGATCAACAATTAACGGTTTTAAACATACTTATTAACTGACAGCCCGCTGACCGCTGACCTTAGGGAACTAATTCAACTTCCCATAACAAATCTGCAACATCTGGTCTACACTAAGGACATGCACCGATTCAACAAATTCTGCAAAATGTAATTAACTAAATAAGTGACTACAAATGCAATCAATTTGCATACTTATATGTAAACATGTATATAACTCTTTAAACTACTTTTTATTTTTGGTTTTCATTTAAATGTATATATTTCACACGCAAATATCGATTTGTGGATATAGCGTGTATTCTGCAATTGGTAAATAAAATTAAAAATGAATAATCAATTTATTGACCATCGTTTACAATTATGGAACATTTAAAGAAAGAGAATGAGTGCAGCAGAGTTAAAGTCAAGGAGGCATATCTTAGGTGTTGATTTTACAGCATAAAATAACATATTTTTTTAGATATTAATAATAAATTAACAATAGTATCTTAGATAGTAGAAATAAGCGAGATTTCGAGCAACAACGCTCTTCTACTGAACAAACAATACACACATAAAGGCTACACAATTTTTTAATTAAATTCAGAAATGCGGTGGCAGACAATTTCAAGAGGAATCGCCATATTCTTTTATAACAAAGCAAAATTCAAAGTCAATCGCTATATTGAAATCTGCTGTACAAAATTTCGTTTCCAACCCATAATAGATGTCGCTACCAGCGCCAAATTTGCCTAAATGCGATGAAAATTCAAGTAATTTACATTTGATAGCATATTCCTCCTTACATTTTGATGGGTGGATCTCTATTGTATAAATAATTTCAATTATGAAACATAAATATTATTTTGAATAAGAAATAAAAGTTTACGACGACGAGTTTCATAAAAGAAACTAGTCACCGTAAAATTTAATTCCTTCTTCAAGATGATGTTTGCGACTCCTTCTTTTGTAATAGAAATAATATCCATGAAGAGCCTTCGCTAAGAGGGCCTTAGAGGCCTTATTAAGTCCTACCCCCTGAGTATATATATGTTTGTTTTTTTTTTCAAATTTTTCACGACCCGTATTTTCGTGCAGAGTTCAACAGAATCATATTTTTGTGTGAATATTTTATATACGATTGGTATATAATTTCCATATGAATAAAACCATTCACAAAATTGAAACTTTTGGTCCAAACTGACTAAGAAGTCAGGAATTAATACGACAGAAAGAACATTACTAAAAGGCAGCTATAATAACACTACCTATGTATTTTAAAGGAAGTGAGTCAAAGCGTTTGAAGGTGTGATCTTTTGAAAGAGAACATTTAACAAGATAAATATTTTAGTTTAATAAAACCTTAATAAATATTTGAATTAATACAAAGCAATAACGTACCATCTATATATAACGATCGAAGACATTAAGACACGATTATTTATTCTCACAAATAAATCAAATTTCTACTGTTTTTACTGCGATAAAACTGATGTAAACCAAGCCCTCTCAATATTTTTTAATCGCAGGGAGAAGAAACATTAGCGTCTTGATGTATTTTTTCTCTCTCTCATTCTTTAAATATGTGAATGCATATATCTAAGGTATCTGAGATATATTTACTTGAAAGTTATGCAGTAGGTGATTATGAAGCAGAGTGTTGTAAAATATGTCCCAAGGTTAAGATCCAAATAACGACCAGCAGTAGCTTGTAAACCCTCTCCCATGACTTGTTTAATTTTCTTTATTTCTTTTGACTGTCCTGGTGGCAATGGTATTATTTTATTGAGAAAGATGTTCAGGGTTTCTGCGCATTCATTTTTCAAACATTCATCCGGAATTAAAAAGAAAAAAACAATTACAAGGGCGGCAATAAACTGGACTACCTCCAAAACAATGACATTATGATTGACGAAATAATTGAAATACATTTTTTGAAAAGTTATCATCATGAAACAAAAAATTTCAACAATAGTTAGAATCAAAGGGAAAGAATACAGTTTATTTAATAATTTCAGAGAATTTATTAATTTCAGATAATCAATAGAAATGTCTGATATTTGGGTAGGATTCTGAATATTGCATAAATTGGTATTAAGATTCTTGCAGATGCTGGCAAGGCGAGCTATTAGAAAAATATAAATCAAATACTGATTTATCATCATCCCACCATCGACAAACATCATGCAATACAATATCACCTTTAATTTGTTCAATGATGAATCCATATATCACCATAATTAATATATTAGTGAAAAGAAATAAATAAAATATAATCATATAAAACTTTTCCAAAATTGATACACTTTGATAAAAACATTTATTAGTAAGAGTATTCACAATAGATGGTAACGTTGATTGTGAGAAGTAAAAATATATTACAATAGACAAACGAATGCACGCTATGATTTCCCTCAATAAAGAAATGGCTTGCCAGTTTTCTTTATATTCAAGTAGTATCCAGAGTGGGATGCAGATTTAACAAGCTCCAATCTTGATCCAAAACCCTAAGTGATAATAAAATGAAGGTTTTCCGAGGTATAGACACCCTGTCAATTTTGTAATTAGACGTAGATAGCTTGGAAATACCTTGGATTCCATTTTAGTATCAGATGTTGGAGAAATAGACACGGATTTGCGTCCTACAGCTGTCATTTCTTGACCGCTATTGCGAGAAATTATTTCCTGAATGATATATCAAGCGAAACAGTGGTCGATTTCAATTTATTTAATATATTTGTATCTCCTCCTACATGTATTCAATCAACTATAAAAGCCTTTTACCTTAATGAAACAAAAAAGGATGCGCAAACTGTATATTTGTTTAATGCCTTAATAGTACATTCAAATATAGGGTTTTTCCAATAGAAAATTGAATATTAAAATAATTTCAATGACATCTTGTAAATACATGCAAAGGTGCACACAGTTCGCATTATTTTATTAATGCAAATCTATTAATATGTATGATACTATGTACAATGTGTGTGTGTACACGGTTCCTCAGCCATCGCTGCAGAGTTTGGTGGAGAATCGTCAGTAGGTCACCAGCGACAACACGTATTTCGCGATCTACGAAGAAAACGTAGATTGCCCACTTCTTTCCAATAGATGGAGCACGCTAAATATTAAACATTCAATGATATTATTTAAAATATTTTGAAAATTAATATAAATCAAGATTTATCCGTATTTGACTCCTATAAAAGGAATATTCAGTAAAGTAGTTCGCCTTCAAATAAAATATATTTGTAAACTTTGGTTTCTAAGACACTAATATTTGATTTCCCAAAGATTCTCTAATTTTCTCTCATTTTCTTTTGAAAAATAGGAATTGCATGTTTATAATAGATATGTATATAAAATATTAATTGGACAGCCAAAATCATTTTGAGAATTGCAATCGAATTGCAACTGTTTCAACATTCTATTAATTCGCTATGCTGTATAAAAAATATTTCTCATCCATTTTTAAGGTTTATTTTATATTCAGTGCTAGCTATCAATTGCTATAATGTGTCTAAAATTATTAATAATATTATTATTGAATGAATAATGTAAATTTTAGTTTAGGAATTGATTAATTCAACAGTAATTGAATATATATTTTAACATTAAACAATATAACAAATGAAAACATTAAGACGCGAATTTTTCCTTTCAAAAATAAATCAAACTTCTGTTGTCCTTACTGCGTTGAAACAATACAGAGAGGACTTGTCTCGTCTGTGGTGAACCCTCCCAGCAGTTTCTTCAATTTAATCTAGAGCTCCAATACTGTATTGGATTATTCTGCTTCTATATGCTAGACTGAAAAGAAACATTCGGTCTTTATGTTTTAATTTGTTATATATATGTGGCGTGTTATTGCTTTTACATAAAACAATATCCAGAATAGGTATTATGGCTTCAATAAAAGCTATAAACCTGTTAGGCATTAATTCCTAAACATTTTGAATGGCGGTTACAGGTCATAAATACATATGCATACAAATTTGCCATAGTTTATCAATTAAAATGGTAGAATAAGAATGGCTTACTAGTTCATAAGCAACTATGAACACAAACTAATTTCAAACCTTTTTGATAATTCTTCAGAACATCTTGTCTAGTATGATTCTGAAAATTAAAATACCCACATCACATATCGTTTATAAATAATAATATTCAACTTATTTCCAAGATGAGTATTGTCAGCAAGCACATTGAAACGACCTCTGGAAACAACAAACACTGATAAAGCATCCATACTAAACCAAAAGTAGAATTTTATAATACAATATAATATGGCTTATGATTGTAGAACGACATTTGAAAATAATCCCGCATGTGTTTCTTTTGAACGAAAAATCGAGATATATTTTAAGGAGAAATAATAATTATTTCTAACCTTAGGGATGAAGTATGAAAGAATGAATTGTGAATAGTAATTAAAAACGGAAAAATAAAAGTGTCCAGGGATGGGAAACGAACCTACAGTGTTCCGCTTACCGGGCATGGATGGGCCGGATAATTTTCAAATGTCGTTCTACAAAAGCAGAACGTTCATGATTCGAAAATGACCTAATTGAAAAGAGGAATTGCGTCACGTCTTCTTTTCTGGCAAATCTCATTTCGGCATCCAGCTCCATAATGGCCGTATTCGTAGGTCCAGTGCAACGGATGGACTCCTATATCAATAAAATTATGGGTAGGTTTGGCAGCATGAGTATGAGCATTGTAAGGTTGAAAGGTAATGTGAAGAAAGTTACGATATAAGTTATTTTATAGCCCATCTCCCTTAAGCATTTATAAATGTAATTTTAATAACAACATTTTCAGCAATTCGAATCAGAAATCATCTTCCTGTGTAATGAAAATCACTTTATAATCATCATTTTACAATACAATAATTCCACTTAATGGGACCGTAAGGTGATGATGAATTCAAGAAAACATCAGAAATTTTCCTGATCTATATACGGAAACGACCATTATGTAACTGGATGCCGAAATCAGATTTACCAGAAAGGAATTAGGTTATTTTTTGGAATTATGAAAATTCTGTTTATGGTTTAATATGGATACCTTATCAGTGGTTGTTGTGATGAAAGCTACTGTGTTCCAGAGGTCGTTGCAATGTCCTTGCTGAAAATACTCATCTTGAAAAAGACCCAAGTTGCCTATTATTATTTATAAATGATATGTAATGTGACTGGTTCAAGATGCACAGGGCTATGAGAACAAGATTTATGTCCTCACAGACGTTAAGTGACCTAGCGTCATTATGTTCAGTATGGACCTCCTGGATCATCGATATCTAAAATCTGGCATTCCGGCACAATGGCTGATAGATGGCGGCGAAGACGACCCAGAAGAATGCCAGTAGCCGCTTAGACCCAGACCACCGTGCGCTTTAGGGAAGAGGCAGATGATGTTTCTCCTCGAGAATTCAGGCAAAGCCTCGCGAAGCTTGGATTCGAGGAGGACACGATGTAGGAAACCTCCGAAGATGTTCTCGAAGTCTTTGACGAGCTCGAAGGGCACATTAACCCAACCAGCAAATTTCCTTGTAAGAGACGGTTGATGGGTGTTTTCATCCCGTTAAAGAGAGATAAAGAGTCGACAATTAACATACCTTTATTGACAAATTTCAATACAGTTGAAAGTGCACATTCAACTATTTATAATAGGTGATGCTAATGAGAATAGATTTATACAATGCAAAAGTGATGAGTAAAAGGCTGGTGCATTTCACAAAACAATAGTTATGTATTATCATGGTACATTTATTCGAACTTTCAAAAAATGCTTATGAAAACAAACAATCAATAAAACATTCAATAAATTTTAGATATAGAAAGAGTTGGATAAATATTCAAGGCATATTTGAAAGTAAATATCTAAGGCATCTGGGTTGTTATTACTTGAAGGTTATGCAGTAGGTGATAATAAAGCAGAATGTTGTAAAAAATGTCCCAAGGTTGAGATCCAAATAACGACCAGCAGTAGCTTGTAAACCCTCTCCAATGACTTGTTTAATTTTCTTCATTTCTTCCATCTGTTTTGATGGCAAAGGTATCCGTTTGATAAGACAGATGTTCAGGGTTTCTAGGCTTTCATTTTTCAAAAATTCACCCGGAATAAAAAAGAAAGAAACATATACAAGATCATTCGTGAAATGAAAAATTTCAAGAACCAAAAAGCTACGATTCAAGATAATATTAGAATATATTTTTTGAAAAGTTATTATCATAAAAAATGTTACATTTATAATAGCTATAATCAAAGGAATTGAATAAAAAGAATAAATGGTTTTAGAGTTTTTCTTAATTTTAGATATTCAATAGAAATTTTTATAAATTGGGTAGGTTGTTTCATGTTGCTTAGATTGGTATTAAGATTCTTGCAAATGCTGGTTAGGCGAGCTACGATAAAAATATAAATCAAAAAATTATTCACCAACATTCCACCATCAACAAACATCATGAAATACAAAATTAACCTCCATTTGTTCATAGATGTATCTTTATAAATATATAGAATGATCAGTAACAGATGAAGTAAAAGAAATAAATAAAATATAATAGCGTAAAACCTTTCCAAAATCGATACATTTTGATAAAAGGATTTATTAATAAGTGTATTGATAATAGATTTTAGCGTTGATTGCGAAAGGTAAAAATAGATTACGGTGATTAGACGAAGGCATGTTATAATCGCTCTCACCAAACTAACGGTTTGCCAGTTGTTTTCATATTCAAGAAGTATCCAGAGTGGGATGCAGGTTGAACAAGCTCCAACCTTGATCCAAAACCATAAGCAATGGCAAAAAGAAGGATTTCCAAGTTGTAAACCTCCTGTTATTCTTGTAAATAGACGGAGATATCCAGGTAGCACTTTGTAGCCCATTGTAGAATCAAATTTTGAAGATATAGACAAGAAACTACGTCTCCTCACAGTCATTACTTCACCGTTATCGAGAAATATTATCTCCTAACTGATGAAAGTGAAACTGTGAGGGTCGATATCAATTTCCTATATGTTTGTGACGTGCGTGTTTGTTCAGTCAACTTAATATCCTTTCACTGAAATGTGTATGTGTATGTGGATCAACATGTGGATCAATCAATTCTCTCAGCTTCGATAATGATATGTTTATAATAAAAATACAAGTGTCTATTTAACATCTGGAACACGCTATATATTCAAAACACTCAATTCAAAGATATCAAATTATATATATATAAACATACTAAAAATCCAATCCATCTTAAATTGCTATAAAGGAATCTTGATAAATGTTGTACAACTTGACATTACAAATAAATAGAAATTTTGGAAATTAAAGAGATCCATAAATATTAGATTTAGAGAGGAATGTCTATTCGAGAATTATTTCAAATAATCTATTAGAAATATCATTATTTTCTTATTTCTTTAAGAAGAATATGTACGAATATCGATTGCTCAACAATTTCATAAATTGGAGAGGCAACTTCATTTCGCTTTTTAAATCGTAATTCAACTGTTTAAAAATTCACAAATTCGTTATACTATATGGAAAATGATATCTCACGTTTAATAACACAGGTCTACAAAAAAAACTTTCTTTTTTGCACAAGAGAACCTGATGGTGTTTCTAGTGTAACTTTTCATACTGAACTCAAAAATCTAATCAGAAATTTCCCCTCACCCATGGTTTTTGCCTGACGGTCTTTTTTTAGTATTGGGATAAATACATGCATCCAACATGAAAGAGACTTACGAAAACATGAAACTGCTTTTGAAAAAGATAGAATATGAAAGATACGGTTGGAAAATATGCAGCGATTTGAAAGTCGTTGCTCTCTTGCGTGGATTACAGCTTGGATATACAAAATTTTGTTGTTTTCTGTGTGAGTGGGATAGCAGAGATAGGGAAAGGCATTACATTAAAAAAATCTGGCCAAACCGTAAAATCTTTACTCCAGGATATAAAAATATTGCAAATCTACCCCTGATCGATTCAGAAAATATTTACTTACCACCATTACATATTAAACTGGGATTAATGAAGAACTTTGTCAAGGCAATGGATCGAAATGCCAGTGGATTTGCCTACCTAAAACAAACATTTTCTAGTATAAGTGAAGCGAAGATTAAAGAAGGCATTTTCGTTGGACCTCAGATTCGAGAATTGCAGCAGGATGGAAATTTTCAAAATAGTTTGAATGAAGTTGAAACAGCAGCATGCAATTCCTTTAGAAACGTTTGCAAAAACTTCTTAGGAAGTGTCAAGGTTGAAAATTACCGAAACATAGTTAATGATCTGTTGCTTTCCTACAAGGCACTGGGATGTAACATGTCCCTCAAGATCCATTTCCTGCATTCACATCTAGATTTCTTTCCAGTAGCGTTGAGCATGGTGAGAGGTTTCATCGAGCTATATCAAGCATGGAGAAGCGGTACCAAGGTAAATGGAGTCCCGCTATGCTTGCCGACGACTGCTGGGCACTCAAGAGGGATCTACCACAAGCAAAGTATAGAAGAAAATCCACTGTCACTGCTTTTCAATAATAAATATTTCGTTCATATATGCCTATATATTAACAATATTTCCAAATTCAAGTAGGTGTATCTCAGAAATATTGTGTAATAGAAAAAAACTAATGGTATATTTGGATTCAGGACATGTAGATAAGATGCTATTTCTTTGTGGACAAAGAAAAATATTTTTTGATAAACCAGTTACGTGACATTGTTTGCAATTTTTAGTGTATTTATCCCAATACTAAAAAAAGACCGTCACGCAAAAACCATAGGTGATGGGAAATTTCTGATTAGATTTTTGAGTTCAGCATGAAAAGTTACACAAGAAACATAATCAGGTTCTCTTGTGCAAAAATCTTATTGACCAGTGTAATTTTCATTATAATTAGAAACTCTCCACTATATATATATATATATAATTATGGATTGCCAAATCTTCAAAAATATATATATATGTGAAAAATAATAATAAAAAATAAAACTAAAAAGGTTAGGTGTTAATGATAAAAATAAAGAAGGCATATCCTGACCAGGAGCACATGTGCATTATTGTGCTATTCTGATTTCTGTTCCACTAGATGGCGCTCTGCCATTTATTTATATATGTGTGTGGAAAAAACAAAAAAAAAATAAAAATATATACAAATAAATAACTGCCTGGTCAGGATAGGCCTTTATATATATATATATATATGTCGTACCACAAGGACTAGCAGTCATGGGCCACGTGGTAAGGCGTCAATGTGTAACACAAAGGACGAAGCAGGTTGGATGTTACTTCAGAGACCGAAGACGTGACAAGGTCCAAGAAGGTGTGTTTTTCATAAGAGGAAGAGATGACCTGTAAGAGTGGAAAATGATTATCAGATTTTTTTTCCGCCCGTTTGTTGGGGTCTAGTGACGGTCGTAAAAACATTGGATTTTCTTCGTATGTAAATGAATAATCTTGAAGAAATTGGACCCCTCGGGCTTCGGCCTGTCTTGGACTGAAACCGTAATTTACAAATTGGCTTTTTATCTGAATTTGCCAAATTTAGTGTAGTGGATCATTCCTCTTATTACCTTAGTCATATTTTCTTACTATGTGGATATATCTATAATGCATTGATATATTACATAGTGTATAATGATAAAGGAAGAGATCTTTCGATATATATTAATATTAATCGATATAATTCTATGTTTTTTTTTATGTTCCAGTAACTTTTATCTAGAACCCTATGCGCTATTGATGGATATTTGAAAATAAGATGAAGTACCAATGGAATATTTCCACAAATGAGCTCTGTTGATCGTCCTTCATTTTGATAATAGTGTCATAGTATAAACAGAGAAGGTCTCTAGAAGAACTATATATAATTTATAGCTCGATTCCAGAAAACTCGATAGTCAACTTCGACAGCGCTACAAATAGACGCACAAATGTAAATAGCATATTTGTAAATGAAAAGAATCAGTTTCAAAAGAAATGTAATCAAATTTTACTTGATGAGATACATTTTTCTACTCTAATGTGATACATTGCAGCTTTTTCTAACCAACACCTTAGCTGGAGTAGGATATCAGCTTTAAAACACGTCTAGGTTAGTTCGTTTCCGAGTTGGTGGAGAGTGAGGACGTGCGTTCCCTTGAACACCGTTTAGGGAAAATGTAACACTACACGAGAATTCGTTCTGTGGAGCGAAGTAACGTTATTAAAACTTGGTTTAACCTGGGAAAATCTGTCATTTAAACATTCAACTTAATTTAGCAGGCCTTTAGGATGAATTGCTTATTGAAATAACGGCTTTACGGCTGGAGTCATTTAAGGAGAAAAATCCTAGACGCCTGAAATCACTGGGCCCTATGACTGCTCTTTCTTCTAGTACGACATATATATGTATGTATTCATAAAATATGCATATATTGGATTTATAAATATTTTTATAATTCCGATATTAAGGGGCAACTCGCCTCTCTTCATCGAGGATGTTTGTGTTTCTCACTAAAACATGTGAGAACGCGTTTATCACTCTCGTTCTTCAAGACAAATTATATATTACAGTTAAATATTACATTTTCAGAAAAAAGCAATCTAATAGTATACAGCTAATATACCGTAGTAGTATACAGCTAATATTAATATATATAAAATTATTGTTTTTAACTACATATATATATATTAAACAGTGTTTGTATATAATGTATGTGTATATATATGCAATATTGATTGCTATATTTTCAAAAAAGTATATATATATATGTGTGTGTTGTAATACGTGGAGCCGAAATCGTCGCAGTAGGCTTTTCATCCAACATGCAGTCAGAGTTTGAGCGCACTAGCCTGAAGATAAATGAAGAAGATCACACGCACAGGAACATAGTTACCTCGGTTTATAGGGGGCAGCACCCGGGAAGGGGAAGTAGACAATGAAGTCCCGGGATCGTTCTGGTCAATCGACGATCTAATGCTATCATGTCTTCTCCCTATGCTCCTATAGGCTCAGAAATAACCCAACCTATATGTTAATGGTGACGTCAGAGAAGGCGGACTTTTTTACTGAGTTGATTTTACTTATCGATGACCTGTTATTCTACCTTACTGGGTACTGCACTCTTCTTTTACGGTGGTATATTTTATGCATGCAATTTTGAAATTATATCAGGCTTGGTGTTTCTATATAGAATATTCCTATGTACAACATTGTATGTATAACAAATATAAAACGACATATATATATATATAAATATATATTTATATATATATAAGCGATGATTATTTGTGCTAAATTAAGGGATGTTGAGCTGAGTAGCCGTGGAGATTGTTGATCAAAGATTATATCAAGACACAAGAGTTTTAAATAGACTCAACAATCGTTGAGAGAGAGAGAATCAATGGCTATATAGGCTCTATTGACTACCTATCAGGACTCCGAGAGATAGCTGGGTAAACTCTTTAATATAACTTCCCTCCAGGCTTTCCATGTTTGGTTAGATTTAGTACGCCTGCTCTTTGACTAATGTAACCGAGAAGTCCTCTCAGAAAACATTGCCCCAGTAGTTAACTTGCTTTTGTTAAAATAGATGTCTAGCCTCGCGGTTTACCTTCCTCTTTGGAAAAATTCGTATATAAATTTATTTGTTAGACAACCAAATACAAAATATAAATCTGCCAGGCTATAAGACATATGATATGGTACATAAAAAATAAAATAAATATCTAATTATATCATCATGATTAGAAATTTAAAAAAGTTTATCTTCGAATATTCACAATTTCTGAAAATCATTTATCACACTATGTATAAGTTTGAAACATATGGGAGATAAAATACACGAATTGTAATAGTTCAGAGTGCTATATCAATTCGAATACATTTTCTACACAAATAGGTACAATAGAATTATAAATTAACACAAATGTCATCTAACGATTAAATTTGTAAAACCTATTTAAATATGTTTATTCTGTAGATATTATTTGATAATATTTACATCGTGAAAATCAAATTACCAAATCTAATTAAGAGAAATAAGTATATATATATCATCGAACATTCCAGGTCCTTTAAAATATTTTAAAATTAAAGGCAATGAAAACAGAATGAAAAGAAAAAATAAAACAGAATGAAAATAAAAGGCAATGAAAACATGAATTATAAAATTGATTCATTCAAAAATTTAATAGATTCGAGTATGTTTTCTGTGTGGAAGAATTGTCGAAAAAAACAGAATATGCCTAGTACATATACCAAAAAATATACAAGCAAAAACAACTAAGACGACATTTTATTTAAGAGATAGAATGCAACCAGCATGTGTTTAAAGAAATATTTCGGTATATATTTTCATCTTAGTATCTTTCCATGTTTTCAATTCTGTATTTTGGATAGTTACTAATGAATTATAAAGCTTTCATAAGAAGAGAGAATAGTTAACTTAAGTTATAATAATATACTAATTCTCCTATATTATGTTTGAAAGTTATAATTTAGTCTTTTTGTCATATTATTAACAGTGTTCGACGAAATATTTTGCAGAAGAATAAAATATATTCATATTTTTGCAATTCATTCTCATATAGTTTGTACCATTATTCATATTAAATCTAACCTACTTCTTGCTTCATAACTGTCAAACACATATATGGTCTTCAACGGGGTTTTAAAAACATTCGAAATTCAATCCAAATATTTATACTATTAATACATAGATTCAACTATTTGTAGTTTCAGAAATAGAGAGACAAAATATTTGTAGTTCTTCAAATAAAAGACACTTCGGCCAGTAAATCTTTTTAATATCTCGACGTTTCGACAAAACGTCAACAAAGATTTACTGACCGAAGTGTCTTTTATTGGAAGAACTATAAAAGCTGGCTAGGCAGCCTCTATCTTTACATAATATTCGTAGGTCAAGATTAACCAAAGCACAACGGTTTGAGAGACAATTGAATAATATTCAGATTTAGCTTGAGAAATTTAAAAATGTACGAATTTATCCGAATAAATATCTTAGGAAAATTTATATTTTTATTTGAAAAGCATAGAGTAGCTAATTAAGAAGCAGATAGTGGTAAAAAATGTCCCAAAGTTGAGATTCAAGTAGTTTCCTGCTGTGACGTGAAGACCGTCTCTCATAACTTTCTCTATTTTCTTCACTTCATTTGTTAGTTCTGGTGGACCGTATATACGCTTGTTAAGGCAAATGTTCCAAGTTTCTTTGCTTTCATTCTTCAAACATTCGCCTGGAAAATACAATATAATAACGAATACAAAGCAAGATAGCAAATGAACAATTTCCATGAGAAATACATTATCTTTCATAATAATTTTAGAATATATTTTTTGAAACGATAACAACACAAAGAAAAAAGTATTTATAATAATGATAATTAAAGGTACTGCGTATATTGCGTTCAATGAATTTAAAGTATTTCTTAATATCAAATATCTCTTTGAAAGTTCTTTGATTTCTTTGGGATTCTTCATGATACGTAGATTGGTATTATGATCTTTGCATATGCTGACTAGACGAGTTATAAAGAAAATATAAATCAAGAGATTATTAACTCTCATAGCAATCTCAAAAAACATCAAGCAATACAAAAATATATTCAATTTATTCACCAATGGTTTTCTCAATATACTTAGCGCCACTATCCCCAAATTATTGAAAAGATATAAATAAAATATGATCACAAAATACTTTTCCAAAGTTGATACATTTCTAGAATATGATTTATTAATAAGGGAATTGTAAATTGATTTTAATCTAGATTGTGATAGGTAAATATATATTAAGATACAAAGACGTAAGCAGTTTATAAGCTCCTTTGCCAAAACTAAGTTCTCCCATTTGCTTTCAGAATCAAAAAGGAACCAAAAAGGAATGAAGATAGAAAATGTTCCAACCCTGATCCAGAACCAGATATGATGGTAGATTGATGGTTCTTCAAAGTGTAGACAACCTGTTAATTTTGTGAGTAGACGTAGATATCCAGGGAACACTTGACTACCCATGGTAGATACAGTAGTGAAAGAAATCACTGTTATGACACCATCTGACATCTGTTAGATGTTTGCTAACACAGCGGTCGATTTTAATTTCTTCTATGTGTTTGCAAAATGTGCGTATTCAAACATGTCATGATTTCCTTCCACTGTAATTAAACAGCAATTCTCTGCAACTTCAATATTTGCTAACAGCAATATCAATCAATTTAGATTAATATATTTTCAAACGCTAGAATATATTAATATTTATTATTACTAAATATAAAAACCTAAAAAAATCATTAAGAATATAAATGTTAACATCAATATAGTGAATGTGATATAAACATTCACCACATGTTGTTATAAAATAATTGCGTCAAAACAAGACCTATATTCATATTATATATCGAAATAACAAATTTGAGACAATAAAAAATATTTACTGGTTGAAGTATCTTTAATTAGAAGAACTACGAATGCTGGCCAGGCAACCTCTATCTTTACGATAGTAATATTCAATTATACAAGTATATACTTGTGAAAATATAGTAAAAATGTGATATTGTACTGGGATAAGGTGCATAAATTATGAAAAAGCCATCTCTTTATCGTGCATCTGAAAGTTGTTGATGGCTTTCGCCATCTATCGGAATAAATATCAACTATTCTCGTTGAATTTTAATTATTCCAGTATTGGCCAAATACCCATTTTTGATTAATCAAGAAAAACGCGTCCGTGGTTAGCTTTTCTTGATTAATCAAGACTGGATAGAGAACCGATCCCTTGGAAACTGAAAATAGTGCAACAAAATATTTATTATTTTTTATCAGAGTATCATTTTTTATGTTTATATTTTGCCACTCTGTAAACTTCCCTAGTGGCTTATCTTTTGTTTATCATTCATTTTTTTTCTTGCCTTAAATAATGTCCTGTGTCATTCCGAAATTTGTATTCCCTAATTATCAACATGGCTATATGATTCAATATTTTAAAATAAATGCACTGTATGGGCAAACATAGTTTCAAAAATTAACTTCGCAAATGCGCTTTGAGGAACTTCTGAACAGAGTGCAAATATTTACACATGGGTATATGTTAGCTTACTTTTGTTAATCTCTGCACATGATATAAAATTTAGGGATTATATTGAATTCCAAATTAACACAGATTAAATTATTAAATCTAATGTAGGTTTATTCTTTAGGAATGTGTATTTTTGTTTGTTTACTGACTTCCAAAATAAAGTTTCTAATCTAGTATTTATTTTATGGACTATTTGAATATATTTTCGCCTTTAGGCATATATTAAAAATATAGGAAGAACTTATTTGAAAGTTAATATTAATTATTCCAAATGTGTAAATTCTAAAACAATAGAAGTTTTTTTAAAACTTTCATTTAGATTCTGAATTTTGGATTTATCTTTGCGGATAAATTAAGCTGCGTTCGATCTATACCCTGAAAAAAAAACACAATAGCTGTAAACAAAATACTCATTCAAATATACCTCTATATATAAAAATATTATGTTTCATACATATTGTTTTATCGAATATTGTTTATAACTTCGGAGACTTTCTGTTTCAAATAGGAGCTATAGACGATCCAGGGTGTGGAGAGAGAAGGCAGGATTCCTGTCACCTGCTTATTGAATGTCTAATCTTCTAGAACTAGAGAAAGCCAGAAATACTGAATACAGGCATATTTTATGTTTATAAACAGTAAGAACTCATAATTTAAATTTCGGATATTCTGTAAATAATCAATGATTTTCTCTCTTGGTTAAAAAAAACCGTAATGCTAAACTATGTATATATATATATATATATATATATATATATATATATATATAAAGAGACAAGGGTCGCCTCTCCCGTCAAAATAGACGTCTAAAACAGACGCCATCTATTGACCGTCGCCGCAACTAGCGGCCTCGGGTCGGTGACAAAGCCACAACACCAGCTTTGGCAAACTGAAAAGCGTCCACCTGGAGACCATGGTTTCGGGCTGATGGCCCTCGTCAGTCCAGGGCGGACTTTATTCCATGAGATCCACACGGGATCTAATGGAATCTTGACAATCTGCCAAAGAGGTGTTTTGCTGGCAAAGTGGCTGGGCCATATCTATGGCCAAAATATAGATGGAAATTTTGCCGGGAGGAAAATGATCTAAAGAGACAAGGGTCGCCTCTCCCGTCAAAATAGACGTCTAAAACAGACCTCCCGGCAAAATTTCCATCTATATTTTGGCCATAGATATGGCCCAGCCACTTTGCCAGCAAAACACCTCTTTGGCAGATTGTCAAGATTCCATTAGATCCCGTGTGGATCTCATGGAATAAAGTCCGCCCTGGACTGACGAGGGCCATCAGCCCGAAACCATGGTCTCCAGGTGGACGCTTTTCAGTTTGCCAAAGCTGGTGTTGTGGCTTTGTCACCGACCCGAGGCCGCTAGTTGCGGCGACGGTCAATAGATGGCGTCTGTTTTAGACGTCTATTTTGACGGGAGAGGCGACCCTTGTCTCTTTAGATCATTTTCCTCCCGGCAAAATTTCCATCTATATATATATATATACATAGTTTAGCATTACGGTTTTTCTCTTGCCTGACTTAATGGGATGTAGGAAGCCTTGTTGTTTTCCACCGGGAACTTTGTTAAAAAGACACTCGAGACACATAGCCACATGGCGTCGAACGTACCTCTTCATTGAAGGAAACCAGTACAATTCCTTAATTCTTGATTTATCAGGAAATTGGGTTGGCCAAATATCAGGGAACAGGCTAAATCAATGTTTAGTTGATTTCTGTTCCACCAGATGGCGCTCTGCCTTCTGTAAAGCACAAGTGCTTCTGGTCAGGATATGCCATTTTTAATATTGATTTCAACACCTGATCTTTTTATCTTTTATTTTTTTCTTTCGTATTTCATATATATATTGTTGGCTTCCGTAGGCGTTTCTTACTGGGAAAAAGAAAGAGAGGATCCAATGAAATAATTTAGTAGCGTTTATTAAAACAAAATCATAATAGTGAACAACACATATAACAGAGAGTACCGTCGTCTTCCGGGTATTCCTTCTACTGGGGAGCTCGGATTCTATATTCTGTGCGTTTATAATCTGTTTATCTGTGGCTCTCTGGTCGGGATGGCGCCTACAATATATATATATATATATATATTGTTTATTTTATTAGTTGTTTCTAGGTAATATGTAGAACGAAGCATGATTTTAATATCCTTTTCCTTTATTTTCTTCTTTAAACTTATAATCAGGCCTTGTAATTCACCAATTATTTATGTAAAATAATCTCTGAATATAGTGTTGTTGCTTGACGTGAGCATCCTTTGTGGGGAAATTGCGTCTGAATCTGATGTTAATAAATAAATATTGTTTTAGATATTCTGAAATATTGAATATTTAATTAAACATATAATATGTTCATATTATTATTATTAACTACCTATATATTGAAAAGACCTAGAGACTAAACCATTAAAATATCTTTAAAATTAAAATTACTTTTGTGCTCTCTGTTACCGCGATACTTTGCGATAATACTTTTGTCGAGGTGACTTGTAATAATACTTTTACCGCGATACTTTGCGATAATACTTTTAGGAATAGGTAATTAAATTTCGTACATACCATGCAACTCCTCTTACGTTGATCGGTCACCGCGCCACGTCCTTCTCGTTTCCAAATTATTCCAGTGAATCTTCAATTTTCTTCAGGATCATCCCACTTCTGAATTTCTGTTGGCTTCCGTAGGCGTTTCTTACTGGGAAAAAGAAAGAGAGGATCCAATGAAATAATTTAGTAGCGTTTATTAAAACAAAATCATAATAGTGAACAACACATATAACAGAGAGTACTGTCGTCTTCCGGGTATTCCTTCTACTGGGGAGCTCGGATTCTATATTCTGTGCGTTTATAATCTGTTTATCTGTAGCTCTCTGGTCGGGATGGCGCCTACATTCGGCCATTCCTGGATTTCAATCGTCCTCGATTGAACCTTGCGTTGCAGGAACGTCGTGGGTTGCGTCGGGGGGTATCTTCTACTTCTGGCTCCTCGTCCGGACTTTCTTCTGTAGCTGAATCATCTTCTTCACTGTGCCAAGACTTCAGTTGACTGATATGGGCCGTTGTCGTGTAGAACCGTCCACTGGTTCTTTCGCTTAACTGAGTCACTCTATACGTGTCGCTTGGCAGAACCTCGGTAATTATCAAAGGTCCTCGATATTTGGGTTGTGCCTTGGTTGGTTCACCCGTCATTTTGGGTACATGCCTCATCACTACAATTTCTCCTACTTCGAATTGGATTGTACGGCACTTCTTCTTATCGTAGTATGTCTTCATAATTTCTTGTTTATTCTCAATTTGGGTTCTCACACTCTCTTGAATTCTATCCGGCTCGGTCCATGGGTCCACGTCTTCGTCGGCTAATCTTCTAAGTATCCCATCGTGGAATCGAGGGGAATAGCCGTGGAGTGTTTCGAACGGTGTTTTATTCGTCGTCTTGTTCACCGCATTGTTCAGGTCTCGCTCTATCTCCTTGATCTTCAGGTCCCAATCCTTCCGTCGCGGATCCTCGATACTGGTTGCTATAGTGGACAATACTGTTCGGTTCACTCTTTCGAGCATCCCGTTCCCTTGCGGATGTTTCTTAGAGTTCAGAGTATGATGTATTCCATTTCCTCAACAGAATTCTTCAAATTGCCTTGAGGTAAAACATGACCCTCTGTCGCTGATGATCTTGTCGGGTAGTCCGAAATCATTCACAAAACTTTTCATTACCTTCAGGACGTTCTGCGTCGATGTATTCCTTACAGGGCTTAATCGGACAAATCTTGTCAGATTATCGACAATCACTAAAAGTTCCTGGTTACCTTTTGTACTTCTCACGAAGGGGCCTACGTGGTCCATGTGTACGATGGAAAACGGTCTCTTGCCTGACTTAATGGGATGTAGGAAGCCTTGTTGTTTTCCACCGGGAACTTTGTTAAATAGACACTCGAGACACATAGCCACATGGCGTCGAACGTACCTCTTCATTGAAGGAAACCAGTACAATTCCTTAATTTTGTTGACAGTCCTATCAGTCGCAAAATGTCCCATTAGATCATGGAATTTGACAACTTAGCTTTTCCTCATACTTTTGGGTATAACATACAGGGCTCGTTCCTCTTCTCCATTTTTCACCATGCGGAAAAGTCTGCCTCCTTTGTAGCTGCAGTCGTTAATTCTATTTTGTTCTCCTACTGTCCTATCACACGGGTCCTTTCGAAAGATCTGGATCAGGTCTCTCAATTCAGGGTCGGAATGCTGAATCATCAAGATTTGTTCTTCCAGTGTGATTGCGAAGCACACTTCAGGGTTTTTCTCCACGATTTCCTCCATCGTGTCTCTAGGGTCGTCGACTGGAGCTCTACTCACTCCGTCTACGTGGGCCATCTTCTCCCCTGGTTTATGTCGAATTTCGAAATCGTATTCCTGAATCAGATTGTACCAACGCGCTATCTGAGGATTTGTAGTCTTCTTCGCGTTCATGTAGACCAGTGCTTGGCAATCTGTAACCACTGTAAACTTGATTCCTACGAGGAACTGACGTAGTCGATCCAAGGTCCACACTATCGCCATCAGCTCCAATTTGCTTGAGTGGTACATCTTCTCGGCCTCTGTTGTCTTCTTGCTCACACAGTAGACCAAGCGCCATTTGCCGTCTTCGTCCATCTGTAGCACCATTCCTGCTAATCCCTCAGCACTCGCATCACAATGTTCTTCTGTCTTGAGTTCAGGGTTGTAATGAGCTAGTACCGGATATTCGACCAGATCCTTTCGTAGTCCTCCAAATGACCTTCGCTGTTCTTCCTTCCATTCAAATTGTGAACCTTTCTTCGTAAGTCTGCTTAGCGGTTCTGCTTTCCTCGCGAAGTCCTTTACAAATCGTCTGAAGAAGTTCGTCAGTCCCAGAAAGCGTCGTATGTCGTAGACGTTCTTGGGTTCTGGAAATTATTCTATCGCCTTGATCTTTCTTGGGCCTGGCTTAAGTCCGCCTGTACTGATGACATACCCTAAGAACTCAACTTCCCTCCTTCCGAACTCACATTTGGAGGGTTTCAGTGTCAACTTCGCTGATCTTATTCTTTCGAGGACTTCCCTCAACCTTTCGATCATCTCCCGCCAATCCTTTGCCGGGATAATCACGTCGTCGAGATAGCAGAATGCCTTCTTGTTCAGCAGCGGACCTAGGACAGTGTGCATCAGTCTTTGGAATTCAGCTGGTGCGTTGGCGAGTCCAAAAATCATCCTTTCGAATTGACCTGTATCATCTGGGGTGATGAATGCTGTCTTTAATTTTGCCTTATCGGTCAGTGGTATCTGCAGATATCCATGCGCCAGATCCAGAGTGGTGAAGAATTTCGCATTCCTTAGGCCTTCCAGAAGGTCGTCTATCCTTGGTAATGGGAACTTGTCCTTAACTGTTTGAATGTTGAGTCTCCTATAATCTACCACCAGACGATGATCTCCAGTTTTCTTCTTCACAAGTAGGACGGGACTAGCGTAGGGTGATCTAGTTTCCGTGACTATTCCATTGTCCTTCCACTCTCTGACAATCTCCCTGATTGCTTCGCGTTCACTTGCAGTCGTCTTATACGGTCTCAGACAGACTGGCTTGCTTCGATCAACCTCCTTAATGTCCATCTTGGTGACATCGGTGCACCCTAATTCCTCCATGCCAAGAGCGAAACAGTCTCTATACTCGTTTACTACATCTAGGATTTCTTGTCTCTCTTTCGAAGTCAGAGAATGATTGACGTTGATGTCCTCAGGCAGTATGGGGCGCTTACGTTTCATTTGGTCTTGTCCTTCCCTCTTCTCTTCATTTTTAGTCTGAAACGAATCCTCTGCGACGTCCAGGTTAACAACAATATCATCAAGGTTCAGTAGTTCAACTCGCCCTACACATTGGTTCTTCCTTACTCTCAACTTGCCCTTGCCAGCTGAGATGATGGGTACGGTCGTCTTTCCATCGACCACTTCCAATAGGGAATCGACACAGGCGTCATCTACTCCTGTGAACAATACATATCTGTCCTTTACCTCGTCTGTGATTGCACTTGTAAAGTTAATGGAGTCGCTCTCCAACTGAACAGTTTCGGTTGCTCTCAGTTCGATGCGACGCGACTTGATTTCTTCTTGCAGATTAGCAAACGGAAATTCGGATGAATAGCCAATATGCAAGTTTTTACCAATACTGGCGAAGGATACGTAGGGCAGATCTGTCCATGTTCTTCCAATTAATAGGTCATAGGGTTGGGCATCATCGTTGACAATGAATACAGTGATTTCCCTTCCGACGATGCCGTCAATCTCCAGGTCGACTGTCGTCTTCCCAACGGTCCTGGCAGCTGGTGCAGTCTGGTTACCGATGCCGTACAGACTAGTCGAGTCTGGTTCGATGTCGACGCTGATCCTCCTTGCGACCGATTCTCTCATTAGACAACTGCTGCTCCCGGTGTCTATCATTGCCTTCACGGTTTCCTTGTTGTCGATCTTGACATCCTTCAAATATACATCTGGCGGGACAGTCTCCAGCCCTTCGACTTCCAGGTTGGCTACTTTTAGTCCTTCTTTGGGTCTTGTGCAATTCCTTTCCTTGTGTCCCGTTTGACCGCATCCTCGGCATGTCAACGTAGTCCTGGGTGCTGGGCAGTCTCTGGCAATGTGTCCAAACTGATTGCAGTTGAAGCACTTCGGTTCTCCCTTGTCGTTTCTGATTGTACGGTTGACCATTCTCCTCAAGGTGTTAGGGTACGTTTCACTGATTTCCTTCCTTGCAGCGTCTTGACCCGAAACATTCGTTCCTTGTTTAGTCTCTTTAACTTCGCTTTGGTTGGGGAATCTCGCAGATTTCTGCTGAAACGGCGGTGGTATGAGGTGTTTCGCATTCCAATGCGGAGGTCCCATCTCTCGTAATCGTCCAGTTTTCCGCCAACTCATCTGGGTCGTTTAACTTGGTCCAATCGTCAATGAGATGATTACGCAGCACATTTGGAACTTTTTTCTTTAGCTGGTTAGTGACGGACAAATCCTTTAGGGCGTCGGAATTTTCCACGTTCATTCCTTCGATCCATTCGTTGAAATATCCTCGCAATTCGAAAGCGAAGTCTCTCCAGGAACCCTTTTGAGATCTCTCGTGCTTCTCGAATTTTTGTCTGAATTGTTCGGGGCTCAACTTGTACCGTTTTAGGAGCAACCTTTTCACGAACCTATAATCGCCGCTTTGTTCTTCTGTCTCCCGAGCGATTAATTGAGTCATTTCGTAAGGTAGCAATCCTAGGAGGCTGAACGCCCATTGGTCTTCATCCAATCCTAGTCGCTTTCCCTGTCTTTCGAAAAGAGTTAGGTAAAAACTCAAATCATTGTCCTTCGACTCGTACTTGGGCATCAGTTTACGTATCTCGTAATGTGCGTCATTGCTGGTACTTCGAGACGTATCGTTGTTTCCGCGTGTAGTCTGGATGCGCAGCTTCTCAAGCTCGAATTCCATTACCATTTGTTCTTTTTGTTCCCGTTCGATTCGTTCCTGATCCTCGATTCGTTTCCGATCCTCGATTCGTTCCCGCTCCTCGATTCGTTCCCGATCCTCGATCAGAGTCTCCAACAGTTGCTTTGCGAACTCTTCTTCGTAAGATTGGCTATTCAGAATAAGGTGTTTTAAGTCGACGATCCTGCTCTCTGGCGGTACTACTTCGCCGAGTTCATACGCCAACTTGCTCAAATCGCATTTCCTTTCTTTCGCTAAATAAGTCATGTTTTTCAAAAGGAAAAATAAAAAAAGCAAAAATTTTAAAATAAACAAATAAAACTGACTAAACCAGATACGTACTGTTTCAATTATTTCTTTAAACGAAATCAACTTTTCTTTAGAAATTTTGAGACAATATTTTTTTTTCTTTTTACCGCGATACTTTGCGATAATACTTTTTATCGAGATGATTTTGCAATAATACTTTTACCGCGATACTTTGCGATAATACTTTTATCGAGATGACTTGCAATAATACTTTTACCGCGATACTTTGCGATAATACTTTTGTCGAGATGACTTGCAATAATACTTTTACCGCGATACTTTGCGATAATACTTTTGTCGAGGTGACTTGTAATAATACTTTTACCGCGATACTTTGCGATAATACTTTTAGGAATAGGTAATTAAATTTCGTACATACCATGCAACTCCTCTTACGTTGATCGGTCACCGCGCCACGTCCTTCTCGTTTCCAAATTATTCCAGTGAATCTTCAATTTTCTTCAGGATCATCCCACTTCTGAATTTCTGTTGGCTTCCGTAGGCGTTTCTTACTGGGAAAAAGAAAGAGAGGATCCAATGAAATAATTTAGTAGCGTTTATTAAAACAAAATCATAATAGTGAACAACACATATAACAGAGAGTACTGTCGTCTTCCGGGTATTCCTTCTACTGGGGAGCTCGGATTCTATATTCTGTGCGTTTATAATCTGTTTATCTGTGGCTCTCTGGTCGGGATGGCGCCTACAATATATATATATATATATATATTGTTTATTTTATTAGTTGTTTCTAGGTAATATGTAGAACGAAGCATGATTTTAATATCCTTTTCCTTTATTTTCTTCTTTAAACTTATAATCAGGCCTTGTAATTCACCAATTATTTATGTAAAATAATCTCTGAATATAGTGTTGTTGCTTGACGTGAGCATCCTTTGTGGGGAAATTGCGTCTGAATCTGATGTTAATAAATAAATATTGTTTTAGATATTCTGAAATATTGAATATTTAATTAAACATATAATATGTTCATATTATTATTATTAACTACCTATATATTGAAAAGACCTAGAGACTAAACCATTAAAATATCTTTAAAATTAAAATTACTTTTGTGCTCTCTGTTACAAAATGAGTGATCTGAATATTTGATATTATGTTAATAATCAAAATATAAAGCCCAAACAGCCCAAAACGCGTTCGTGCTTGACATTTCATGATAAATAAAAAAAATGGACTGGCAAAATATCAGGGAACAGGTTAAATCAATGTTTAGTTGATTTTTATTCCACTAGATGGCGCTCTGCCATCTAAAGGTTCACGTGAACGTGATCAGGATATGCCTTTTTTGATTTTAATAACAAACACCTGACCTTTTTATTATTTTTTTGACATTCTTGTCTATTTGATTATGTTAAAATTATTGATTTTATCACTCTCAGAATGGTTCTAAATATCTACAGAAAAATCCATCATAACCACTATATAAGAATCACATATGAAATTTATAATAATAACTTTACAAATAACTTCAGCTCAATTTGTTACTTTGAAAATTTTGTGCGAAATTTATGAGAAACAGTTTTATAGAAAGGTAAATCTGTGCAAATAGCATGTATATTTCAATCAGAAAACATCTACGACAAAATTGATTCAATGAATTGTGTAAATTCTTAGATATTTCATTTGAACAGCATACAGTAGCTAACAATAAAACAGAGCGTGGTAAAATAAGTCCCCAAGTTGAGATTCAAATAGTAGCCTGCAATGGCATGAAGTCCATCTTTCATAACTTGTTTGATCTTTTTCAATTCTTTAGCTTGTCTTGCTGGCAACGGTATTCTTTTGTTGAGACAGATGCTTAGAGTTTCTGTGCTCTCCTTTTTCAGGCATTCTCCTGGTAGAAATAGGAAAAACACAACAACAAAACAACTCACTATTTTAACATGGGAACCATACAATACATCATTTGGGAAATCAATATGAGAATATATTTTTCGTAATGAGAATATAATGAAGCAAAAAGAATTCATGATAATCAAAATCAAAGGAACAGCGTATATGTTGTTCAATGAATTCAGTGTATTTTTTAGTTTCAGATATTTAAGTGAAATTGCTACAAATGCATTCGGTTGATGCACACACACAAAGCATAGTTCATTATTTAAATTCTTGCATATGCTGGTTAGGCGAGTTACAAGGAAAATATAAATCAATACATTATTTGCCACAAACAATCCTTCGAAAAAAAAACCCACAAAAATGAATTATTTTCCATTCGTAATCAAGAATAGTTTCGCTTATGTTTAATACAATCAATATTGACATAGTGAATATATATAAATGAAATATAAGTCCATACATTTTTTCACAAACTGATACATTGTGAGTAAGAGTTCTAATATCTAATGTATTAATGATAGATTTAATTTTATTTTGTGAGATATATAAATAGATTACGATATATAAACGCGAACATGCTAAACAATCTTTCATCAAAATATTGTTTTGCACATTATATTTAGACTTGTACCAAATCCATAATTGAGTCCAGATGGCTAATGCCACGATCCTGACCCACGACCAGAGATGCTGGCATGAGGAAGGTTCTTCCAGATGGAGACAACCAGTACATTTTGTTATTAGACGAAGATATCCAGGAAGTACAGTACTGATCATCTTGCTCTGAGTATCTGCGGCCAATTGCCTTTTTTTAACATACATCTTCAGAAGGATCTTTGATATTATCCCAGGAGATAGTTAACTTTCTGCTCGTTATTAGGATAGTTTATAAGGGTTTCTTTAGTAAATTAAATTTAATTGCCATATATAGTTAATATTTTACACAAATAAATTTACTGGCAATGCGTTTCTTTTAAATATCATCAAATATTATCTCTACAGGTTTTCTTTGTTTCCTGAAGTATCCAAAATGGGATCTATATGATCTAGAAACACAGTTTATAGCAAAGGTTCAATCCAAGTGCCGACAAACTGTCAATTTTGTGATAAGACAAAAATACCAATAAGACAACGGCTAGTCATCATAGAATTATTAATATAGGATCTTCAGAACCTTTTACCATCTGTAAAGCTGTCATGAAACCCACCAGTTGTTTTCGGAATGTGAGATGAAAAGGTGGTCAATTTTAATTTCTTATATGTGTTTGCAATGTGCATGTTTGGTCACGCACAATAACCTTTTTCCAAAATTAAATAACACAATTTGATCGAATATAGAAAATATTCTTTACTCTATAGTTTTATTTGAAATTTCATAAATATATTCATCTAATAATTAATTAATTTCAACAAATTCAAATTTCTATAAGATCATCCTATTTTTTGAGAACTCTTCGCATAATTATTCAAATAAAAAAGAAAAAGAAATTAATATTTATATATCAAAAGGCGATCATTTAATCGAATTAAATACTCATTAATTCTTAAATAAAAGGCATATATTGGATCAAAATATCATTAATTTTACCAATAATTCAGTGGCTAAACGCCAACCTTTATCAAGGTATTATAAGATATTAATGTGTGTCAACAACAAACTCAACAACAAATTTTGATCCAATATATGCCTTTTTGATTAAATATTTATTTATTTTGAAAATAGAGCAATCCATATTTAATTCAATAGATAATAAAAGGCATATATTGGATTTACTAAAATATTTATTTTGCCAATATTTCGGCTGGCTGAACGCCAACCTTTATCGAGGCATTACATTTTTGTACACACAAACTCTGTGTTTTGTGTGTACAAAAATGTAATGCCTCGATAAAGGTTGGCGTTCAGCCAGCCGAAATATTGGCAAAATAAATATTTTAGTAAATCCAATATATGCCTTTTATTATCTAATATTTATTTATGGATTGCTCTATTTTCAATACTCATCAATAGAATGAAATAATAAATCTTTAAATTAGATAGAATGCTAATTGAGGTTGTAAGGTGAAGGATTTATCTAATGGCAGGAGAGGCACGAAATTGTTCATGATTCCTTCATTATTGTGGAATAATGTAGTTCCACTTAGGGACGTCGGCCAGACGACGGACCGGTGGACAGCAAACAAACAAATGCCGCTCCCCTCCCATCTGCCAGCGGCGCCAACCGTCAGTGATTAGCGCTCAGCGTGGTCTCCTGACCCTTGTATTTTTTACCTCTCTCCTCTTAACATGTTTTAAATAAAGTTAGTTCAAATAGATTTTTATCCTCTCTTTTCCTGCTATTTAGTGATCTGACTAAAATCCTTTCAACAGCCTACAAACGAATCATCACTGAAGTTTTTATACCGAACTTCATATCATTGTTTTGTGAAATGTTTACCAGCCTTTTCTTTATAATTATATTAATGAGAGATATTTAAATAATATGCAAATAATTATTGTACAGTCATATTATTTCAATACAATTTTCGTATTTTTATTTTTTATTTACATGTTTTTTTTCTTAATGTTCGAATTTGATGTATTAATATTTTGAGCGACTCTAAAAAACACTATATTGTATGAAAATAAAATATATTAGTCATTCATATCGATAATAAACATATATGTCTAAATCCATTATTATTAGCTAGACATATTACTAATGACCACATATCTCCAGAAAAGACAATAGAAAGTAGGAATATAGAATTAATTTTAGATTGTGAAGTTTGAAGTCATACACACAATGTATTTAGAATATATTATATATACACTTTAAAATGTTATATCACCTTATATTTAACCTCATATAATCTTATAAGGACATTGTAATAAATTAGTTTCAATCTCAATATCTATTTTTTTCTCATAAACTGTTTCCTAAACATTTCGCACAAATATTTCGTTAAAGCAAATTAAGTTTATCTTATTTATAAAATTATATAAATATTTTTATATAGATTATTTTTATAGTGCATATGAAGGATTTTCCTGTAAGTATATTTGAGAACTTTCGACAATAAAATGATTAATGCTAACATAGGCACACACTAAGATATATAAGGATTGGGAGAAGAAAATATTATTTGATCACGATTGCTGATTAGCTTGATTGATTAATTAACCTTGAGAATTCTGGAAAGATCTACTTCGCGATATATAGGAATGAGGAGCTCATAGAAAAAGAACGAAGCTACGCGGTGTGCTCAAAGCAAGCGCTAGCTGCTGTCTCATGATATTCGGACTGCTGCTTACCGCCGACGCCGGTGTACTTCGTGGAAGGTTCTTGAATGCTCTACCAATTTCTGTCTCTTGTTCTGTTACTGTTTTACTTCACTGTGCTGCAGTTGGTTGTTTTTAAATGCTGCTTTCTTCGTTTTGTTTTATTTTTCATTCTTTTTAAATATTTTATTTAATAGACTCAAATAAAGTCCTAAAGATTCTTTGTACCCACGGAAGTTATTCTTTGCCAACCAACAACGCAAAAACATTAAGTAATACATTAGATTTTTAGATACTCTAATTATTAATATATTTTTATTTAATCTATCTTGTAAAATGATGTATTTGTAGTTGAGATGAATATCACAATATCTGAATAATCTAATCAGGTCCAATCAATAGAAAGGCTGCGACACACTTTCCAATTTCATTTGAGTAATAGGAAATTACTTCATCATACACGTACATATTGCAAACATGTTGATGAAATTGATATCGATTACAGAGGCCCTTACGAAATATATTGTGTGAGGTCTTCAGAGAAACGAATGGATAGACTCAAAATTCCTTGCAAAAATCCCCAACTACTGATTCTACAATGAACAGTAATGTGTTTCCGCAATATCTTCGATTACTTACAATACTGACGGGATGCCTACACTTTGGAAACCCGACATTCTGGTATCATTTCTGGTTCTGGATTAAGATATGTGCAGCTGCAATCTGCATCCCATTCTGGATCCTGTTTGAATCTCACGCCAAACAGATAAACTACTTTCTTTTAAGAGTGATTATTGCTTGTTTGCGTTTATTCATCAACATCCATTTTTACCTTTCACAAAATACACTGAAATCTATCATTACTAAAATTACTCATAAGTCATTTTATCGATATGTATATGGTATTGAAAAAATATTATATGATTATATTTTATGTTTATATATTTAATACTTTTTCAATGCTGGGGCTATCCCTGATTTCGGAACCATTTATGAACAAATATAAGTTAATCTTATATATTATGCTATATATTGATGTCGGAATGATGATAAATCATTTTTTGATTTATATTTTTCTCATAGCACGTCTAGTCAGCATCTGTAAATATATCAATACCAATTTACATGACATGTATCTTCCTAACCAATTTAGAGAATATTCTATTGAATACCTGAAATTAAGAAACGTTCTGATATCAATAAATACTTTATATTCAATTCCTTTGTTTCTGAATATAATTAATAGCTTTTTATCTATGATGTTATCATTTCAAAAAGTATATTCCTAATTTGTTTTTGTACGTCATGTAATACCTTCAGAAATTCTTCATTTGATAGCTTCAATGGTATTTGTTTTTTTTTTTTTTCCAGGTGAATGTTTGAAGAATGAAATCGCTGAAACTCTGAACATTTGTCTCAATAAAAGAATACTTCTGCCAACAGGACAAACAAAAGAACTCAAGAAAATCGAAAAAGATATAAGAAAGGGATTTCATACCAGAGCTGGGTATTCTTTGAATCTTGACCTTGGAACATTTTTTTCTACGATTTGTTTCATGATCAGTTACTGTATGCTTTTCATGTAAATATAATATATCTGCCATGTATAGATGTATTTAATATTGTTCTATAATGTATATATCTGACAAATATAGTTTTATTATTTGTCAACTGTTTATATTTCTAATGAATCTACCTCACAATCATTTATAGATGAAGGTATTTGAAAATTACCAATATTTATTTTGTTATAATATTTATCAGTCAACTAATATATGTTTATAAAAGTGAACAATTTTCCACTTTGAACTATAAATACAGAGGTTACCTGTATTGTCGAACTTTATTCTTGACCTGACTGTCAAGATTCCATTAGATCCCTTGTGAACCTTGTGGAATAAAGTCCGCCCTGGACCGATGAGGGCCAATATTCCAGAACCATGGTTTCAAGTTTTTTTTTTCTTAGCTTTCCAGTGATGACCTTGTGGCTTTGTCACCGACCCGAGGCCTTTAATAGGCGGCGAAGGTCAATAGATGACGTCTGGGTCAGATGTTTGTTTTGTTGAGAGAAGCTATTTTTACTTTTATAATCTAATATTCATGCAAATTCTGCGATGAATTTTATTTATCACACACATGTAATAAGCGAAACACGTTCGTGGATGGCTTTTCTTGATTTATCAAGAAATTGGGTTAGCTAAATATCAGAGAACAGAGGCTAAATCAATATTTAGTTGATTTCTTTTCCACAAGATGGCGCTCTGCCTTCTGTAAACCACATGTGCTCCTGGTCAGGATATGCTTTCTTTATTTTTAATATCAACACTTCTGACCTAATTATTTTTTATTTTTCTATTGTTTTTTTACATGTAATAAAGGTAATAAAGTACCAAATCTATGAGAATAAACTCAAACAAAATGCATTATTTCCTTTTATATTTGGAAATTGATGAATTATTTATATCAAGGTACGATTATTCAGGCGTTTAGGGATAAATTTATTTTTAAAATGTTATATCGTGTTTTCTCTTTTAGAAAGACTTTCTTACCACCCCCCTTTCCCTGATAGATAGATATATTGATTATTTTTTAAATATATTTATCAATGGAATATAGTAAAAAACACAAACATCCTCGATAAAGAGAGGCGAGTTGCCTCTCGAAATATTGGAACAATAAAATAATTATAAATCCAATATGTGAATTTTTTATATATATAGATATGCTGATGTTTTCCTCTCAATAAATGTGACACATTTTACAATTGAGGAATCGTGGAAGGTAATTATTGAAGACTCATCAATTGAAGCTTAGAATGATCCCACTCAAAAAGGGTGAATTAGAGGCTGGTTAATACTTGTATAGTTATTGTTGTTTCATGATCAATAATCCTGGAAGACTCTAAGCCTCGTTTTAAACCCTATTTTGTTGTATTCCGAATTTCTCAATTTATATTAGGCCAATATATCAAGGGGTTATTATAGTTCGCATATATAATGGAGTTAAAATCGTACTTGTGGCCCTTATATTGCCAGGGTAATATTAGAAATAATAGAAATCTAGTTAGGTTTTCATAGGATTTTATTAATCAAGTTTCTATTGCATTGTATGATGTATATATATTACAAAAAAAACAGTGATTTTGAAAATAGAATAGTAGATCTATATTTGAAGGTCAGAATATATTTATCGTAACATAACACATCAATTCTAGGTTTGTAATGAATCTTATGTTTTAAAAGTACAAAAAAAAACAGAAATATATAGGCATGTTTGTGACAAATCAATGACTCAGAAAGAATATTCGATAAACTATCCTTGAGAAGAAAGAGTACTGGGACAAACATATTTTTTTTGTATGAAATGTGATGGGGCCAGACAATATGTACTGTAGGACTCTAGATAGAATTGGTATACCCTATCTTTCTTCTCATTCTGGAAACACAATTATCAGGAATTTTTATCGCATACAAAATGATATAAATAAAAACTAATCATAAAACAATATATTACAATAGAAGGAGCACTATATATCCATATATAAAAGCCGGTGTATGTATGTATGCGTGTATGTTTTTCGGCTATACACGTTCACAAATAGTAATTAATCTGGCTGAAATTTTAACAGTATATAGAGTTGTTTCAGGACTTTAGGTAAATTTTCAGGCTTCTATCTCGAATATCCTTAATGTTTTCAACAAATTCCCCTATTTCACTCGCAACCAGCGCCTTAGTGTGGCGCGACAGGGATTGGTGGAGCGGGACGTTTCACAAGAGTGACCTAGAGTTATATATTGATGGCGTAGGGGTAAGAAATCACTTGATAACATTTTATGTATTTATTAAATTTAAAATTTATTTATATAAAAAATCAAATTATACAATTTACAAATATCGTTTTGAAAATTTACATTTTTATTTTTGTATTTTAAAAACAAACAAATTTTGGAGCGGGACGTTTCACAAGAGTGACATTAAAGGTGCCGAGTCATAATTGTAACGAATGGTATTTGAATAAAACATTTAATCGAATAAAACTCGGGCCTCGCCCGGGTCATTCGGCTAGTTATATATTTGCATACAGCCATATTATAAACCAAATTATTAAATCATCTAAAACTGTTCTTATATTGTCTTAGAGTTTACCTTAAAACAAATGTTTCACAGTTTTCGAAGCAATACTAGAGTTAAATGAATCACTATTACTGAATAAAACATATAACTGAGTCGAAAAATATATAGAACTAAAGTAAATCCTTTGTTACTCAGCAACCAACTATATTGGAACACGAAAGGTTTGTTTCATTTTACCAAATTGTGACAATTACCTGATAAGCACGCGCAATTTATAAATGCATGACAGAAATCGAACATAGTGTTTGCTACCTTCCAGAGAGTATAAATTACCTATGTGAGAGTCATCTTTTCATGATAACGAAGAAAAGAATATTCTCTTGGCCATCTACGGATTCTACAATGGTCAGCTAAGTATGGATATCTTTGTTTTCTCACAAAACTGACAAGTTTCTCCACCTGGGAGATACATCATTCTTCCATCAAGCGTGGTTCTGGACCAAGGTCGAGGCATGTACAATTTCTATATCTCATTATAATTACTGGTTGAATATAAAGTTATTACTATGCCAATATTTTATTAGCTGTTATTAGGTTAATGTTGAGAATCATTTTCGTGAATTAATTGTAAATAGTTCTCTAATATCATTTTATTTTTTAAAGAAATATATATTTGATAGTTTGGATAGTAATTAACTTAATTGGGGGGTTTAGTATGCTACTGAATATGAAATGCTGGTACCTTAAATATTCCAGTGTTGAGAACTTTGAATGAGTAAAATATTCCATTTCTTTTACCTCGTTCTATTAATTCCTACTTTCTCCCTCCCTATCTCTTGAAAGGCGCGCATTAAGGAG
The DNA here is from genome assembly GCA_030710605.1 of Cordylochernes scorpioides. Taxonomy (NCBI): domain Eukaryota; kingdom Metazoa; phylum Arthropoda; class Arachnida; order Pseudoscorpiones; family Chernetidae; genus Cordylochernes; species Cordylochernes scorpioides. The sequence continues at coordinate 85,289,556 of CP092876.1, forward strand.
TATTTTTATCTTAAAGAAATTACTATTGAAGAATATGAATTCAATATTTACAATGTAGAAAATAATATATAACTTGGTCAATTTTATTTTGATACAATAATATTATGAAATAATAATATTTTAGCAAATTCAATTATTGATATATTTTTTAGTTCATCTAATAGATAAGATATATTTAGAATTGGTAAATAACACAATATCTGTATGATCTATTGAGGTCCATTCAATATAAAGACTCCGACATTTTGTAATTTCATTTCCGTATCAGGCAATTACTTTATCAAACACGTACCTATTGCAAACATTTTGATGAAATTAATATCGATCTGAATGTCGCTTACGAAATATAATGTGTGAGGTCTTCAGAGAGACGAATGGATAGACTTGATTCCTTTTCTATATCTTCAACTACTGATTCTACAATGAACAGTAATGTGTTTCCACGATATCTTCGTTTATTCACAATATTGACGGGATGTCTACCCTTTGGAAAACCAACATTCTCCTATCATATCTGGTTCTGGATCAAGATCTTTGCATGTGCAATCTGCATCCCATTCTGGATCCTCTTTGAATCTCACACTAAACAGCGTAACTACTTTTTATTGAGAGCGTTTATTGCTTGCTTGCGTTTATTTATCAACATTAAATTTTACTTTTCACAGAAAAAACTAAAACCTATCATTACTAAAATTACTAATAAATCACTTTCTCGAAATATAAAAGGTATTGAAAAGTATTATAAGATAATATTTTATGTATATATATGTAATACTACATTAATGCTGGGGCTATTTCTAATCTCAGAAAGGTTTGTGAACAAATGGAAGTTAATCTTATATACTATTCTCTATATTGATGTCGAAATGATGATAAATCATTTTTTGATTTATATTTACCTCGTAGCACGTCTAGTTAGCATCTGTAAATATCTTAACACCAATCTATGCAACACATATCTACCTAACCAATTTAGAGAATATTCTATTGAATATCTGAAATTAAGAAATGTCCTGAAATCATTAAATACTATATATTCTATCCCTTTGATTCTAATTATTGTCAATACCTTTTGTTCTATGATGTTATCGTTTCAAAAAATATATTCCAATTTTGTTCTCGAGCTTTATGTGATGTCATCAGAAATTGTTCATTTGGGAGCTTCGATGATTTTTGTATTTATCTTTTTTCTCCCGGGTGAATGTTTGAAGAATGAAATCGCTGAAACTTTGAACATTTGTCTGAACAAACGAATCCCTTTGCCAACAGGACAGACAAAAGAACTCAAGAAAATCGAACAAGTTATAAGAGAGGGGTTTCATACCACAGCTGGGTATTACTTGGATCTTAACTTTGGAACATTTTTCTCTACAATTTGCTTCATCATTAGTTACTGCATGCTTTTCAAGTAAATATAACTTTCTTAATTCTTAATTCATAACATTATTATTTTTACGTGTATATAAAATGCATACCTATGACAAATATAGTTAAATTACCAACTGTCAATTGTTTGTATTTTTAATGAATCTACCTCACAATCATTTGAAGTATTTGAAAATAACCAACACACTATATATATATGTGTGTATGTGTGTGGTTTACTTTAAATTGTAATATAATAACACTGTTTACATATTTCACATATTTTTTATTAGTCAAGTTATAAACAATAGTTTAAGAGCATACCCTCCTATAAAATGTACACTAATCCTATTTGCTACCAACCCCCATATTCTGTGATATGATATATCTTTATTTATATAACCTGTATCATACTTATCTGTATTCAAACTCAAAATGATGAGGTCAAAATAAAAACAGAAAAAGAGTGGTCTGGAGACAGCTACGAGGCAGAGTGAAGGGACATAGATGATGCCAAGGTAGGGGTTCCTTTCCAGGGCTTTTTATAGGCGACCTTCCCCGGGGTCAACACAGCAGTGTCAGCTAAGAGTGTGATAGCGAAGGTTCATCTACGCAGGCCGCTTCTGGATCTCTCTTCTTGTCTCGATGTTGCGCATTCCGGTTTGTGCCATGGCACTCTCCTCTGTCCCGTGGGCTGTCTCCGAGCCGCTCGGTTCTAACATCTAACCCTGGCTCTGCTTCTTGCTGTCCACGCGTGGAATAAGCTTACCACTTTCGTCTCACGACTACGAACGACTGCCAGTTTATTCACACGTCGGTTTACTCTGAGTCACAACATATATATATATTTATATAACATTTATAGATTAAGGGTTCTGAAAATAGCAAACGTTTTTTAAGTGAAATATATTTATCAGAAAACTAAAAACCTAAATTTGACCTTAAAGAAAATTCAATGATTAAATAAGTTATCATTATTATTTTAATCTATATTTTATTGATGAGAGAGAAATTATTTACATATGTGACTATTTAAACAAATATATGCTCAAGAAATGTCTTTGGAAAAATTGGCATTCTTAAGGCAGTAAATCAACGCCACCTTTGCCGGTCCCAAGCCCGGATAAAAAGAGATGAAGGAGGGTAAAAACAAGCTCACAAAAAAATATCTGGGCTCAGCTGGTCCATCTGATAGTACCCTGTAAGGGCTCCTAATCCAGGGATACAAGATGAGTCTGTACTCCATATTAGGAGCGGCTGTATGTGATGTGTCTGTTCTCCTTCAGAAGCAGCCATTTCTTATATGAACTACATCTACCTGCTAATGAGTAGTACTCCCAGTTTTAATGATCAAAACATATGGCTTCTACTTCACCCGATCATTATGGATATAAAATCTCTTTGGATGAACTCTATACATCCCAGCAGATTCTATCAAAAGTCTCAATATCTACAGGCTTGATACTCTAATATGATTGAGTGAGATGAGAACAAAAAAGAATAGGAAAGTTAATCGAAACATATTCTCTTCTATTATTGATAATTTTCTATCCTCTGTTAAATTAAAATATATTGATATTTACGCAAGAGAGAGAGATTCTCTCTTTTCAATGCCTGTTTACAAATGTTTATTTGTACTAATATTTGTGTAAAGCAATCTCTTGATCTGATATATACTTGTATACTATCACCTTGCAGTTACCTTGCTTGTATATTATTTACCTAGTATTGACATAATGCTATACAAGGGTAAAATATGTGAATTTTTCAAGAGAATTCTGTATATAAATAATTCAAAATATGGTAGTAAATATCTTTAAAATCAAAAAAAGTAAATCATTTTGAAAATAGAGCAATCCATAAATAAATATTAAATTAAAAAGGCATATATTGGATCAAAATATCATTTATTTTAACACTTTGATAAAGGTTGGCGTTCAGCCAACCGAATTATTGGAAATAATATATGCAATGTATTGAATATATGGCAATTTATTACACACATATAATATTAAAAAATAGTAAATTTTTGAAATTGAATTGGGATAAAGTAGATATATTGAGAAAAGGGAATATCTCTTTCATGCAGCTGAAGTTCAACTTTCATTTGCATGATAAGGAGATGCATTTTTCTTAACACATATTTATTCAGAAAATAGCATCATGAGATGCCTTACTCATGCAGACACACAAGTCCTCAAACGTGTAGGCCAATTGTCAATTGCCCAAGAACCTCATCCAAAGGAAGATTATATATTGGTTTGAAGGGTCTCATCGTTAGGGTGTCTTCATATTGAGGATCCATCATTCTGCCAACATTTAAAGTCAGTTACATGTCTTATGTGTTGAAGCTAGTGTAAAAATACTTTATTCGAGATTTGGGAAACGCAACCATTTATCATTTTAATTCACGAATGCATGGACTGCATTGTTTGGACCTTCTTATGTACAAAATTATTTTCGGTTTGTGTCTATGTAAGCATGTTATCTTGAACTTTCCTCAATATGAATTTTCTATGATATATTGTATTTATCTATCTGTTAGTCAACCACATTTCAGAGTTTCCTGTTCACAGTTACCGTAGCGGCTCGGGGCTCACGAAACTGTACCTCACCCTACAGTGCAGTCCCTTACTTGTGTTGTTTCTCCCGCCCGCCACGTAGAGGAGGGGTTGGACTTCTGAGTGGTAACACCCAAGGCATAATTGCTGTTATTTCTCCCAGAGGTAGTTTATCTGGGTACTGATTCGAAGGAATATATATATATATTGAAAATGGCATATCCTTACCAGGAGCACATGTGCTTTACAGAAGGCAAAGCGCCATCTGGTGGAACAGAAATTAACTAAACATTGATTTACCCTGTTCCCTGATATTTGGCCAACCCAATTTCTTGATAAATCAAGAAAAGGCATCCACGAAGCCATTTTCAAAATTGATTTGATAATAGTAACATACAATCTTTATTTCTGAAATTTTAATTCTGGAATATTACAAATTCAAACAGAAAAAATATGCCTGTATTATCTATCTAATATATAAAAAGTAACGTATTCAATTTCCAGAGGAGCTTATATAAATATCATAAAAACATTAATAGTAATAGCACTTTCTTTTCAAAATTATTTCATATTATAGCTGTATTAAAATGTTTATCTCCATGTTCCATGATTTTTCAAAAGATAGATGTTAGAAATATAGGTGAATACTTCAGATTATTTTTTTGTTTCTCAAGTTTGTGGGAAGGAATAATAATATATACTTTCTTAAATAGAAATGTTCATATTTACATATTTAAATAATAAATAAGCATATATTTGGTTTTATAGAAATATTTTCCAATATTTCGATTGTCTGAACTCCAACCTTTAAGGCCTAACAACGTTTTATTTTGTATCATCAAACTCCTTTGTTATCATAATTTGACAATGGTTGCGTTCAGCCAACCGAAATATTGGGAAATCATTTTATTCAATCCAACATATACGTTTTTATTATCTTTCTATTTATAATATATATATTAATTTTATAAAAAGAATATATATAATTATTGCGTATCCTTTCCACTGGTAAAGTGCATTTTGACAAACTGGGATTTATTAGTCTGAGGGAGGCTTTTGCATATAGCAATATTACATGCCGAGTTCTATATGTTGTGTGTGTATTTATATTATTTTACATAGAATCACTACATAATGTAACTTAAAATTGGAGTCATATAAAATGTACCATCAAAGAAGAAAGGCGGAAATCTCAGAAAAGTCATTTAAAACTTTTGTTAATTCACATTATCAAAAGAAATTATATTGATGAATGAAAATATGCTTCAGTTTTGGATGATATAAAGCAATTTTAATTACCCATTTTCTCTGTAATCGTTAATTAATTTACATTAGTATTTTTTTCTATTTGGTAAAGGGGGATATATTATCTTATAATCCGATATTAAGGTGAATTTCGATGGCAATAAGAAAATTGTATCAGAAATAATACATAACATATTGTGAATATTCAAAACAAAAGGTTTATGTGTTAATTTATATATATGTGTGTGTATTATGATAAATATTAATATGGAGAGAGAAATCATGTCTATACATGTTGAAAAAACGCAGTTTGATTTTAACACTTACTTGTATTCTATGAATAAAGGCATGAATCGGGGGGCATTGGACCTTTTTTTTTTCAAATTAGAAAAATTCCTTAATGTGGGATTCGATCCCGGGTCGTAACCGTCAAACACCAATGTTTAGACAACTTGTTCACCGACCCTCATATAAAATGTTGTACATAGAATCACCATGTGATGCCACTCAAAATGACTTCAAATAAAATGTACCACCGGAAAAAAGGGGCGGTACCATATAAAAGTAGTTTAACAGGTCGTTGATGGTGTCCAAGCAACTAAAGAAGGTGTTGAATATGTCTGCAATGCCAATCCTCTCTTACTACACCATAAAATATGAACTGTTTTTTTAAGCCAGAAATACAGGAGAGCAGGTTTTAGGCAACAGAGTTAGTAGAGTATTAAGAAGTCCTGTGTCATTAGGTCGCCATGATACCCGATCAACCAATGATCCCAGGATTTCCCCTTCCCCATCTCACATTCTCGGGTGCCACCCCTAAATCTTCCCTTCAGTATGTTTATATAATAAAACTCTTCAAATACAGTATTTGATCTATGAAAATCGGTCGTGCGTATTATTTTTCGAAACCGCAGGAAGGATACACTACTGATAAACTAAACACTTCCATTATACTACTCTGATCAAAAGGTTTCGACACTTTACTCATAAAATCCTGAAAACTCGATATTATTCTCCCAGTTTGTGGCAAACGCAAGCGTCGCCCTTGGCTTGACCGGCCAATTTTCAATAATCAAGCGTCACAACAGCGCGAGCAGCGGCTGTTCGAAGTGAAGCCACTTTGCCCGTGCTCGATTTCGTTAGTCACCGAAATGGAGGATCAACGAATTTGCATCAAGTTCTGTGTGAAAAACGATTCAAGGGTGACGACATTTTTCGGATGTTGCAAACAGCCAACGGGGATGCCGTCATGAGCCGAAGACGAGTTTTCGAGTGGTATAAGCGCTTCAAGGAGGGTCGGGAAGAGACCCCTGACAACGAGCGTTACATAGACCGTCCACATCAACCACGCCTGAAAAAGTGGACAAGGTGTTGGAACTGGTGCGTGAAATCCTACGAATAGCTGTCAGGGATGTCGCCGAAGAAGCAGGAATATCATTCAGGTCGACTCAATCGATAATGAAGGACATTTTGGGAGTGAGAAGACTCAACGCCGTTCTCGTTCCCGAAGATTTGACTTTTGATCAAAAGAACGCCCGGAAAGAAACAGCCAGTCTCAATCTCGAAGGGACAACCGACGACCCAGAATTGCTGAAGAGGGTCATTACTGGAGACGAAACATGTATTTACGGCTTTGATTCGGAAACTACCCAACAGTCATCGGAGTTGCGCTTCAAAAATGAGCCGATACCAAAGAAAGCGAGGAAGGCTCCCAGCAAAGTCAAGGTCATGTTGACGGTGTTCTTCGACTACTAGGGCATCGTTCATCATAAATATCAACAACAAGGCTCTACAATAACTGCTGACTCCTACCTGGGATTTTGAGGCGATTGAGGGAAGCAATCAGGCAGAAACGGCCGGAGCTGTGGAGGAGCAAGTCGTGGATCCTCCACCACGATAACGCGCAGGCGCACACAGCACTCAAAATCTCGAAGTTCCTGCAGGACCACTCAACCTCTGTGTTCCCCCAACCCCCTACAGTCCCGATTTGGCCCCCTGCTACTTCTTCCTTTTTGGAAAGCTAAAAAAAAAAGTTAAAGGGTCGGAAATTTCCGAGCATAGTAGAGATCGAAGTGGAATCGAAGAAGGCCATGAAGGCGATCCCGAAAACAGACTACAAGAGGTGGCTGAAGTGCATCGCGGCCAACGGGGACTACTTTGAAGGGGACAATTTGAATTTTATAGAATAATAAAGTTTATTTTAATTTATGAGCGAAGTGTCGAAACTTTTTGATCAGAGTATAATTTTCACAGCAGTGAGAACAGTTGAAAGTTTTTGTTTGAAGGGTGAACATTCTTTTGGTCTCTTTTGTTAACGAATTTTGAGAAATGTAGACTACCACAGCAGAAATGAACAAGAAAATAGTGCGAAAGGACAATTCACGAGAATCATCCTCCTCACCTTCCAAATCTTCAAACAATTTATCATATTTCATGAAGGGATATTCAGACTTCATCAAAACATAGAACTTCAGCGCCTCCACGACGACCAAGGTCATTGACCATCTCAATAAAAAGTGTGAAATGTCTGAGTACACATCCCATTTATAGGAAAAGCTCTAATCTGAGTATCAGATTTTATTAAAATGCTTCTATCCTAATAAATCCTTTTTATATTTGTCACTTTTCATATAGGTCCATACCACATTGGTTTTTGCATTGAATCATTATAAAGAATGACTTTCTAAGCATTTTCAGGGGAAGCTTTAATTTTCTTTTCTGATTTGAAATAAACATGAAGATGAGGCACATCGTTAATTTTAGGGGACCACTTTCACTACTGCGAATATACACCAATTAAAACTACCTTTAGGCTTTTTAAACACTTCAGTATTCCAACATTGAGGACAAGAAGCGCTCAAAAAGGCCGAACCCAAATCGAGTACCCTGATCTTCTAGTGTTATTGAATGAATAAAAAACTCAAAAACAAGATCAAGAAGTAAAGGTTTTAAACATGAATAATCAATTTATTGACAATCGTTTACAATTATGGAAACATTTTAGAAAGGAAACAGGTGCAACACGAGTTGAAGGATTGATGGAAATTCAAAGAAATATATATTAAGTTTCGATTTTACAGCATAAAATAAAATATTTTTTAGATATTAATAATAAATTAACAATATGAATCTTAAATATTAGAAATTAGTGAGATTTCGAGCAACAATATTCTTCTACGGACTAAACAATACACACATAAAGTCTACACAAATTTACTTTATCAAATTCAGAAATGTGGTAGCAGGCAATTTCTCGTTTCGAGAGGAATCTCGATATTTTTTACAACAAAGTAAACTTCAAATTCAATATCTGTATTGAAATCTTCTATAGAAAATTTTGTTTCCAACCCTTAAAAGATGTCGCTACCAGCGCCAAATTTGCCTAAATGCGATGAAAATTCTAGTAATTTACATTTGATAGCATATTCATCCTTACATTTTAATGAAGGGGACTGTATTGTGTAAATCATTTCAATTATAAAATAGAAATAATATTTTGAAGAAGGAATAAAGTTTATGACGACGAGTTTCATAAAAGAAACTAGTCACTGTAAAATTTTATTCCTTCTTCAAGATGATGTCTGGCGACTCCTTCTCTTGTAATAGAAATAATATCCATGAAGAGCCTTTGCTAAGAGGGCCTTAGAGGTCTTAATAAGACCTACCCCATGAGTATAAATGTGTTTTTTTTTTATTTTTCACGACCCGTATTTTCGTGCAGAGTTCAACAGAATCATATTTTTGTGTGAATATTTTCATATACGATTGGTATATAATTTCAATATGAATAAATAAATTCACAAATTTGCGACATTTGATCAAAACTGGATAAAAGGTCAGGAATTAATACAATGGAAAGAACATTAACAAAAGTAGGTATATTTCATATTATACATCTATTTTTTTTAAAGGAAGTGAGTCGAAGCGTTTGAAGGTGTGATCTTTTGAAAGAAAACATTTAACAAGATAAATATTTTAGTTTAATAAAAGCTTAATAAATATTTGAATTAATACAAAGCAATAACGTACCATCTATATATAACAAATGAAGACATTAAAACGCGAATGTTTATTTTCATAAATAAATCATATTTCTACTGTCCTTACTGCTATGAAGCTGATAAGCCAAGCCCTCCCAATATTTTTTAATCGAAGTGAGAAGAAACATTCGCGTCTTGATGTCTTTTCTCTCACTCCTCTCATTCGTTAAATATTTGAATATATACATCTCTCAGTTATCTGTGATATTTTTACTTGAAGGTTATGCAGTAGGTGATGATGAAGCAGAGTGTTGTATAATATGTCCCAAGGTTAAGATCCAAATAACGACCTGCAGTAGCTTGTAAACCCTCTTTCATGACTTGTTTAATTTTCTTCATTTCTTTTGACTGTCCTGGTGGCAAAGGTATTCTTTTATCGAGACAGATGTTCAGGGTTTCTGCGCTTTCATTTTTCAAACATTCACCCGGAATAAAAAAGAAAGAAACAATTACAAGGGCTGTCATAAACTGGACTACCTCCAGAACAATGACATTATGGTTGACGATAATATTGAAATACATTTTTTGAAAAGTTATCATCATAAAACAAAAAATATCAACAATAGTTAGAATCAAAGGGAATGAATACAGATTATTTAATAATTTCAGAGCTTTTCTCAATTTAAGATAATCAATAGAAATATCTGATATTTGGGTAGGATTCTGAATATTGCATAAAATGGTATTAAGATTCTTGCAGATGCTGGCAAGGCGAACTATTAAAAAAATATAAATCAAATAATGATTTATCATCATCCCACTATCGACAAACATCATGCAATTCAATATTACCCTCAATTTGTTCATATATGCATCCATATATACATATAGCATCATACTCAATAAATTAGCAAATAAAAATAAATAAAATATAATCATATACAACTTTTCCAAAATTGATACACTTTGATAAAAAGATTTATTAGCAAGAGTATTCACAATAGATTGTAACGTTGATTGTGAGAAGTAGAATATATTACAATAGACAAACGCATGCACGCTATAATCACCTTCAATAAAGAAAGGGCTTGCCAGTTTTCTTTATATTCAAGTAGTATCCAGAGTGGGATGCAGATTGAACAAGCGCCAATCTTGATCCAAAACCATAAGTGATAATAAAATGAAGGTTTTCCGATGTATAGACACCCTGTCAATTTTGTAAATAGACGAAGATAGCATGGGAATACCTTGTATTCCATTGTAGAATCAGATGTTGGAGAAATCGAGACGGATTTGCGTCCTACAGCTGTCATTTCTTCACCGTTAATACGACAAATTATTTCCTGAATGATATATCAAGCGAAACAGTGGTCGATTTCAATTTATTTAATATATTTGTAACTCCTTCTACGTGTGTTCAATCAACTATAAAAGCCTTTTACCTCAATGAAACAAAAATAGTTAAGCAAACTGTATATTTGTTTAATACCTTAATAGTACATTCAAATATAGTGTCTTTCCAATAGACAATTGAATATTAAAATAATTTTATTGACATCTTTTAAAAACATGCAATGGTGCACACAGTCCGCACTATTTATTAATGCAATTCTATTATTAATAATGATACTATGTACAATGTACATGGTTCCTCAGCCACCGCTGCAGAGTTTGGTGGAGAATCACCAGTGGGTCTCCAGCGACACCACGTATTTCGCGATCTACGAAGAAAACGTAGATTGCTTACTTCTTTCCAATAGATGGAACACGCTAAATATTAAACATTCAATGATATTATTTAAAATATTTTGAAAATTTATATAAATCAAGATTTATCTGTCTTTGACTCCTATAAAAGGAATATTCAGTAAAGTAGTTCACCTTCAAATAAAATATATTTGTAAACTTTGGCTTCTAAGACCCCGAAATTTGATTTCCCAAAGATTTTCTAATTGAGATTGATTTAAGAGTAGTTAAAATAAACATCATTTTCTTTTGAAAAAATAGGAATTGCATGTTTATAATAGATATGTATATAAAACATTAATTGGACAGCCAAAATAATTTTGAGATTTGCCATCGAATTGCAACTGTTTGAACATTCTATTAATTCGCTATGCTGTATTGAACATATATATATTTCTTGACCATTTTTAAGGTTTATTTTATATTCAATGCTAGCTTTCAAATTTTCTATAATGTTTCTAAAATTATTAATAATAATATTATTGAATAAATAGTGTAAATTTGTGTGTATCTCTCGGTTTTGATTAATTCAACAGTAATTGAATATATATTTTAAGATTAAACAATATAACAAATGAAAACATTAAGACGCGAATTTTACCTTTCAAAAATAAATCAAACTTTTGTTGTCCTTACTGCGTTGAAAAATACTGAGAGAACTTGTCTCTTCAGTGGTGAGCCTTCCCAGCAGTTTCTTCAATTTAATCTAGAGCTCCAATACTGTATTGGATCATTCTGCTTATATATGCTAGACTGAAAATAAACATTCGCGTCTTTATGTTTTCATTTGTTATATATATTCGGCGTGTGATTGCTTTTACATAAAAGAATATCCAGAATAGATATTATGGCTGCAATAACAGCTATAAACCTGTTAGGCATTTATTCGATCACATTTTGAATAGCGGTTGCAGGTCATAAATACATGTGCATACAATATTTGCCATAGTTTATCAATCAAAATGGTAGAATAAGAAGTTTATAAGCAACTATGAACACAAACTAATTTCAAACCTTTTTGATAATTCTTTAGAACATCTTGTCTAGTATGATCCTGAAAATTAAAATACCCTCATCATATATCGTTCATAAATAATAATAGACAACCTATGTCTTTTCCACGATGAGTATTGTCAGCAAGGGCATTGAAACTACCTCTGAAATACAGTGGCTTTCATCACAACAACAACTGATAAGGTTTCCATACTACACCAAAAGCAGAATTTTATAAAACAATATAATATGGCTTATGATTGTAGAACGACATTTGAAAAAAATCTGCATGTGTTTCTTTTGAACGAAAAATCGAGATTTATTTTAATTAGGAATAACGATTATTTCTAACCTTAGGGATGAAGTATGAAAGGATAAATTGTGAATAGTAATGATAACGAACCCACAGTGTTCCCCTTACCGGGCATGGATGGGCGGGATAATTTTCAAATCAAATTCAAAAAAGCAGAATGTTCATGATTCGAAAATGACCTAATTGGACAGAGGAATTGCGTCACGTCTTCTTTTCTGGAAAATATCATTTCGGCATCCAGCTCCTTAATGGCCGTATCCGTGTGCCCAGTGCAACGGATGGACTCCTACTATATCAATAAAACTATGGGTAGGTTTGGCAACATGAGGATGATCATTATAAGGTTGAAATGTAATGTGAAGAAAGTTACGAAGTTATTTTATAGCCCATCTCCATTAAACTTTTATAAAGGTATTTTTAATAACAACATTTTCAGCAATTCAAATCAGAAATAATCTTCCTGTGTAATGAAAATCACTTTATAATCATTATTTTACAATACAATAATTCCACTTAATGGGACCGTAAGGTGATGATGAATTCAAGAAAACTTCAGAAGTTTTCCTGATCTGTACACGGAAACGACCATTATGTAACTGGATGCGGAAATCAGATTTACCAGAAAGGAATTAGTTAATTTTTTGAATTATGAAAATTCTGTTTCTGGTTTAATATGGATACCTTATCAGTGGTTGTTTTGATGAAAGCTACTGTGTTCCAGAGGTCGTTGCAATGTCCTTTCTGACAATACTCATCGTGAAAATGACCTAAGTTGCCTAATATTATTAATTATAAATGATAGGTAATGTGGCTGTTCTAAAATGCAGGGCTATGAGAACAAGATGTCTGTCCTTTTTGACGTTAAGTGACCTAGCGTCATTATGTTCAGTATGATCCTTCTATATCCATCGATAATGGCATTCGGGCACAAAGGCTGATAGATGGTGACGAACAAGACCCAGAATAATGCCTGTAGTCGCTTAGGCCCGCACCATGTCCGCTTTAGGGAAGAGGCAGATGATGTTTCTCCTCCAGGATTCAGGCAAAGCCTCGCGAAGCTTGGATTCGAGGAGGATACGATGTATGAAGCCTCCGAAGTAGTCCTCGAAGTCCTTGACGAGTTTATTTGTCAAGTTCGCAAGGCACACTAACCCAAACAGTCTTTTTCCTTGTAAGAGACAGCGGATGGCAGTTTCCATCCCGTTAAAGTAAGATAGAGAGTTTACAATTAACATACTTTTATTGACATATTTTCAATACAGTTGAAAGTGCACAGTCAACTATTTATAATAGGTGATGCTAATGAGAAACAATTAATGATGAAGATTATATTGCAAATATAATTACGAAATTTGCTCAAACTCTTAAATAAGGCATTGATTTATACAATGGAAAGATTATGACTAAAAGACTGGTGCATTTCACAAAACACTAGTTATGTATTATCATGGTACATTTATTCGAACCTTCAATAAATGCTTATGAAAACAAACAATCGATAAATCATTCAATAAATTTTAGATATAGAAAAGTGGATAAATATTCAAGGCATATTTGAAAGTAAATATCTAAAGCATCTGGATTGTTATTACTTGAAGGTTATGCAGTAGGTGATGATAAAGCAAAGTGTTGTAAAAAATGTCCCTAGGTTGAGATCCAAATAACGACCAGCAGTAGCTTGTAAACCCTCTCCCATGACTTGTTTAATTTTCTTCATTTCTTCCGTCTGTTTTGATGGCAAAGGTATTCGTTTGATAAGACAGATGTTCAGGGTTTCTGTGCTTTCATTTTTCAAAAATTCACCCGGAATAAAAAAGAAAGAAACATATACAAGAGCATTCGTGAAATGAACAATTTCAAGAACCAAAAAGCTACGATTCAAGATAATATTAGAATATATTTTTTGAAAAGTTATTATCATAAAAAATGTTACATTTATAATAGCTATAATCAATGGAATTGAATAGAAAGTATTAATTGATTTTAGAGTATTTCTTAATTTTATATATTCGATAGAAATCTTTATAAATTGGGTAGGTTGTTTCATGTTGCATAGATTGGAATTAATATTCTTGCAGATGCTGGTTAAGCGAGCTACGATAAAAATATAAATCAAAATATTTTTCACCAACATTCCACCATCAACAAACATCATGCAATACAAAATAACCTCCATTTGTTCATAGATGTAGGTTGAACAAGCTCCAATCTTGATCCAAAACCACAAACAATGGCAAAAAGAAGGATATCCAAGTTGTAAACCCCCTGTTATTCTTGTAAATAGACGAATATATCCAGGTAGAACTTTGTAGCCCCTTGTAGAAACAAATTTAGGAGAAATAGACAAGATTCTACGTCCTCTCACAGTCATTACTTCACCGTTATCGAGAAATATTATCTCCTAACTGATTAAATTTAAACTGTGAGGGTCGATATCAATTTCTTATAGGTTTTGACGTGCGTGTTTGTTCAGTCAACTTAATATCCTTTCACTGAAATGTGTATGTGTGTGTGGATCAATATGTGGATCAATCAATTCACTCAGCTTTGATACTGATACGTTTATAATAAAAAATATAAGCGTATATTTAAGATGTGGAACACGCTATATATTCAACACACTCTATAATATCCATTCAAAGATATCCAAAAAATATATTAAAAATCCCATCTATCTTAAATTGTTATAAAAGGAATCTTGATAAATGTTGTACAACTTGACATTACAAATATTTAGAAAATTTGGAGATTAAAGGGATCCATAAATATAGGATTTAGTGAGGAATGCCTCTTTGAGGATGATTTAAAAGAATTTATTAGATATAACATTATTTATTATTTCTTTAAGAAAATATGTACGATCTTGATCACTCAACAAAAAAATATATCATAAAATGGAAAGACAACTACATTTCGCGTTTTAAATGTAAATTTAACCGTTTCAAAATTCACAAATTCGTTATACTGTATTGGAAATTATATCTCACGTTTAATAATACTCATTATAATTAGAAACTATCCACTATATATATGTGAAAAAAATAATAAAAAATAAATAAAACTAAAAAGGTTAGGTGTTGATCATAAAAATAAAGAAGGCATATCCTGACCAGGAAAACATGTGCTATATCGTGCTATTTTGATTTCTGTTCCACTAGATGGCGCTCTACAATTTTATATATGTGTGTGAAAAACAAAAAATAAAAATAAAAATATGTACGAATAAATAAATGCCTGGTCAGGATAGGCTCTATTATAGATATGTCGTACTACAAGCACTTGCAGTCATTGGCCTCGTGGTAAGGCGTCAATGTGTAACACAAAGGACGAAGCAGGTTGAGTATAGTCAGAGAACGAAGTCATGACATGGTCCAAGAAGGTGTGTTTTTCACGAGAGAAAGGGATGACCTGTAAGAATGGAAAAAGATGATCAGCCTTTTTTTCCGCCCGTTTGTTGGGGTCTAGTGACAGTCATAAAAACATTGAATGTTCCTCCTTGAGGAAATGAATAATCTTGACGTATTTGGACCCCTGGTGCTTCAACCTGTCTTGAACTGAAACCTTGATATACAAGTTAGTTTATATCTGAATTTGTGTGTGTGTGTGCCAAAATTGGTGTAGTGGATAACACCAACTAGTCAAATGTTTCACTATGGAGATAAATGTATAATGCATTGTTCTATTATATAGTACATTTATAAAGGAAGATGACTCTTTTGATATATATTAAATATAATTCTATGTATAAAAATGGAATAATTGTAGCACGAATGTTTATTTTTAAATATAAAACAAACTTCTACTCTCCTTACTGTGATGAAAAAAAATATTGGGAGGGTTTGGCTCATCAGTGGTGAGCCCTCCCAGCGGTTTCGCCAATCTTATCAACCAGAACACTTCTTAGAGCTCAAATACTGTATTGGACCTTTCTGATTAAAAATGCTATAATGAGGGTGGAATCTTAAAAATGTTTTAAAAAAAATCATGGACATAAGCTTTTAGGACAGAAGAATTACACATAAATATTTGCATCGAAAAATGCTCTTCCGCAAACAATAAGTACAAGGCCAGTTAGGCTCAAATAATTATAAGGCGAATGCGTGCCATCTATATAAAAGAAATGGAAGGATTGATGAACGAATGTTTCTTACTGATTCCATTCCTTATATATAAATGGCGCGTATTCGCCTCATAAATAATTCTATTTGTTTATTTATGTTCCAGTAACTTTTATCTTGAAGTCTATGCCCTATCGATGAGTATTTGAAAAGAAGATGATGTTTCAATAAATAAAAATCCACAAATTAATACTGTTGATTGTCTCCTATTTTTAATAATAGTATTATAGTATAAACAGAGAAATAGAGGTCTCTGGAAGAACTATATATAATTTATAGACCTAGATAGTCAACTTTGACAGCACTAGAAATAGGCGCACAAATGTAAATAGCATATTTTTGAATGAAAATAATCCGTATTAAAAGAAATGTGATCAATTTTCATTTGATGGGATACATTTTCTACTCTAATGTGATACATTGCAGCGTTTTCTAACCAACACCTAAGCTGAAGTAGGTTATCAGTTTTAAAACGCGTCTTGTTAGTTTGTCTCAAAATTGGTGGAGATTGAGGATGTATATATGTGAAATAATTATAAAATAGAAAACTGTAAATAAAGTTAAGGATTTGCATTGTTATTAAGAAAAAGCTTCTCTCGCTGGCAGGCATGCGCGCGCACAGGGAAGTCACGTGCTAGTGTTCTTGTCGGCAGCCACCCAGTCGCCTGCTTTTTGTTCTAAAACGTTCTTTTAAAAAAATAAACGCGCGGTAAACAAAAGTCTTCGGTTGTTTTTAATTTTAGCTTTCGAGGCGTAAATGGAAGTGACCCTACGCTCGCAAACCTACAAAGGACGTACGTTCCCTTGAACACCGTTTAGGGAAATGTAACACCTCAAGATGGATCGTTCTATGGCGGGAAGTTACCTCATTAAAATTCGGTTTAACCTGGGAAAATATGCCACTTAAACATTCACCTTATTTTTTAACATGTCTTTATGATAAATTGCTTATTGAAATAACGGTTTTACGTGTCAAGTCGTTCAAGGAGAGAAACCCTATAAGCCTGAAACCACTGGGCCCCATGACTGTTGTTTCTTTCAGTACGACATATATATATATATATATATATTTAAAAATGCCTATTTTGGATCATAAAGTTTTTATTTCCGATATTTCGTGAGGCAACTCGCCAAACTTCCTCTGGGAACAAAATCGCTTTAGAGAAATGTAACACTTCCAGATGGATCGTTCTATGGCGGGAAGTTACCTCATTAAAATTCGGTTTAACCTGGGAAAATATGCCACTTAAACATTCACCTTATTTTTTAACATGTCTTTATGATAAATTGCTTATTGAAATAACGGTTTTACGTGTCAAGTCGTTCAAGGAGAGAAACCCTATAAGCCTGAAACCACTAGTTCTCTAAAGCGATTTTGTTCCCAGAGGAAGTTTGGCGAGTTGCCTCACGAAATATCGGAAATAAAAACTTTATGATCCAAAATAGGCATTTTTAAATATTGTAATATATGGATTGCTCTATTTTCAAGCATATATATATATATATATATATGTGTGTGTGTGTGTGTGTGTGTGTTGTAATACGTGGAGCCGACATCGACGCAGTAGGCTCCTCATCCAACATGCAGTCATGGGCCAGACTGGGGGCGCACTAGCCTGAAGATAAATGAAGAAGACCACACGCACAGGAATATAGTTACCTCGGTTTATAGGGGGCAGCACTGGGAAAGGTGAAGTGGACTATGAAAGTCCTGGGATCGCTCAGAGAGGTCGGGAAGCATGGCGATCTATATATAATGCTATCCTGTCTTCTCCGTATACTCCTGTAGTCTCAGAAATAACCCAGCTTGTATGTTGATAGTGACGTCAGAGAGAGCGGACTTTGTTGTCCAATCAAGGACTAACATGACCTATTGACATCCTTACTGAGTTGATTTTACTTATCAATGACCTGTTATTCTACCTTACTGGGTACTGCACTCTTCTTTTACGGTGGTAAATTTTATGCATGCTATTTTGAAGTTATATCAGGCTTGGTGTTTCTATGTAGAATATTCCTATGTACAACACCGTATATGTATAACAAATATAATACGATATATATATATATATATATATATATATATATGTGAGCGATGATTATTTGTGCTAAGTTAAGGGATGTTGAGCTGAGTAGCCGAGGAGATTGTGGATCAAAAAATACACCAAAAGACAAGAGTTTTAAATAGACACAACATTCGCTGAGAGAGTGAGAATATTAATGGCTATATAGGCTCTATTGATTCTTGATCATGACCCCGAGTGATAGCTGGGTAAACTCTTCAATATAACGTCCTTCCAGGCTTTCCATATTTGGTTAGATTTGATACGCCGGCTTCTCGACTAAAGCAACCAAGGAGTCCTCTCATAAAAGATTCCCAAAGTATTTAACTTGCTTATGTTAAAAGAGATGTCTAGCCTCGCTGTTTACCTCCCTTTGTAGAAAATATCGTAAAGAAATTTATTTGTTAGACAACCAAAGACAGCAATAATAGGTACGTCAGGCTATAAGGCATATAATATACTACATAAAAAATAAAATAAATATCTAATTATATCACCATGATTAGAAATTTAAAAAAAGTTAATCTTTGAATATCTACAATTTCTGAAAATTATTGATCACACTATGTATAAATTTGAAACATATGGGAGATATAATACACAAATTGCAAAAGTTCAAAGTGCTATATAAATTTGAATACATTTTCTACACAAATAGGTACAATACAATTAAAAATTCACACAAACTTCATCTAACGATAAAATTTGTAAAATTTATTTAAATTATGTTTCTTCTTTAGAGATTATTTGATAATATTTACATCGTAAAAAAATCAAATTATCAAATCTAATTAATAAAAATTAGTATATCATGGAACATTCAAGATATTTTTTAATATTTTAAAATTAAAGACAATGAAAACAGAATGAAAAGGCAAATAAAACAGAATGAAAATAAAATGAAAATAAAAGGCAAAATGAAACATAATTTATAAAATTAATTCAGTCAAAATTCTAATAGATTCGAGTATGATTTCTGTGTGGAAGAATTGTCGAAAAAAATCAGAATATGCCTGGTACATATTCTAAAAAATATAAATGTCATAATTTGTACATAACTGGATGTAATCCCACCACAATATGTATGCAATGTATGATCTAAAGATTTTTAATAAAGACAAGGCTTAGAAATCTAGGAGAAAGATTTAGAGAGAAAGGCCATCAAAGAGGAACGGTCATTAGCTTGTTTTATTATCCAGGAACTCATAAAAATTGAGTTCAAGAACCTTCATTTCCGGGATCATGTCAGAAAAAGACAAGAACAAAGGATTAGCAAAGATCCAATCAGAGTCCAGGAGGATTAGCTAGGAACCAATGGAAAACTTACACGAGTCGACCATCAGCCAATCAAAGCCCTGAGAAGTTTTTGTGTTAAATCGGGAACTCAGTTTAGTTAGTCAGGAGCTCGCCTTCATGGAGACAAGTCAGGAACTTGGCACCATCGAGACCAGTTTGGAGCCAACCACCATCTTCTCAACGATCAGATAAGTCCAATTCTCAATAATGTGAACAGCCATAGATTAGTCAAATCCTCAAAATAGCTCAACCCCTTTCTCCCTTGATCGCTGGCCTATTTCAATCCATTTCTGTGTCAAAGTTATTTTTCCCCTGTGTGAATACCTTACCACTTCAGCAAATACGACTGCGCCCACCACAATCATCAATCAAATAAATTAATCTCAAAAAGGTAATCTTCCGACATTACATATACAAGCAAAGACTACATTTTTTAAAGAGATGGCATGCAACCACAATGTGTTTAAAAATATATATCGTTATATTTATCCTTGGTATCTTTTCCATGTTTCCTATTCTGTACTTTGGATAGTTACTAATGAATTATAAAGCTTCCATAAAAAGAGATAATAGTTCACTTAAATTATAATAATTAACTAATTCCTATATTATATTTAAAAGTTATAATTTAGTCTTTTTGTCATATTATTAACAGAGTTTGACCAAATTATTTGCAAAAAAATAAAATATATTCATATTGTTTCCATTCATTCTCATATAATGTGTGCTATTATTCATATCAAATCTAGCCTACTTTCGCTGTATAACTGTCAAATACATATATGTTCTTCAACGTGGTTTTAAAAACATTCGAAATTTAATCCAAATATTTATACTATTAATACATAACTTCAACTATTTGTCGTTTTAGAAATAGAGAGACAAAATATTTGTAGTTCTTCAAATAAAAGACACTTTGGCCAGTAAATATTTTTTATTGTCTCAACGTTTTGACAAAACTTCAACAAAGATTTACAGGCCGAAGTGTCTTTTATGCCGGCCAGACAGCCTCTATCTTTACGAAAATATGTGTAGGTCAAAATTAACCAAAGCACAACGGATTGAGAGACAATGAAATAATATTCATTTAAGGCATAAGATAGATAATAATGTACGAATTTATTCGAGTGAATATATTAAGCAAATGGGTATTTTTATTTAAAAAGCATAGAGTACCTAATTAAGAAGCAGATAGTGGTAAAAATGTCCCAAAGTTGAGATTCAAGTAGTTTCCTGCCGTAACATGTGAATACCATCTCTCATAACTTTCTATATTTTCTTCACTTCATTTGTTAGTTCTGGTGGACCATATATACGCTTGTTAAGGCAAATGTTCCAAGTTTCTTTGCTTTCATTTTTCAAACATTCGTCTGGAAAATACAATATAATAACGAATACAAAGCAAGATACCAAATGAACAATTTCCATGAGAAATACATCATCCTTCAAAATAATTTTAGAATATATTTTTGAAACGATGAAAACACGAAGAAAAAAGTATTTATAATAATGATAATTAAAGGTACTGCGTATATTGCGTTCAATGAATTTAAAGTATTTCTTAATATCAAATATCTCTTTGAAAGTTCTTTGAATTCTTTGGGATTCTTCATGATACGTAGATTGGTATTATGATCTTTGCATATGCTGACTAGACGAGTTATAAAGAAAATATGATTCAAGAGATTATTAACTCTCATAGCAATCTCAAAAAACATCAAGCAATACAAAAATATATTCAATTTATTCACAAATGGTTTTCTCAATATACTTAGCGCCACTATCCCCAAATTATTAAAAAGATATAAACAAAATATGATCAAAAAATACCTTTCCAAAGTTGAAACATTTCTAGAATATGATTTATTAATAAGGGAATTGTAAATTGATTTTAATCTAGATTGTGATAGGTAAATATATATATTAAGATACAAAGACGTAAGCACTTTATAAGCTCCTTTGCAAAAGCTAAGTTCTCCCATTTGCTTTCAGAATCAAAAAGGAACCAGAAAGGAATGAAGATAAAAAATGTTCCAACCTTGATCCAGAACCAGATATGATGGTAGATTGATGGTTCTCCAAAGTGTAGACAACCTGTCAATCAGCAACTTTCAGTTGCACGATAAGGAGATGCCTTTTTCTTAATATATATATATATATATATATATATATATTGTTTATTTTATTAATTGTTTCTAGGTAATATGTAGAACGAAGCATGATTTTAATATCCTTTTCCTTTCTTTTCTTCTTTAAACTTCTACTCAGGCCTTGTAATTCACAAATTATTTATGTAAAATAGTCTCTGAATTTAGTGTTGTTAGTTGACGCAATCATCCTTTGTAGGGATATCACGTCTGAATATGATGTCAATAAATAAATATTATTTTAGATATTCTAAAATATTGAATATTTAATTAAACATATAATATGTTCATATTATTATTATTAACTACCTATATATTGAAAAGTACTAGAGACTACACTATTAAAATATGCCTTAACCTTTGTAGTGTTACAAAATAGGTGATCTGAATGTTTGATATTATGTTAATAATCAGAATATAAAGGCCAAACATCCCGAAACGCGTTCGTGGTTGACTTTTCTTGAATTATCAAGAAAATAGATTAGCCAAATATCAGGGAACAGGTTAAATAAATGTTTAGTTGATTTCTATTCCACTAGATGGCGCTCTGCCATCTAAAGGTTCACGTTAACGTGATCAGGATATACCTTTTTTGATTTTAATAACAGAACCTGACTTTTTGATTAATTATTATTTTTTCACATTCTCTCTTGCCTATTTTATTATGTTAGAAATATTGATTTGATGACGGAAAATGGTCATAAATATCTACATTAAATTCCATCATAACCACTATATAAGAATCACCTCTGAAATTTATAATAATAACTTTACGAATAACTTCAGCTTAATTTGTTACTTTGAAAATTTTGTGCGAAATTTATTAGAAAAATATTTTGTAGAAAAGGTAAATCTGTGCAAATAGCATCTATATTTTATCAGAAAAACATCTACGACAAAATTGATTCAATGAATTGTGTAAATTCTTAGATATTTCATTTGAACAGCATACAGTATCTAACAATAAAACAGAGCGTGGTTAAATAAGTCCCCAAGTTGAGATTCAAATAGTAGCCTGCAATGGCATGAAGTCCATCTTTCATAACTTGTTTGATCTTTTTCAATTCTTTAGCTTGTCTTGCTGGCAACGGTATTCTTTTGTTGAGACAGATGCTTAGAGTTTCTGTGCTCTCCTTTTTCAGGCATTCTCCTGGTAGAAATAGGAAAAACACAACAACAAAACAACTCACTATTTTAACATGGGAACCATACAATACATCATTTGGGAAATCAATATGAGAATATATTTTTCGTAATGAGAATATAATGAAGCAAAAATAATTCATGATAATTAAAATCAAAGGAACAGCGTATATGTTGTTCAATGAATTCAGTGTATTTTTTAGCTTCAGATATTTAAGTGAAATTGCTACAAATGCATTCGGTTGATGCACAATGCATAGTTCATTATTTAAATTCTTGCATATGCTGGTTAGCCGAGTTACAAGAAAAATATAAATTAATAAATTATTTGCCACAAACAACCCTTCGATAAAAAACCCACAAAAATGAATAATTTTTCATTCGTAATCAAGAATAGTTTCGCTTATGTTTAATACAATCAGTATTATCATATTGAATATATATAAATGAAATATAAGTGCATACATTTTTTCACAAACTGATACATTGTGAGTAAGAGTTCTAATATCTAATGTATTAATAATAGATTTAATTTTATTTTGTGAGATATATAAATAGATTACGATATATAAACGCGAACGTGCTATACACTCTTTCATCAAAATATTGTTTTGCACATTATATTTAGACTTGTACCAAATCCATAATTGAGTTCAGATGACTATTGCCACGATCCTGACCCACGACCAGAGATGCTGGCATAAGGAAGGTTCTTCCAGAAGGAGGCAACCAGTACATTTTGTTATTAGACGAAGATATCCAGGAAGTACAGTACTGATCATCTTGCTCTGAGTGTCTGCGGCCAATTGCCTTCTTTTACCATACATCTTCAGAGGGATCTTTGATATTATCCCAGGAGATAGTTAAATTTCTGCTCGTTATTAGGATAGTTTATCAGGTTTTCTTTGTTTCCTGAAGTATCCAAAATGGGATCTATATGATCTAGAAACACAGTTTATAGCAAAGTTTCAATCCAAGTGCCGACAAGCTGTCAATTTTGTGATAAAACCAAAATACCATTAAGACAACGGCTAGTAATCATAGAATTATTAATATAGGATATTCAGAACCTTTTACCATCTGTAAAACTGTCATGAAACCCACCAGTTGTTTTCGAAAGTGAGATGAAAAGGTGGTCAATTTTAATTTCTTATATGTGTTTGCAATGTGCATGTTTGGTCACGCACAATAACCTTTTTCCAAAATTAAATAACACAATTTGATCGAATATAGAAAATATTCTTCACTCTTTAGTTTTATTTGAAATTTCATAAATATATTCATCTAATAATTAATTAATTTCACCAAATTAAAATTTCTATAAAATCATCCTATTTTTTGAGAACTCTTCGCATAATTATTCAAATAAAAAAAGAAAAAGAAATAAATATTGATATATCAAAAGACGATCATTTAATCGAATTAAATACTCATTAATTCTTAAATAAAAAGGCATATATTGGATCAAAATATCATTAATTTTACCAATAATCAGTGTCTGAACGTCAACCTTTATCAAGGTATTATAGCATATTAATTGGTGTCAACAACTAACCCAACAACACATTTTGATTCAATATATGCCTTTTTGATTAAATATTTATTTATGGATTGCTCTATTTTCAATACTCATCAATAGAATGAAATAATAAATCTTTAAATAAGAAAGAATGATAATTAAGGTTTTAAGGTGAAGGATTTATCTAATGGCAGGAGAGAAATTACTCGGAGGTAGCTATGCTTATGAAATTGTTCATGATTCCTTCATTATTGTGGAATAATGGAGATCCACTTAGGGACGTCGGCCAGACGACGGACCGCTAGACAGCAAACAAACAAAGGCCGCCACCCTCCATTCCGCCAGCGGCGCCAACCGTCGGGGATTAGCGTTCAGCGTGGTCTCCTGACCCTTGTATTTTTTAACTCTCTCCTCTTAACATGTTTTGAATAAAGTTAGTTCAAATAGATTTTTATCCTCTCTTTTTCTGCTATTTAGTGATCTGACTAAAATCCTTTCAACAGCCTACAAACGAATCATCACTGAAGTTTTTATACCGAACTTCACATCATTGTTTGTGAAATGTTTACCAGCCTTTTCTTTATAATTATATTGATGAAAGTTATTTAAATATTATGAAAATAATTATCGTACAGTCATATTATTTCAATACAATTATCTTATTTTCATTTTTTATTTGCATGCATTTATTTTTTTCTACATGTTCGAATTTGATGTATTAATATTTTGAGCGACTCTGAAAACACTATATTGTATGAATATAAAAAATATTAGTAATTCATATAGATAATAAACATATATGTCTAAATCCATTATTATTAGTTAGACATATTACTAATGACCACATATCTCCAGAAAAGACTATAGAAAGTAGGAATATAGAATTAATTTTAGGTTGTGAATTTTGAAGTCATACACACAATGTATTTAGAATATATTATATATACACTTTAAAATGTTATATCACCTTATATTTAACCTTATATAATCTTATAAGGACATTGTAATAAATTAGTTTCAATCTCAATCTCTCTATTTATCTTATAAACAGTTTCCTAAACATTTCGCACAAATATTTCGTAAAAACAAATTTAGTTTATCTTATTTGTAAAGTTATTATAAATATTTTTATAGATTATTTTTATAGTGCATATGACCAATTTTCCTGTAAGTATATTTGAACTTTCGACAATAAAATGATTAATGCTAACATAGGCACACACTAAGATATATATTTGATTGGGGGAAGAAAATATTATTTGATCACGATTGCTGATTAGCTTGATTGATTAACTAACCTTGAGCATTCTGGAAAGATCTACTTCGCGATATATAGGAATGAGGAGCTTATAGAAAAAGAACGAAGCTACGCGGCGTGCTCGAAGCAAGCGCGAGCTGCTGTCTCAAGAGACCGGACTGCTGCTTACCGCCGATGACGGTGTACTTCGTGGAAGATTCTAGAATGCTCTACCAACTTTTGTCTCCTGTTCTGTTACTGTTTTACTTCACTGTGCTGCAGTTGGTTGTTTTTAAATGCTGCTTTCTTCGTTGTTGTTTTATTTAATAGACTTAAATAAAGTCCTAAAGATTCGTTGTACCTACGGAAGCTATTCTCTGCCAACCAACAACGCAAAAACATTAAGTAATACATTAGATTTTTAGAAACTCTAATTATTAATATATTTTTATTTAATCTATCTTGTAAAATGATGTATTTGTAGTTGAGATGAATATCACAATATCTGAATAATCTAATCAGGTCCAATCAATAGAAAGGCTGCGACACACTTTCCAATTTCATTTGAGTAATAGGAAATTACTTCATCATACACGTACATATTGCAAACATGTTGATGAAATTGATATCGATTACAGAGGCCCTTACGAAATATATTGTGTGAGGTCTTCAGAGAAACGAATGGATAGACTCAAAATTCCTTGCAAAAATCCCCAACTACTGATTCTACAATGAACAGTAATGTGTTTCCGCAATATCTTCGATTACTTACAATACTGACGGGATGCCTACACTTTGGAAACCCGACATTCTGGTATCATTTCTGGTTCTGGATTAAGATATGTGCAGCTGCAATCTGCATCCCATTCTGGATCCTGTTTGAATCTCACGCCAAACAGATAAACTACTTTCTTTTAAGAGTGATTATTGCTTGTTTGCGTTTATTCATCAACATCCATTTTTACCTTTCACAAAATACACTGAAATCTATCATTACTAAAATTACTCATAAGTCATTTTATCGATATGTATATGGTATTGAAAAAATATTATATGATTATATTTTATGTTTATATATTTAATACTTTTTCAATGCTGGGGCTATCCCTGATTTCGGAACCATTTATGAACAAATATAAGTTAATCTTATATATTATGCTATATATTGATGTCGGAATGATGATAAATCATTTTTTGATTTATATTTTTCTCATAGCACGTCTAGTCAGCATCTTTAAATATATCAATACCAATTTACATGACATGTATCTTCCTAACCAATTTAGAGAATATTCTATTGAATACCTGAAATTAAGAAACGTTCTGATATCAATAAATACTTTATATTCAATTCCTTTGTTTCTGAATATAATTAATAGCTTTTTATCTATGATGTTATCATTTCAAAAAGTATATTCCTAATTTGTTTTTGTACGTCATGTAATACCTTCAGAAATTCTTCATTTGATAGCTTCAATGGTATTTGTATTTTTATTTTTTTTTCCAGGTGAATGTTTGAAGAATGAAATCGCTGAAACTCTGAACATTTGTCTCAATAAAAGAATACTTCTGCCAACAGGACAAACAAAAGAACTCAAGAAAATCGAAAAAGATATAAGAAAGGGATTTCATACCAGAGCTGGGTATTCTTTGAATCTTGACCTTGGAACATTTTTTTCTACGATTTGTTTCATGATCAGTTACTGTATGCTTTTCATGTAAATATAATATATCTGCCATGTATAGATGTATTTAATAGTGTTCTATAATGTATATATCTGACAAATATAGTTTTATTATTTGTCAACTGTTTATATTTCTAATGAATCTACCTCACAATCATTTATAGATGAATGTATTTGAAAATTACCAATATTTATTTTATGTTATAATATTTATCAGTCAACTAATATATGTTTATAAAAGTGAACAATTTTCCACTTTGAACTATAAATACAGAGGTTACCTGTATTGTCGAACTTTATTCTTGACCTGACTGTCAAGATTCCATTAGATCCCTTGTGAACCTTGTGGAATAAAGTCCGCCCTGGACCGATGAGGGCCAATATTCCAGAACCATGGTTTCAAGTTTATTTTTTCTTAGCTTTCCAGTGATGACCTTGTGGCTTTGTCACCGACCCGAGGCCTTTAATAGGCGGCGAAGGTCAATAGATGACGTCTGGGTCAGATGTTTGTTTTGTTGAGAGAAGCTATTTTTACTTTTATAATATAATATTCATGCAAATTCTGCGGTGAATTTTATTTATCACACACATGTAATAAGCGAAACACGTTCTTGGATGGCTTTTCTTGATTTATCAAGAAATTGGGTTAGCTAAATATCAGAGAACAGAGGCTAAATCAATATTTAGTTGATTTCTTTTCCACAAGATGACGCTCTGCCTTCTGTAAACCACATGTGCTCCTGGTCAGGATATGCTTTCTTTATTTTTAATATCAACACTTCTGACCTACTTATTTTTTATTTTTCTATTGTTTTTTTACATGTAATAAAGGTAATAAAGTACCAAATCTATGAGAATAAACTCAAACAAAATGCATTATTTCCTATTATATTTGGAAATTGATGAATTATTTATATCAAGGTACGATTATTCAGTCGTTTAGGGATAAATTTCTTTTTAAAATGTTATATCGTGTTTTCTCTTTTAGAAAGACTTTCTTACCACCCCCCTTTCCCTGATAGATAGATATATTGATTATTTTTTAAATAAATTTTTCAATGGAATATAGTAAAAAACACAAACATCCTCGATAAAGAGAGGCGAGTTGCCTCTCGAAATATTGGAACAATAAAATAATTATAAATCCAATATATGAATTTTTTTATATATATAGATATGCTGATGTTTTCCTCTCAATAAATGTGACACATTTTACAATTGAGGAATCGTGGAAGGTAATTATTGAAGACTCATCAATTGAAGATTAGAATGATCCCACTCAAAAAGGGTGAATTAGTGGCTGGTTAATACTTGTATAGTTATTGTTGTTTCATGATCAATAATCCTGGAAGACTCTAAGCCTCGTTTTAAACCCTATTTTGTTGTATTCCGAATTTCTCAATTTATATTAGGCCAATATATCAAGGGGTTATTATAGTTCGCATATATAATGGAGTTAAAATCGTACTTGTGGCCCTTATATTGCCAGAGCAATATTAGAAATAATAGAAATATAGTTAGGTTTTCATAGGATTTTATTAATCAAGTTTCTATTGCATTGTATGATGTATATATATTACAAAAAAACAGTGATTTTGAAAATAGAATAGTAGATCTATATTTGAAGGTCAGAATATATTTATCGTAACATAACACATCAATTCTAGGTTTGTAATGAATCTTATGTTTTAAAAGTACAAAAAAAAACAGAAATATATAGGCATGTTTGTGACAAATCAATGACTCAGAAAGAATATTCGATAAACTATCCTTGAGAAGAAAGAGTACTGGGACAAACATATTTTTTTTGTATGAAATGTGATGGGGCCAGACAATATGTACTGTCGAACTCTAGATAGAATTGGTATACCCTATCTTTCTTCTCATTCTGGAAACACAATTATCAGGAATTTTTATCGCATACAAAATTATATAAATAAAAACTAATCATAAAACAATATATTACAATAGAAGGAGCACTATATATCCATATATAAAAGCCGGTGTATGTATGTATGCGTGTATGTTTTTCGGCTATACACGTCCACAAATCGTAATTAATCTGGCTGAAATTTTAACAGTATATAGAGTTGTTTCAGGACTTTAGGTAAATTTTCAGGCTTCTATCTCGAATATCCTTAATGTTTTCAACAAATTTCCCCTATTTCACTCGCAACCAGCGCCTCACTGTGGTAACTTGGAGAAGTAAAGTTGAGGAAGGATTGGCCACGTGGGGCGACAGGGATTGGTGGAGCGGGACGTTTCACAAGAGTGACCTAGAGTTATATATTGATGGCGTAGGGGTAAGAAATCACTTGATAACATTTTATGTATTTATTAAATTTAAAATTTATTTATATAAAAAATCTAATTATACAATTTACAAATATCGTTTTGAAAATTTACATTTTTATTTTTATATTTTAAAAACAAACAAATTTTGGAGCGGGACGTTTCACAAGAGTGACATTAAAGGTGCCGAATCATAATTGTAACGAATAGTATTTGAATAAAACATTTAATCGAATAAAACTCGGGCCTTGCCCGGGTCATTCGGCTAGTTATATATTTGCATACAGCCATATTTTAAACCAAATTATTAAATCATCTAAAACTGTTCTTTAATTGTCTTAGAGGTTACCTTAAAACAAATGTTTCACAGTTTTCGAAGCAATACTAGAGTTAAATGAATCACTATTACTGAATAAAACATAACTGAGTCAATAAAAATATATAGAACTAAAGTAAATCCTTAGTTACTCAGCAACCAACTATATTGGAACACGAAAGGTTTGTTTCATTTTACCAAATTGTGACAATTACCTGATAAGCACGCGCAATTTATAAATGCATGACAGAAATCGAACATAGTGTTTGCTACCTTCCAGAGAGTATAAATTACCTATGTGAGAGTCATCTTTTCATGATAACGAATAAAAAAATCTTCTCTTGGCCATCTACGGATTCTACAATGGTCAGCTAAGTATGGATATCTTTGTTTTCTCACAAAACTGACAAGTTTCTTCACCTGGGAGATACATCATTCTTCCATCAAGCTTGGTTCTGGACCAAGGTAGAGGCATGTACAATTTATATATCTCATTATAATTACTGGTTGAATATAAAGTTATTACTATGCCAATATTTTATTAGCTGTTATTAGGTTAATGTTGAGAATCATTTTCGTGAATTAATTGTAAATAGTTCTCAAATATCATTTTATTTTTTTAAGAATTATATATTTGATAGTTTGAATAGATATACAAGAAAAGGAAGTGCAAATAGTTAACTTAATTGGGGGGTTTAGTATGCTACTGAATATGAAATGCTGGTGCCTAGAATATTCCAGTGTTGAGAACTTTGAATGAGTAAAATATTCCATTTCTTTTACCTCGTTCTCTTAATTCCCACTTTCTCCCTCCCTTTCTCTTGAAACGCGCGCATTAAGGAGTATTTTTATCTTGAAGAAATTACTATTGAAGAATATGAATTTAATAGTTAAAATGTAGAAAATAATATATAACTTGGCCAATTTTATTTTGATACAATAATATTAGGAAATAATAATATTTTAGCAACTTCAATTATTGATATATTTTTTAGTTCATCTATTAGACGAGATATATTTTGTATTGTAAAAACACAATATCTGTATGATCTATAGAGGTCCATTCAATATAAAGACTCCGACATTTTGTAATTTCATTTCCGTATCAGGCAATTACTATATCAAACACGTACATATTGCATACATTTTGATGAAATTAATATCGATCTGAATGTCTCTTACAAAATATAATGTGTGAGGTCTTCAGAGAGACGAATGGATAGAGAGACTCGATTCTTTGTCCATATCTTAAACTACTGATTCTACAATGAACAGTAATGTGTTTCCACGATATCTTCGCTTATTTACAATACTGACGGGAAGTCTACCCTTTGGAAAACCAACATTCTGCTATCATATCTGGTTCTGGATCAAGATCTCTGCATGTGCAATCTGCATCCCATTCTGGATCCTGTTTGAATCTCACACTAAACAGCGTAAATACTTTTTATTGAGAGCGTTTATTGCTTGCTTGCGTTTATTTATCAACATTAAATTTTACTTTTCACAGAAAAAACTAAAATCTATCATTACTAAAATTACTAATAAATCACTTTCTCGAAATATAAAAGGTATTGAAAAGTATTATAAGATAATATTTTATGTATATATATGTAATACTACTTTAATGCTGGGGCTATTTCTAATCTCAGAAAGGTTTGTGAACAAATGGAAGTTAATCTTATATATTATTCTCTATATTGATGTAGGAATGATGATAAATCATTTTTTGATTTATATTTACCTCGTAGCACGTCTAGTTAGCATCTGTAAATATCTTAACACCAATCTATGCAACACGTATCTACCTAACCAATTTAAAGAATATTCTATTGAATATCTGAAATTAAGAAATGTCCTGAAATCATTAAATACTATATATTCTATCCCTTTGATTCTAATTATTGTCAATACCTTTTGTTCTATGATGTTATCGTTTCAAAAAATATATTCCAATTTTGTTCTCGAGCTTTATGTGATGCCATCAGAAATTGTTCATTTGGGAGCTTCGATGATTTTTGTATTTATCTTTTTTCTCCCAGGTGAATGTTTGAAGAATGAAATCGCTGAAACTTTGAATATTTGTCTAAACAAACGAATCCCTTTGCCAACAGGACAGACAAAAGAACTCAAGAAAATCGAACAAGTTATAAGAGAGGGGTTTCATACCACAGCTGGGTATTACTTGGATCTTAACTTTGGAACATTTTTCTCTACAATTTGCTTCATCATTAGTTACTGCATGCTTTTCAAGTAAATATAACTTTTCTCAACTTTTAATTCCTAACTTTATTATTTTTACGTGTATATAAAATGCATACCTATGACAAATATAGTTAAATTACCAACTGTCAATTGTTTGTATTTCTAATGAATCTACCTCACAATCATTTGAAGTATTTGAAAATAACCAACACCATATAATGGCCTCCCACAGGGATCAGTCTTGTCTCCACTTCTTTATAACTGGTACACCCATGATATTCCCCAAACAACTTCAAAGAAATTTATTTACGCAGATGATACAGCCATTCTAGCCCAAGCAAAGACTTTCGAGGAACTGGAAATTCAACTGAATAAAGATCTTGAAACTCTACATAATTACTTTGAAAACTGGTCTCTGAGGCTTAATCCTGCAAAATCTGTACATTGCTGTTTCCATCTTAACAATCACAGAGCTGAGAGAAAACTCAAACTATTTATCAATAACTCTCAGATAACTCATAGCGAACATCCCAAATACCTAGGCATTCATCTTGACCGCACTCTCACCTTCAAAACTCATCTCACCAAGTTAAAGGGGAAACTATCATCACGTAACAATATCCTCCATAAGCTGGCCGGCTCTTCCTGGGGCAGTGATGCCAACACCCTGCGTACTTCTGCCTTGGCATTGATCTTCTCCACGGCTGAGTATTGTGCTCCAGTATGGGAGGGGAGCTGCCACACGAAGCTAATAGACACACAACTAAATTCTACCTTACGAATTATAACAGGGGTTTGCCAACCTACAAGAATCGACTGGCTTCCAGTTCTTGCTCACATCTCTCCGCCTGAGCTACGCAGAAAGGAAGCCACCAAGAAAATGTACCAAAAACTCTTGGATTCACCCGACCTCGAAATTAACCCAATCCTACAGTCTCCCCCAAAACATAGACTAAAATCAAGGAATCCGATATGGTCCAGAGGAAACCAACTTCTCTCCCAAAATTTTAATATCTCAGAAGCATGGACAAATTCCTGGATCAGCTCCGATATCCCAAACAAGAACCTCATCACAAGCCCAAGTGTCAAGATCCCAGGTTTTTCCCTCCCTCGACGAGAATGGGTGCTTCTAAACCGCTTTAGGACAGGACAGGGAAGGTGTGCAGAGCTGATGAAGTTATGGGGCTACACCAAAGATCCAAATTGTGCCTGCAACGTCCCACAATCAATGTCCCATATACTAGATGACTGCCCGCTGTACAAATTCAATGGAGGAATCTCCAATCTCCACTCTGTCACCCCGGAAGCCCCGAACTGGCTGAAGGCCTTGCCTCTCAGACTATAATGACCGAGAAGTCCTCACTTCTTTTTTCTAGATTTGATTCATTTTGTCTCCTCTCTTATTGTAAAGACGTTGCTGTATCACCTCATAAGCATAAATAAATAACCAACACACATTATAAATGTGTGTATTATTCTTTAAACTGTAATATAATAAAACTGTTCACATATTTCACATTATTTTATTAGTCGAGTTATAAACAATAGTTTAAGAGCATACCCTCCTATAATATGTACACTGATCCTATTTGCTACCAACCCCTATATTTTGTGATATGTTATATCTTTATTTATATAACCTGTATCATACTTATTTGCATTCAAACTCAAAATGATGAGGTCAAAATAAAATATAAAAAGAGTGGTCTGGAGAAAGCTACAAGGCAGAGTGAAGGGACATAGCTGATGCCAAGGGAGGGGCCCCTTTCCAGGGTTTTCATAGGCGACGTTCCTCGGGGTCAACACAGCAGTGTCAGCTAAGAGTGTGATAGCGTGTGTTCATCTACACAGGCCGCTTCAGGCTCTCTCTTCTTGTCTCGGTGTTAGGCATTCCGGTTTGTGTCATGGCACTCTCCTCTGTCTCGTGGGCTGTCTCCGAACCGCTCGGTTCTAACATCTAGCCCTGGCTATGCTTCTTGCTGTCCACCCGTGGAATAAACTTACCAGTTTCGCCTCAAGACTACGAACGACTGCCAGTTTAATCAAACGTCGGTTTACTCGAGGTTACACACACACACACACAACATATATTTATTTATATAACATTTATAGATTAAGGGGTTTGAAAATAGCAAACGTTTTTAAGTGAAATATATTGATCAGAAAACTAAAAACCTAAATTTGACCTCAAAGAAAATTCAATGATTAAATAAGTTATAATTATTATTTTAATCTATATTCTATTGATGAGAGAGAAATTATTCACATATGTGACAATTTAAACAAATATCTGCTCAATAAATGTCTTTGGAAAAATTGGCAATCTTAAGACAGTAAATCAACTCAACCTTTGCCGGTCCCAAGCCCGGATGAAAAATAGAGGAGGGAGAGCAGTAACAAGCTCAATAAAAAAACCTGGGCTCAGCTGGCCCGGCTGATAGTACCCTGTAAGGGCTCCTAATCCAGGGATACAAGATGAGTCTGTTATCCATATTAGGAGCGACTGTATGTGATGTGTTTGTTCCTCCTTCAGAAGCAGCCATTTCATATAAGAACTATGTGGACCTGCTAATGAGTAGTGCTCCCAGTTTTAATGATCAAAACATATGCCTTTTATTTCACCTGATCATTATGGATTTCAAATTTTATTGGATGAACTCTATATATCCCCAGCAGATTCTATCAAAAGTCTCAAGCTCTACAGGTTTAATACTCTAATATGATTAAGTGAGATGAGAACAAAGAAGAATAGGACAGTTAATCGAAACATATTCTCTTCTATTATTGATAATTTTTATCCTCTGTTAAATTAAAATATATTGATGTTTACGTAAGAGAGAGAGAGAGGGAGATTCCATATTTCCAATGCCTGTTTATAAATGTTCATTTGTACCAATATTTGTGTGTAGCACTCTATTGGACTGATATATCCCTGTATAATATCACCTCGCAGTTACCTTGCTTCTATTAATATTTTACATAGTCTTGACCTAATGCTTACAAGGGTAAAATATGTGAATTTTTCAAGATAATTCTGGATATAAATGAATCAAAATATGGTAGTCTTAACAATCAAATAAAGTAAATTAATTTGAAAATAGAACAATCCATAAATACATCTTTAATCAAAAAGGCATATTTTGGATCAAAATATCATTCATTTTACCAATATTTCAGTTGGCTGAACACCTTGATAAAGGTTGGCGTTCAGCCAACCAAAATATTGGTAAAATAAATGATTTTTGGATCCAATATAGTTCTTTTTAATTAAAGGATATTATATGCAATGTTTTGATTATATGGCAATTTATTACACGCATATAATTTCAAAAAAAGTACAAATTTGAAATTGTATTGAGATAAAGTGGATAAATTGAGAAAAGGGAATATCTCTCTCGCGCAGCTGAAGTTCAACTTTCATTTGCACAATAAGGAGATGCCTTTTTCTTAACACATATATTCATTCAGCAAATAGCATAACGAGATGCCTTCCTCATGCAGACACACAAGTCCTCAAATGTGTAGGCCAATTGTCAATTGCCTAAGAACCTCATCCAAAGGAAGAATATATATTGTTTCATCGACAGGGTGTCTTCATATTGAGGATCCATCATTCTGCCAACATTTATAGTCATTTACATATCTTGTGTGTTGAAGCCCGTGTAAAAAGACTTTATTAGAGATTTGGGAAACGCAACCATTTATCATTTTAATTCACGGATGCATGGACTGCATTGTATGGACTTTCTTATGTACAAAATTATGTTCGATTTGTGTCTATGTAAGCATGTTATCTTGAACTTTACTCAATATGGATTTTCTCAGGGTATATTTATCTATCTGTGGCTCGTTACCACATGCCAGTTAGAATTGCCAATAAACTGTGGTAAGGTGGAAGCTACATGGAAAGCTCTAACTGTACACGCCATCCAATATCTGTTTTAATAAACCCCCAAGATGGTAGTGTTGGTGTCTTGTCCACTCCATGGAAAGGGGGTGCCATTACCCTGTTATTCAACCACATTTCAGAGTTCCCTGTTCACAGTTACCGTAGAGGCTCGGGGCTCACGACACTGTACCTCACCCTACAGTGCAGTCCCTTACTTGTGCTGTTTCTCCCGCCCGCCACGTAGAGGAGGAGTTGGACTTCTGAGTGGAAACACCCAAGGCATAATTGCTGTTATTTCTGCCAGAGGTAGTTCATCTGGGTACTGATTCTAAGGAATATATATATATTAACCTCAAAATTTATTGATAATTTTCCCACTTGTTTTTGCATTGTAATTTATTTGTCCAATAAATATCATTCGATATTTGCCTACTTTCTGGTGTAGCAATTTCAATGGTCAGTACTTAATATTACAATGTAAGCTTTTGATAATAGTAACATACAATCTTTATTTCTGAAATTTAATTTATGGATTATTCCAAATTCAGAAAAATGTGGCTGTAATATCTATCCAATATAAAAACAGGTAACGTATCCAATTTCCAGAGGAGCTTATATAAATATTATTAAAACATTAACAGTAATAGCACTTTCTTTTCTAAATTATTTCATATTATTGCTGTATTAAAATGTTTATATCCATGTTCCATGATTTTTCAAAAGATAGATGTTAGAAATATAGGTGAATCCTTCAGATTATTTTTTTGTTTTTCAAGTTTGTGGGAAGGAATAATAATATATACTTTCTTAAATAGAATAATTCATATTTACATATTTGAATAAAAAATACGCATATATTTGGTTTTATAGAAATATTTTCCAATATTTCGATTGTCTGAACTCCAATGTTTAAGGCATAACAACGTTTTATTTTGTATCATCAAACCCTTTTGTTGTCATAACTTGACAATGGTTGGCGTTCAGCCAACCGAAATATTGGAAAATCATTTTATTCATTCCAACATATGCCTTTTTATTATCTTTCTATATAATATATATATATTAATTTTATAAAAAGAATATATATAATTATTGTGTATCCTTTACACTTAAAGTGCATTTTGACAAACTAGGATTTATTAGTCTGAGGGAGGCTTTTGCATATAGCATAATTACATGCCGAGTTCTATATGTTGTGTGTGGTAGGTGTATTTATATTATTTTACATAGAATCACTAACATGATGTAACTTAAAATTGGAGTCATATAAAATGCACCATCAAAGAAAAAAGGCGGAAATCTCAGAAAAGACATTTAAAACTTTCGTTAATTCACATTATCATGAGAAATTATATTGATGAATGAAAATATGCTTCAGTTTTTGATGATATAAAAACATTTAATTAGCCATTTTCTGTAATCGTTAAATAATTAACATAAGTATTTTTTTGCATTTGTTAGATTGGGATATATTATCTTTTAATCCGATATTAAGGTGAATTTCGATGGAAATAAGAAAATTGTATCAGAAATAATACATAACATATTGTGAATGTTCAAAACAAAAGGTCTATTTGTTAATATATATATATATATATATATGTGAAAAAATAGTACAAATGTAATATCGTACTGAGATAAGGTGCATAAATTAAGAAAAAGGCATCTACTTATCGTGCAACTGAAAGTTGCTGATGGCTTGCGCCATCTATCGGAATAAATATCAACTATTCTCGTTGATTTTTAATTGTTCCAGAATTGGCCAAATACCCATTCTTGATTAATCAAGAAAAGCTAACCACGGACGCGTTTCGGGCTTTTGGCCCTCATCAGCGTGGTGCAAGCTGTACCTCAAACGACCAAAAAAAAAAAAAATTGGTAACTAAGGCATCCTGAAAAATCATGAAACGGGTAGTTAAGGCCAGAATTGCGTGAGAACGCTACAAAATGTGAAAAAATAGTACAAATGTAATATTGTACTGAGATAAGGTGCATAAATTAAGAAAAAGGCATCTACTTATCGTGCAACTGAAAGTTGCTGATGGCTTGCGCCATCTATCGGAATAAATATCAACTATTCTCGTTGATTTTTAATTATTCCAGAATTGGCCAAATACCCATTCTTGATTAATTCTTTCACATTTTGTAGCGTTCTCACGCAATTCTGGCCTTAACTACCCGTTTCATGATTTTTCAGGATGCCTTAGTATATATATGTGTGTATTATAATAAATATTAAGATGGAGAGAGAAATCGTGTCTACACATGTTGAAAACGCTGTTTGACTTTTGCACTTACAAGTGTTCTAGGGCCGCTTTAGTGTTTTCTACTCGCTAGAGTGGTTAGACTTGTAGATTTGTGCAAGAATCAGGGTGCATTGAACCTTTTTTTTTCTAATTAGAAAAAGTCCTCAATGCGGCATTCGATCCCGGGTCGTAGCCGTCGAACACCAAGGTTTAGACAACTTGTTCACCGACCCTCATATAAAATGCGGTACATAGAATCACCATGTGATGTCACTCAAAATGACTTCGAATAAGATGTACCACCGGAAAAGAAGGGCGGTACCTTATAAAAGTCGTTTAACAGGTTGTTGATATTGTCCAAGCAACTAAAGGTGTTATATATGTCTGCAATGCCAATCCTCTCTTACTACACCATAAAAATATAAACTTTTTTTTTCAGGAATACAGGAGCGTGGGTTGTAGGCAACAGAGTTAGTAGAGTATTAAGAAATCCGGTGTCATTAGGTCGCCATGATACATGATCAACCAATGATCCCAGGATTTCCCCTACCCCATCTCACCTTCTCGGGTGCCACCCCTAAATCTGCCCTTCAGTATGGTTTATATAATTTAAACTCTTCAAATACAGTTTTTGATATATGAAAATCGGTCGTGTGGATTAATTTTCGAAACCGCAGGAAGGATACACTATTGATAAACCAAACACTTCCACTATACTACTCTGATCAAAAGGTTTCGACACTTTACTCATAAAATCTTGAAAACTCAATATTATTCTCCCAGTTTGTGGCAAAAGCAAGCGTCGCCCTTGGCTTGGAGACCGGCCAATTTTCAAAAATCAGGCGCTGCAACAGCGCGAGCAGCGCCTGTTCGAAGTGAAGCCATTTTTCAAGTGCTTCGATTTCGTTAGTCACCGAAATGGAGGATCAACGAATTTGCATCAAGTTCTGTGTGAAAAACGGATTCAAGGGTGACGACATTTTTCGTATGTTGCAAACAGCCTACGGGGATGCCGTCATGAGCCGAAGACGAGTTTTCGAGTGGTATAAGCGCTTCAAGGAGGGTCGGGAAGAGACCCCTGACAACGAGCGTTACGGGAGACCGTCCACATCAACCACGCCTGAAAAAGTGGACAAGGTGTTGGAACTGGTGCGTGAAATCCGACGAATAACTGTCAGGGAGGTCGCCGAAGAAGCAGGGATATCATTCGGGTCGACTCAATCGATAATGAAGAACATTTTGGGAGTGAGAAGACTCAACGCCGTTCTCGTTCCCG
Source organism: Cordylochernes scorpioides (assembly GCA_030710605.1). Lineage (NCBI taxonomy): Eukaryota > Metazoa > Arthropoda > Arachnida > Pseudoscorpiones > Chernetidae > Cordylochernes > Cordylochernes scorpioides. The sequence goes on from CP092876.1 coordinate 85,329,191, forward strand.
AAGATTTGACTTTTGATCAAAAGAACGCCCGGAAAGAAACGGCTAGTCTCAATCTCGAAGCGACGACCCCGAATTGCTGAAGAGGGTCATTACTGGAGACGAAACATGTATTTACGGCTTTGATTCGGAAACTACCCAACAGTCATCGGAGTTGCGCTTCAAAAATGAGCCGATACCAAAGAAAGCGAGGAAGGCTCCCAGCAAAGTCAAGGTCATGTTGACTGTGTTCTTCGACTACCAGGGCATCGTTCATCATAAATATCTACAAGGCTCTACAATAACTGCTGACTCCTACCTGGGATTTTGAGGCGATTGAGGGAAGCGATCAGGCAGAAACGGCCGGAGCTGTGGAGGAGCAAGTCGTGGATCCTCCACCACGATAACGCGCCGGCGCACACAGCACTCAAAATCTCGAAGTTCCTGCAGGACCACTCAACCACTGTGTTCCCCCAACCCCCTACAGTCCCGATTTGGCCCCCTGCTACCTCTTCCTTTTGGAAAGCTAAAAAAAAAGTTAAATGGTCGGAAATTTCAGAGCGTAGTAGAGATCAAAGTGGAATCGAAGAAGGCCATGAAGGCGATCCCGAAAACAGACTACAAGAGGTGTTTCGCCGACTGGAAAAAAAGGTGTCTAAAGTGCATCGCGGCCAACGGGGACTACTATTAAGGGGACAATTTGAATTTTGTAGAATAATAAAATTTATTTTAATTTATGAGCGAAGTGTCGAAACTTTTTGATCAGAGTAGTATTTTCACAGCAGTGAGAACAGTTGAAAGTTTTTGTTTGAAGGGTGAAAATTATTTTGGTCTCTTTTGTTAACGAATTTTGAGAAATGTAGACTACCACAGCAGAAATGAACAAAAAAATAGTGCGAAAGGACAATTCACGAGAATCATCCTCCTCACCTTCCAAATCTTCAAACAATTTTTCCATATTTCATAAAGGGATATTCAGACTTCATCAAAACATAGAACTTCAGCGCCTCTACGACGACGAAGGTCATTGACCATCTTAATAAAAAGTGTGAAATGTCTGAGTACACATCCCATTTATAGGAAAAGCTCTAATCTAAGTATGAGGTTTTATGTGAAAATGCTTCTATCTTAATAAATCCTTTTTATATTTGTCGCTTTTTATATAGGTCCATAACACATTGGTCTTTGCATTGATTCATTATAAAGAATGACTTTCTAAGCATTTTCAGGGGAAGCTTTAATTTTCTGTTTTAATTTGAAATAACCACGAAGATGAAACACATCGTTAATTTTAGGGGACCACTTTCACTACTGTGAATATACACCAACTAAAACTACCTTTAGGTTTTTTAAACACACTTCAGTATTCCAACATTCAGGACAAGAAGTGCTCAAAAAGGCCAAAGCCAAATCGAGTACCCTGACCTTCTAGTGTTGTTGAATTAATATAAAACTCAGAAACAAGATCAAGAAGTAAAGGTTTTAAACATGAATAATTAATTTATTGACCATCGTTTACAATTATGGAAACATTCAAAGAAAGGAAACGGGTGCAACACTAGTTAAGAAATTGATAGAATTTCAAAGAGGTATATATTAAGTTTTGATCTTACAGCATAAAATAAAATATTTTTTATATATTAATAATAAATTAACAATGTGAATCTTAGATAGTAGAAATAAACGAGATTTCGAGCAACAACGCTCTTCTACTGGCTAAACAATACACACATAAAGGCTACACAAATTTACTTTATCAAATTCAGAAATGGGGTAGCAGGCAATTTCATATTTCAAGAGGAATCGCGATATTTTTTTACAACAAAGTAAACTTCAAATGCAATATCTATATTGAAATCTGCTGTACAAAATTTCGTTTCCAACCCATAATAGATGTCGCTCCCAGTGCCAAATTTGCGTAAATGCGATGAAAATTCCAGTAATTTACATTTGATAGCATATCCATCCTTACATTTTGATGGGTGTCTGTATTGTATAAATCATTTCAATTATAAAATAGAAATAATATTTTGAAGAAGGAATAAAGGTTTACGGCGACGAGTTTCATAAAAGAAACTAGTCACCGTAAACTTTTATTCCTCTTCAAGGCGATGTTTGGCGACTCCTTCTTTTGTAATAGAAATAATATTCATGAAGAGCCTTATTAATTCCTACCCCATGAGTATAAATGCTGTTTTTTTTTCAAATTTTTCACGACTCGTATTTTCGTGCAGAGTGCAACAGAATCATATTTACGTGTGAACATTTTCATATACGATTGGTATATAATTCCAATATGAATAAATACATTCACAAATTTGCGACATTTGATCAAAACTAGATAAGAGGTCAGGAATTATTACAATGGAAAGAATATTAAAAATGATAGGGTATATTTTATATTATTTATCTATTTGCTTTAAAGGAAGTGAGTCGAAGCGTTTGAAGGTGTGATCTTTTGAAAGAAAACATTTAACAAGATAAATATTCTAGTTTAATAAAAGCTTAATAAATATTTGAATTAATACAAAGCAATAAGTATCATCTATATATATCGAATGAAGACATTAAAACGCGAATGTTTCTTCTCACAAATAAATCATTTTTCTACTGTCCTTACTGCGATGAAACTGATAAGCCAATCCCTCCCAGTAGAAGTTTGATTTATTTTTGAGATGAAACATTCGCGTCTTAATGTTTTCTCTCGGATTCTCTCTCTTTCGTTAAATATTTGAATATATACATCTAAGGTATCTGTGTGATATTTTTACTTGAAAGTTATGCAGTAGGTGATTATAAAGCAGAGTGTTGTAAAATATGTTCCAAAGTTAAGGTCCAAATAACGACCAGCAGTAGCTTGTAAACCCTCTCTCATGACTTGTTCGATTTTATTTATTTCTTTTGACTGTCCTGGTGGCAAAGGTATTCGTTTATTGAGACAGATGTTCAGGGTTTCTGCACTTTCATTTTTCAAACATTCACCTGGAATAAAATAGAAAGAAACAACTACAAGGGCTGTCATAAACTGGACTACCTCCAGAACAATGACATTATGATTGACGATATAATTGAAATACATTTTTTGAAAAGTTATCATCATGAAACAAAAAATATCAACAATAGTTAGAATCAAAGGGAATGAATACAGATTATTTAATAATTTCAGAGAATTTCTTAATTTCAGATAATCAATAGAATAGTCTGATATTTGGGTAGGATTTTGAATATTGCATAAAATGGTATTAAGATTCTTGCAGATGCTAGCAAGGCGAGCTACGAGGAAAATATAAATCAAATAATGATTTATCATCATCCCACCATCGACAAACATCATGCAATACAATATTAAGCTCAATTTGTTCATTGATACATCCATATATACATATATCACCATAATCAATAAATGAGCAAATAGAAATAAATAAAATATAATAATATACAACTTTTCCAAAATTGATACACTTTGATAAAAATATTTATTAGCAAGAGTATTTACAATAGATTGTAACGTTGATTGTGAGAAGTAAAAATAGATTACAATAGACAAACGCATGCACGCTATAATCACTTTCAATAAAGAAATGGCTTGCCAGTTTTCTTTATATTCAAGTAGTAGCCAGAGTGGGATGCAGATTGAACAAGCGCCAATCTTGATCCAAAACCATAAGTGATAATAAAATGAAGGTTTTCCGAGGTAAAAACATCCTGTCAATTTTGTAAATAAACGAAGATAGCTTGGAAATACCTTGGAGTCCATTGTAGAATCAGATGTTGGAGAAATAGACACGGATTTGCGTCCTACAGCTGTCATATTTTCATCGTTAATGCGACAAATTATTTCCTGAATGATATATAAAGTGAAACAGTGGTCGATTTCAATTTATTTAATATATTTGTAACTCCTCCTACGTGTGTTCAATCAACTATAAAAGCCTTTTACCTTAATGAAACAAAAAAGTTGCGCAAACTGCATATTTGCTTAATGCCTTAATAGTACATTCAAATATAGTGTCTTTCTAATAGACAATTGAATATTAAAATAATCTTGTATGACAATATGTAATCACATCTTGTGAAAACATGCAAAGGTGCACACAGTGTCCGCTCTATTTTATTAATGCAATTCTATTAATATGGCATGATACTATGTACAAAGTACATGGTTCCTCAGGAACCGCTGCGGAGTTTGGTGGAGAATCACCAGTGGGTCTCCAGCGACACATACATATTTCGCGATCTACGAAGAAAACGTAGATTGCCTACTTCTTTCCAATAGATGGAACACGCTAAATATTGAACATTCAATGATATTATTTGAAATATTTTGAAAAATTATATAAATCAAAATTTATCTGTCTTTGACTCCTATAAAAGGAATATTCAGTAAAGTAGTTCACCTTCAAATAAAATATATTTGTAAACTTTGGTTTCTAAGACCCTAATATTTGATTTCCCAAAGATTTTCTAATTGAGAATGATTTACGAGTAGTTGTTGTGATATGTGATGGATTATCATATACTATGAATTTTGTCTATTTGATATGTTGTAACTATTTTCATGTAAATATCATTTTATCTTTCAACGCTATGCAAATCCATGGCGATCTTTCAATATGTAAAACTCCTCGCTGTATAAAAGAGAACTATTTGATGGTGAAATAAATTCTTTCAACCGGACAATGAGTGGTTGTCACCTCTAGTATTTTTAACCTAATATTTTAACATGGCGCAGTCGACAGCCGATATTTTGTTTTTGAGCTTTGTCTAGGTCTCTAAAAGAAAAGAGCAGAATTACAAAACATGGAAAATATAAAGCCACCTGCCGAATTTGTGCCATATAATGGTGAGAAGAAATGGGAAACTTGGCGTGAAGCATTTGAAATTTTTTCTATAGCTGCAAACTTAGAGAGCATGCCATTGGTACGTCAACGAGCCATTTTGAAACATATTCTTGGTGAAAAAACGGTGTCGATATATAAAACATTCAGAGTAACAGAGAATGAAGCTTACCCAAGTATTAAAGAGATGCTCGACATGTTCTCAAAACATTTCAAACCCTTTAAAAATATAATACAAATTAGAAACAAATTTTTCACAAGCGTACAAAAGGAAGGGCAAGGTATAACTGAATTCGTTACGGAATTAAAACAACTCGCCCAGGAATGTGAATTCGAGGAATTGGCTGAATCTCTCATCAGGGATCGTTTCATAATTGGAATGATAGATCAGAAAGTAAAAAAGAAGTTGTTGGAAGATCCCCAGTTGACCCTACCAAAAGCAATTTCTGTAGCCACGATTGCCGAGTCTGTCTGCGTACAAATAGCGTCACGGGAAGAAAAACAGGCCATGATTGAGAAGATTAACAAAAATACCTGGGAGAAAAATAGAAGTCGAGTAGAAAAAGCTAAAGCAGGACCCAGTATTGCAAGCACTAGAAATGAATGCGAGTGGTGTGGACAGCAACACACATATGGTAATTGCCCAGCATACAGAAAGACATGTAACGCATGCGGGAAACTAAACCATTTCGCAGCAGTTTGTAGGACCAGACGCATAAGAAACCTTATAGCGGAAAATGAAGGCGACGAATCCTTCGAAGGAGGTATCAATGTAAATAAGGTTCTTGTTAAGACCGTTCGGTCGGACAAATGGTCCGCTCTGATAAGTATAAATGGCAATAAGACGTCTGTACATTTGGATACTGGGGCGCAGATTAATGTGCTTCCTCAGAAAGTGATAAGCTTGTGGCCAGCAAAGCCAATAATCAAGCCCACGTCGTTAAAGGCATATGCATATGGACATTCGGAATTACCTATCGTGGGGAAATGTGAAGTGTTATGCCAATATGGTGAAAAGAAAAGCTTATGTGAATTTATTATTGCGGATGTCGATGCGCAGACACTCATCACAGGCGACACTTGCGAGAAGCTTGAGATTTTGAAACGAATCAATCAAATAAACTCGCATCAAATGATTTTACATGATCAAACGAAAAAAATACTCGAACAATTTCATGAGGTGTTTCAAGGAGTTGGAGTGATAAACTCTGAATGTAAAATGTATACAAAACCTGAGTATCCGCCTGTACGTGCCCTTCCAAGACGCATCCCGGCAAGCCTAGGAAATGAAGTTCAGTCTGAATTGGAAAAGATGGTAAAGCAAGGAATAATTACGAAGATTTATCATGAAACAGAGTTGTCTCACCCTATGGTCGTAGTGAAGAAAAAATCGGGCCAAATTAGAATATGTTTGGATCCACGCAAATTGAATCAGTCCCTGGTGAGAAGACACTTCCAGACTCCGGCTCCATCTGAATTATTACATCAGATTCCCAAGGCTGATTATTATACCGTGTTAGATGTAAAATCGGCCTATTGGCATGTTCCGGTTGCCAACGAATGCAGAGATCTGTTGGTGATGGCTACACCATTCGGAAAGTTCAGATATAACCGATTACCATTTGGTTTGAACATATCGGCGCAAATATTCGTGGAAATGATGACAAATATTTTTAAGAACAGTTTTCGGAACGTTACATATGTAGATGACTTGCTGATATACGCAGATAGCATTGAAGAACATAATGAAAAATTGAAAGGTATACTAGAAATTGCAAGGAGAAACAATATCAAATTCGACTTGACTAAGGCTCAAATATGCAAAAAGGAGGTTAGTTTTTTGGGCCACATGATTTCGAAAAATGGAATTGATCCAGAGCCAAATAAGGTCGACAAAGTGATCAACCTCAAAAAGCCAGAAGATAAAAAGTCGCTTCAGAGAGTCATGGGTCTTTACAACTATTTAGGAAAATTTATTCCGAATCTAGCCGCGTCAACGTCTAACATAAGAGGAATATTAAAAAAGAATGTGGTCTGGCACTGGGGCCCTAGACAAGACATCGAATTCCATCACATTGAGGAATGCGTTCGAAACGCTCCTTCGTTGGGCCATTACGACAAAACTAAGACGTTAGTTTTACAATGTGATGCCAGCAAGGATGCTATGGGAGCTGCTCTGCTGCAAGAGAATCGACCGCTGGCGTTTGCATCCGCATCATTCAACGATTCTCAGAAACAGTACTCACAGATTGAAAAAGAATTATTGAGTATTTATTACGGATGCAAAAAGTTCGAATATTTATTATTAGGACACACATTCATAATCCAGACGGATCATCAGCCTTTATTACCACTTATCCAAAAACCGTTAACTGATATATCGCCTCGACTGCAGAGAATAGTTATGAAACTCTTTGCTTTTGATTTTAAATTGCAATATCGGCCTGGAAAATGTTTAATTCTCGCAGATACCCTATCCAGGGATACTCATCCCATAGACGAACTCCCTTTCTCGAGGATAGAAGAATGGTCAAATTAATATCTGCCAATATCTCGGACGAAAAACTGATTACTCGACAGAAGGATACCCGAGAAGATACAACGCTGTTAAAAATAATCCACCACGTTATTGAAGGGTGGCCAATAAGCAAAAAAGATGTAGATGAAGATGTAAAACCCTATTATGATTTTAGACACCGTATTTACCTATGGAATGAGTTATTATGTGTCGGATCGGCAATAGTGGTTCCTGGAACACAAAGAAACTACATGCTCGAATTATTACATAAATCTCATCAAGGGATATCAGCAATTCAGGGTTTGGCACGTGAATCTCTTTTCTGGCCAGGAATGTCCATGGACATAGCTGAGAGAGTTAAAAGTTGTGACATTTGTCAAAAATACCAGAAATCTAAAACACGGGAGACGTTAAGATAATTTCCAATTCCGGATTATCCTTGGCAGACAGTCTCTATGGACATATTTTATATTGAAAGAAAGCCTCATTTATTAATTGTGGACAGATTTAGTGGTTACCCGGAGGTTTATGCATTAAACCCGCCTACTGCGACCAATGTCAGAAACAAATTAAGAGAGACATTTGCACGATTTGGAATCCCGGAAACTATTATGTCCGACAATGGACCCCCGTTCCACTCAGATATAATGACAGACTTCTGTACAAAATGGGGCATAAGGCAAATTTTCTCAAGTCCACACCTTCATAGATCCAATGGACTGGCAGAAAGGAATATCCAAACAATAAAGACTTTATTGAACAAATGTAAAGATCAAGGATCCGACGCATACCTGGCCCTGCTGACCTACAGAAATACTCCAAAGAATGACCTACCGTCCCCGGCACAACTATGTTTGTCTAGAAGTCTCCGCTGCCTCATCCCAAGAATCACCCCGCTATATGGCCCGTGCAAAACCAATCAAAGACATATAGAGAATGCAAAGAAAAGAAGACAAATTTCGATGAAAAGGTATTACGACAGAAGCAGTAAAATCTACCCTAAGGTCAGCGTGGGAGAGGAGGCCTGGTGCCAACTGTCTCCAAAACAGGCATGGACACCAGTGAAGATTACAGCTCACGGGAATTCGCCTCAAAGTTTCAAAGTCGAAACACCATCTGGAAGGGAATTCCTCAGAAATCAACAATTTCTAAGACCAAAAAATGGACCATCCGGAAAAGGGGAATCGCCCTCCTTGGGGACCTCGTTCTCAGGTGAATCGTCTCCAGTAGCGGCGGACTCCAGCAGTTGGGAGAGAACTACTGAAAAGGAGCCAGTCGCAGGACCATCTACAACTCCAATACAACAACAACCACGTGATGGGATGGCTGTGCCCTCTGAGAACTCATCTGTAATGCCCCGGTTCTCTAGGTTCGGTAGAGAGCTGAAGAAACCACAAAGGCTTGGGTTTTGAGGAAGGGGAAACGTGTTGTGATATGTGATGGATTATCATATACTATGAATTTTGTCTATTTGATATGTCGTAACTATTTTCATGTAAATATCATTTTATCTTTCAACGCTATGCAAATCCATGGCGATCTTCCAATATGTAAAACTCCTCGCTGTATAAAAGAGAACTATTTGATGGTGAAATAAATTCTTTCAACCGGACAATGAGTGGTTGTCACCTCTAGTATTTTTAACCTAATATTTTAATAGTAAACATCATTTTCTTTTGAAAAAATAGGAATTGCATGTTTATAATAGATATGTATATAAAAAATTAATTGGACAGCCAAGATCATTTTGAGAGTTGCTATCGAATTACAACTGTTTCAACATTCTATTAATTCGCTATGCTTTATAAAAAATATTTCTTATCCATTTTTTAATGTTTATTTTATATTCAGTGGTAGCTATCAAATTTGATATATGTTCCTAAAATTAATAATAATAACATTATTAAACGAATAGTGTAAATTTAGTATAGGTATTGGTTAATTCAACAGTAATTGAATTTATATGAATTCTCCGCCAGGTGGCCAACGAGACAAGTCGCAAACAACATCGTCTCCGTGCTACAATTATTTCTCATATAATTAAATACTTTTTCTTATTATTACTCCTTATCTATTTAATTTTGGAATTTATTTCTAACTTGTTGGATTACTTCAGATAGGTTCTGGTAAAATTGCTTAAAATGAATTTTTTATTTTTGGTAGCCATAATTTGCATAGTTTTGAAGACAAAAGAAAGTAGTTTCATTGTTAGTTATTCAAATTTTAAGACGCAAATTCTCCCGGCAAAAATTCCTGATATGAAAGACCTTGCTTTTGTTGTAAAAACTAATCGAAGATCTATTATTCTTATGCTATTGATAATTTCAGGAATAGAGCAAAACCCTGGCCCTAGGTCAGCTAAACAAATGACAATGGAATCTTATAGAGAGAAAGATCTAGCTGAAATGATAGCAACTTCAACAACTAAAATAGACGATCAAGGTCATAGATTGGAAACCCGACTATCTTCGCTGGAAAGCGGGATGGAGGAATTAAATCAACGTTTCCAACATATTGAGACATCCCTTGAGAAAACTGCTAAAGCAGTGAGTATTAACTCGGAGAGAATAGACAGTTCTGAAAGAAGACTAGATCTTTGCGAGATGAAGCAAAGAGAAAACAATTTGATTTTCTACGGAATTGAGGGAAAGGAGTGCGAGGCACCAACGGATACTCGCGCAATAATCATGAACCTGTTTTCTGAGAAAATGCAAATTCAAGAAAACATCACGATCCAGCAATGTCGCAGATTGACAAAAAAAAGCAAACTCGCCGATTCTGATCGAAGTGCCGGAACACAACGAGCGTATTCTGCTCTTTAAAAACATGTTTAGACTAAAAAACACCAGGATCTATTTGAATAAAGATTATTCGGTAAAGATTAGAGAACAACGGAAACTACTTATCACAAAAAGGAAAGAACTCATGGGAAACGGTATTGTCACGAAACTATGGGATAACGGGCTCATAGTTGGTGGGATTGACTATTACGTTACAAATGGTAGAATAATGAGCCAAAGTGGCGACAATGCTTTATAGCCACTGACAAATCCACAATCCTCTGTAAATAAAAATACTTATGGGCAAACTACTGTAAATAGACAATCTTGTTTTTCGTTCAAAGACGACACACAAGTGCTGTGTTGGAATGTTAATGGTTTGGAAAGGATGTTGCTGCAATTCGACCTATTCACACATTTAGAAAAGTGCAGCATTTTTGCACTCACGGAAGCATGGAAGGATCAACATCTGAAGATTAAACCAACAGGATTTCATCTGTATGAATCACTTGCTCAGAGAGACCACAAGAAGGGTAGATCATCGGGGGGAATTATTGTTGGGATTCGAGAAGCTATAAAAGACAAGATTGAAAGGACTGAAATTGGAAAACAATGGATTATGATCTGTCTGAGGTTGGACGGTGAAATGCGAGTGTGTATGATCTTTGCTTTCTTGCCACCAAACGAACACTATTTGACCAACTGCAAAAATTTACTCGACCAAATAGAAGGGAAAATAGTTGAAGGATATGAAGTTTTACTGGCTGGTGACTTGAATACACGAACGGGTGCATTGGGAATTCTTCACAATACATTACATCTTCCTTGCTACTTAACTACTAGACGCACTTCTAAAGATCCTGTAATATCTACGCATTCAGAACAATTCATAGATAGATTGGATAATAATACTCTTACAATTTTAAACGGCAGAACAAGGGGTGACAGAAGTGGTAACTACACATATATATCAGCACGGGGATCCTCGGTGGTAGATTACTGTATTGTCTCCCATGGGCTGTTAGGTTACGTACATGACCTATACATCGAGGGTTTACCACACTCAGATCACTTACCTCTAATTATAAAAATGGATATGAGATGGGGACCGAAACAAGTGTCGAACCCGACTTCACGGGTTAAGAAAAAATATATTTGGTTTCCCGAAAGAGCAACGCTATTTGTAGAGGACTTAGGAGGAGCTTATGGATTTTGGAATAACTCGATTGAGAATATAATGAACAACATGGTTAATCAGATTAAAAGCGCAATGGTACAAAATGGTATGCAAATTGAAACAAAAGCAAATAACTTACTGTCGAAGCCTTGGTTTGATCATGAGTGTTACATAGCGAAAAAGATTATGAAAGCAACTCTAACAAAATATATTAAATCTAATAGGGATCTAGATTGTCTGGAATATGTTAAAACAAGGAACAAATATACATCGATTATGAACAATAAAAAGAAAAAATATTTTTGTGAAATACAAGAAAAATTAAATAATACATACGATTCAAGTGAATTCTGGAAAACAATAGCTCGCTTCAGAAAAAGAAACTATACACAGGGCAATATCTCAATATCAGACTGGCAGCAATTTTACAATAAACTCCTGGATACAGAATCAATACCAGATTACGAACCCGTTACTATGACGTTCCTAAATACAGATCATGAGCTAACTAAATACATAACTCTTAATGAAATAAGCAAAGAAATTTCTCGAATAAGGCATGGCAAGGCGACTGGTTTTGACGACATAATGAATGAAGCAATAAAGGCCCTCCCAAAAGATTATTTAATTTCCTTAAAGGATATATTTAATAGAATTTTGAGAACGTCTGAATTTCCGACAACATGGTTGAAATCAGTTATTCAACCAATTTTTAAGAATGGTGATCCAGACGACCCCTCTAATTATTGAGGCATTGCGCTCTTAAGCAATATAGCAAAATTATTTACATCAATACTCAAATCTCGTCTAGGCAGTTGGATCGAAAGGAGAAATATAGTTCCTGAGAATCAGGCGGGATTCAGGGCTGCCCACTCTTGTCAAGACCATATATTCACTCTATTATCCCTGATTCAAATTACTCTAAGCCGAAAGAGAAGAAAATGCTACATGTTCTTCGTGGATTTGAAAAAAGCCTTCGACACAGTGCCCCACTCATTATTATGGAGAAAACTGGTAGATGCAGGTCTCAACCACCGTTTTGTTAACTTAATTAAAGATTATTACACAAATATGACAGCGGTAGTGCGATGGAATAATTCATTCACTGCGCCAATAAAGGTGCGTTCGGGAGTTTTACAAGGGGAGCCGATGTCACCTTATTTATTTATACTTTTTTAAATGATTTAATCGGTCTCTACAATAATTCAGATTTACCGGGAATATACCTCCCAAATTATGGATATGTTCATATTCTACTATACGCAGATGATATTGTCTTGATTGGAGAATCCAAAAATAACCTTCAAATAAAAATCAATATGCTAAGAAAATATTTTGAAACAAATTTATTAACCCTGAATGAAAATAAGTCAAAAATTGTAGTTTTCAGAAACGGCGATCGATTAGCACAAAATACAAATGGTTTTGGGGTGAGAGGCAACTGTCTGTTACTACGAAATATCTATACTTGGGATATCCGCTTACAAGTGGAAATTCACTAAACAAGGTAGCGTCACACTACAAGGGCAAAGCCCTGGCAGCAATTGGCGCTGTGTGGCAAGTTCTGACAAAATCCAAGATGAACTCTCTAAATGCGGCAATGAGATTACTTGATTCGACGGTCTTACCTCACATGCTATACGCCGCACCCTGCTGGGCACTCAACCAAGTAAAGGTAGTTGATCAGGTTCAGAATATTTTCTCAAGACGCTACCTAAATTTACCAAAGTATACTCCGGGCTTTATGCTAAGAATGGAGTGTGGACGAGTATCACAGGAAGTTATCATAATTAAACAGGTCCTGAGATTTTGGGTGAGGATTATGAAAATGGAAGAAAGTAGGTTGCCCCGGGCATGTTTGTCACACCTCTGGACATTACACAGCAATCAAAGGGCTGGTTTAACCTTTGTCGAAAACCTGTCAACCATTTTAGACTCAAACGGTTTTTCGTTCCTGAAGGGTTGTCCGGATTACGCTGCAATAATGACTGAAATCCCTGGTATTATTCGAATAGCAACCGAACAAAGCATCCAAAACGACATGGCGAAAATCCTAAATACTTCACATTACAGTCACTTCAAATACCTAAAAAATTCAATAACAGCAGAACGATATTTATTCACAACTATTCCTCTAGCAATTAAAAGATTTTTTGCACAACTGAGACTCCTTTGGACGATCTTCCCAGAAAATCGTTCAAATCGCTGGAAAATTGATTTGACTCTAACTTGCGATCTGTGTAATAACAGAATCCAAGACGAAATTATGCATATAATATTTGGATGCTCTTGCTTAGAGAAACAGAGGAAAGAAATTTTGGGTGACTTACCCTGGTCTCAACCTGACTGCCAACAAATTTGCAGCTGGATGAACACACTGATGGTTGATCAGGGTCTCTCCCTCGGTTTATATAAATTCTACAAGGCCGCAGTCAATGTCCGTTGGAGAACAATGGATGCGCCGAATGTCGTGGTTTGCTTGGAGGAAGAAAACGAAGATTGAATGCGGCTGATTCTAAACTAGCCCTCTCAATTATATCCTAACCTTGACATATTTTAAACATTGGTACTTTAATTTAAATATCTAATCATGTATGGTTCCTTTTGCTCTGTATGTTTTTTTTTTTGTATATATGGTTATATTTATTTTTGTTTGTTTTTTTCTTTCTTCTCGCTTTTCTTTTTCCTTATTACTTCCTGTATTCTAGTTTTTACTTTCGAAATATCTTCCTTTGCTAAATCCTGTAGAGGGGAATCATGTATAGGGCTGGATGCCCCAATAAAAAGGCTTGTGTGTGTGTGTGTGTAATTGAATTTATATTTTAACATTAAACAATAGAACAAATGAAAACATTAAGACGCGAATTTTTTCTCTCAAAAATAAATCAAACTTCTGTTGTCCTTATTGCGTTGAAAAAATACCGAGAGGACTTGTCTCGTCTGTGGTGAACCCTCCCAGCAGTTTCTTCAATTTAAACTAGAGCTCCAATACTGTATTGGATTATTCTGCCTATATATGCTAGACTGAAAAGAAACGTTCGCGTCTTTATGTTTTCATTTGTTATATATATGGGCGTATTATTGATTTTACATAAACCAATATCCAGAATAGCTATTATGGCTGCAATAGCAGCTATAAACCTGTTAGGCATTGATTCGATCACATTTTGAATGGCGGTTGCAGGTCATAAATACATGTGCCTACAACATATGCCATTATTCTTTCAATCAAAATGGTAGAAGAATGGCTTGCCAGTTATAAGAAACTATGAACACAAACTAATTTCAAACCTCTTTGATAATTCTTTGGAACATCTTGTCCAATGTGATCCTGAAAATTAAAATACTCACATCACATATCGTTCATAAATGATAATAGACAACTTATGTCATTTCCACGATGAATATTGTCAGCAAGGACATTGAAACGACCTCTGGAACACAGTAGCTTTTATAACAACAACCACTGATAAGGCATCCATACAACACCAAAGGAGAATTTTATAATACAAAATAATATGGCTAATGATTGTAGAACGAGATTTGAAAATAATCCGCATGTGTTTCTTTTGAACGAAAAATCGGGGATTTATTTTAAGGAGAAATAACGATTATTTCTAACCTTAGAGATGAAGTATGAAAGGATAAATTGTAAATAATAATGATAAACGGAAAAATAAAAGTGTCCAAGGATGGGAAACGAACCCACAGTGTTCCGCTTACCAGGCATGGATGGGCGGGATAATTTTCAAATGTCGTTCTACAAAAGCAGAACGTTCATGATTCGAAAATTACCTAATTGGACAGAGAAATTGCGTCACGTCTTCTTTTCTGACAAATCTCATTTCGGCATCCAGCTCCATAATGGCCGTATCCGTGTGTCCAGTGCAACGAATGGACTACTTTTATATCAATAAAATATGGGTAGGTTTGGCAGCATGAGGATGAGCATTGTAAGGTTGAAAGGTAATGTGAAGAAAGTTACGAAGTTATTTTATAGCCCATCTCCCTCAAAACTTCATAAATGTAATTTAAATAACAAAATATTCAGCAATTCGAATCAGAAATGACCTTCCTGTGGAACTAAAATAACTTTATACAATATTGCCACTTGATGGGACCGTAAGGTGATGATGAATTAAAGAAAACATCAGAAATTTCCCTGATCAATACACGAAAACGGTAATTATGGAGCTGGATACCGAAATCAGATTTACCAGAAAAAAATTAGGTAATGTCTGGAATCATGAAAATTATGTTTCTGGTTCAATATAAATACCTTATCAGTGGTTGTTGTGATGAAAGCTACTGTGTTCGAGAGGTCGTTGCAATGTCCTTGCTGACACTACTTATCGTGAAAATGACCTAAGTTGCCTAATATTATTAATAACTGATATGTAATGTGACTGGTTTAAGATGCACAGGGCTATGGGAACAAGATGTCTGTCCTCACAGACATTAAGTGACCTAGCGTCATTATGTTCATTATGATCCTTCTGTATCCATCGATATCTAAGCCTCGCGAAGCTTGGATTCGAAGAGGACACGATGTAGGAAACCTCCGAAGAAGTTCTCGAAGTCTTTGACGAGCTCGAAGGGCACACTAACCCCCAGTCGTTTTCCTTGTAAGAGACAGCTGATGGCAGTTTCCATCCCGTTAAAGAGAGAGAGAGAGTGGACAATTAACATACTTTTATTGACATCTTTTCAATACAGTTGAAAATGCACAGTCTACTATTTATAATAGGCGATGCTAATGAGAAACTCACAATTAATGATGATGATTATATTGCAAATATAATTGCAATATTTGATCAAACTCTTAAATAAGTCATAGATTTATACAATGGAAAGATAATGACTAAAAGGCTGGTGCATTTTACAAAACATTAGTTATATATTATCATGGTACATTTATTCGAACCTTCAATACATGCTTATGAAAACAAACAATCAATAAAACATTCAATAAAATTTAGATATAGAAAGAGTTGGATAAATATTAAAGACATATTCGAAGTATACATATCTAAGAGGCATCTGGGTTGTTATTACTTGAAGGTTATGCAGTAGGTGATGATGAAGCAGAGTGTTGTAAAAAATGTCCCAAGGTTGAGATCCAAATAACGACCGGCAGTAGCTTGTAAACCCTCTCCCATGACTTGTTTAATTTTCTTCATTTCTTCCGTCTGTTTTGATGGCAAAGGTATTCGTTTGATAAGACAGATGTTCAAGGTTTCTGTGCTTTCATTTTTCAAAAATTCACCCGGAATAAAAAATAAAGAAACATATACAAGAGCATTCGTGAAATGAACAATTTCAAGAACTAAAAAGCTACGATTCAAGATAATATTAGAATATATTTTTTGAAAAATTATTATCATAAAAAATGCTACATTTATAATAGCTATAATTAATGGAATTGAATAAAAGGTATTAATTGATTTCAGAGTATTCCTTAATTTTAGATATTCAATAGAAATCTTTATAAATTGGGTAGGTTGTTTCATGTTGCATAGATTGGTGTTAAGATTCTGGCAGATGCTGGTTAGGCGAGCTACAATAAAAATATAAATCAAAAAGTTATTCACCAACATTCCACCATCAACAAACATCATGAAATACAAAATTAACCTCCATTTGTTCATAGATGTATCTTTATAAATATATAGAATGATCAGTAACAGATGAAGTAAAAGAAATAAATAAAATATAATCGCGTAAAACCTTTCCAAAATCGATACATTTTGATGAAAGGACTTATTGATTAGTGTATTTATAATAGATTTTAGAATTGATTGTGAGACGTAAAAATAGATTATGGTGATTAGACGAAGGCATGTTATAATCGCCCTCACCAAACTAACGGTTTGCCAGTTGTTCTCATATTCAAGAAGTATCCAGAGTGGGATGCAGGTTGAACAAGCTCCAACCTTGATCCAAAACCATAAGCAATGGCAAAAAGAAGGATTTCCCAGTTGTAAACCTCCTGTTATTCTTGTAAATAGACGAAGATATCCAGGTAGCACTTTGTAGCCCATTGTAGATTCAAATTTTGGAGAAATAGACAAGAAACTACGTCCCCCTCGCAGTCATTACTTCACCGTTATCGAGAAATATTATCTTCTAGCTGATTAAAGTCAAACTGTGAGGGTCGATATCAATTTTTTATATGTTTGTGACGTGCGTGTTTGTTCAGTCAACTTAATATCCTTTCACTGAAATGTGTATGTGTGTGTGGATCAACATGTGGATCAATCAATTCACTCAGCTTCGATAATGATACGTTTATAATAACAAATATGAGTGTCTATTTGACATCTGGAACACGTTATATTCTATAATATCAATTCAAAGATATAAAAAATATATATATTGAAATTCCCATCTATCTTAAATTGTTATAAAAGGAATCTTGATAAATGTTGTACAACTTGACATTACAAATATTTTGAAATTTTGGAGATTAAAGGGATCCATAAATATGAGATTTAGAGAGAAATGTCTCTTTGAGGATGATTCAAAAGAATCTATTAGAAATTCATTCGTTATAATTTCTTTAAGAAAAATATGTATACTCTTTATACATTTTCGGGGCTCAGAAATCATCCATTCTGGGTAACAACCCCGTAAATAAAGATTAATTCCTCCTCCTCAACAATATCATAAATTGGAGAGCCAACTTCATTTCGCGTTTTAAATCGTAATTCAACTATTTCAAAATTCACAAATTCGTTATACTGTATTACAATGATATCTCACGTTTAATAATTTTCATTATAATTATAAACCCTCCACTATATATATGTGAAAAATAATAATTAAAAAAATAAAACTAAAAAGGTCAGGTGTTGATCATAAAAATAAAGAAGGCATATCCTGACCAGAAGCATATGTGCTATATTGTGCTATTCTGATTTCTGTTCCACTAGATGGCGCTCTGCCGTTTATATATATATAGGTGTGAAAAAAACATAAAAATAAAATTATATACAAATAAATAACTGGCTGGTCAGGATAGGCCTCTATTATATATATATGTCGTAATACAAGCACTAGCAGTCATGGGCCTCGTGGTAAGGCGTCAATGTGTAACACAAAGGACGAAGCAGGTTGAATGTTACTTCAGAGACCGAAGACGTTACAAGGTCCAAGAAGGTGTGTTTTTCACGAGAGGAAGAGATGACCTGCAAGAGTGGAAAAAGATTACCAGCTTTTTTTCGCCCGTTTGTTGGGGTCTAGTGACGGTCGTAAAAACATTGTATTTTCCTCCTTGAGGAAATGAATAACCATGACGAAATTGGACACCTCGGGCCTCGCCCTGTCTTGAAATGGAACCTTGATATACAAGTTGGATTTTTTATCTGAATATTTTTTTTTTGCCCAAACAGGTGTAGTGGATCATTTCTTTTCACCACTAGTCAAATGTTTTACTAAGGAGATAAACGTATAATGCATTGTTCTATTACATAGTACATAAAGGAAGATAGGTGATTCTTTTGATATATATAATATATAATTCTATGTATATAAATGGAATAATTGAAGCACGAATGTTTATTTTTAAATATAAAACAAACTTCTACTCTCCTTACTGTGATGAAAAAAAATATTGGGAGGGTTTGGCTCATCAGTGGTGAACCCTTCCACCGGTTTCGCCAATCTAATCAATCAGACCACTTCTTAGAGCTCAAATACTGTATTGGACGATTCAGATTATATATGCTACAATGAGGGTGGAATCTTAAAAAAATTTTCAAGAAAATTATGGACATGAGCTTTTAGGACAGAAGAATTACACATAAATATTTGCATCGAGAAATGCTCTTCCGCAAACAATAAGTACAAGGACAGTTAGGCTTAAATAATTATAAGGCGAATACGTGCCATTTATATAAAAGAAATGGAAGAATTAAAGAACAAATGTTTCTTACTGATTCCATTCCTTATATATAGATGGCGCGTATTCGCCTTATAAATAATTCTATTTGTTTATTTATGTTCCAGTAACTTTTATCTCTCTCTCTCTCTCTCTCTAGAAGTCTATGCCCTATCGATGGGTATTTGAAAAGAAGATGATGTTTCAATAAATAAAAATCCACAAATGAATACTGTTGATCGTCCCTCTTTTTGATGATAGTGTTATATTATAAATAGGGAATTAGAGGTCCCTAAAAGGATTATATATATTTTATAGCTCGATTCCAAAAAACTATATAGTCAACTTCGACAACACTACAAATAGGCGCACAAATATAAATAGCATATTTGTAAATGAAAAGGATCAGTTTCAAAAGAAATGTGATCGATTTTCACTTAATAGGATACATATTTTTACTCTAATGTGATACATTGCAGCGTTTTCTAACCAACACCTTAGCTGAAGTAGTTTATCAGGGACTACACGAGGGATCGTTCTGTGGAGCGACGTTACGTTATTAAAACCTTTTTCAACCTGGGAAAATACGCCATTTAAACATTCATCTTTGTTTAGTAGGCCTTTAGGATGAATTGCTTATTGAAATAACGGTTTTCCGGCTGAATTCGTTTAAGGAGCGAAACCTTATAAGCCTGAAACCACTGGGCCCTATGGCTGATGTTTCTTATATTACGCATATATATATATTCAGAAAATATGCAAATATTGGATTTATAAATATTTTTATAATTCCGTTATTTCGAGGGGCAACTCGCCTCGCCTTATCGAGGATGTTTGTATTCCTCACTTAAACATGTGAGAACGCGGGTATCACTTTCGTTCAACAAGACCAATGAAATATTACAGTTAAATATTAAATTTCAGTATGAACAACCTGATAGTGTACATATAATATACAGTAGTAGTATACAGATAATATTAATATATATAAAATTAATGTTGTTTATCTACATATATATATGTGTGTGTGTTCGTGTGTGTGTGTTGTAATACGTGGAGCCGACATCGTCGCAGTAGGCTCCTCATCCAACATGCATTCATGAGGCCAGAGTGGTAGCGTACTAGCCTGAAGATAAATGAAGAAGATCACACGCACAGGAACATTGTTACCTCGGTTTATAGGGGGCAGCACCCGGGAAAGTGAAGTAGACAATGAAGTCCCGGGATCGCTCTGGTCAATCGACGATCTGATGCTATCCTGTCTTCTCCGTATACTCCTGTAGGCTCAGAAATAAACCAGCTTATATGTTAACGGTGACGTCAGAGGGCTTTGTTGTCCAATCAAGAACTAGCATGACCTGTTCACATCCTTACTGAGTTGAATTTTCTCATCGATGAACTGTTATTCTACCTTACTGGGTTCTACGCTCTTCTTTTACGGTGGTAGAATTATGCATGCTATTTTGAAGTTATATCAGGCTTGGTGTTTCTATGTAGAATATTCCTATGTACAACAAATATAATACGATATATATATTTATATATATTAGCGATGATTATTTGTTCAAATCTAAAAGCTTGAGGGATGAGTTTCTTTTGCAAATAAATTTATTTCGAGCTTTCGGGCAACGCCCTTCTACAGGAAAATTAAAAATAAAGTAAAGTAAATTATATTACACTGAGATTATTTATATAAATCAATTTACTTTTCTATTTAATTTTCCTGTAGAAGGGCGTTGCCCGAAAGCTCGAAATAAATTTATTTGCAAAAGAAACTCATCCCTCAAGCTTTTAGATTTGAACATTCTATTAAGCGATTAGCCTATTAATGATGATTATTTGTGCTAAGTTAAGAAGTGTTGAGCTGAGTAGCCGTGGAGGGAATGGATCAAAGAATACACCAAGAGACTATAGTTTTAAATAGACTCAACAATCGTTGAGAGAGAGAGAATTAATGGTTATATAGGCTCTATTGATTCTTTATCATGACCCCGAGTGATAGCTGGGTAAACTTTTCAATATAACTTCCCTCCAGGCATTCCATGTTTGGTTAGATTTAGTACGCCTGCTCTTTGACTAATGTAACCGAGGAGTCCTCTCAGAAAACATTGTCACAGTAGTTAACTTGCCAAAGGTAAAATAGATGTCTAGACTCTCTGTTTACCTCCCTCTGTGGAAAAAATCGTTTAGAAATTCATTTGCTAGACCACCTAAATACAGAAATAATAGGTATGTCAGGCTATAAGACATAATATACTACATGAAAAATAAAATAAATATATAGTTATATCATCATGATTAGAAATTTAAAAAAAGTTCATCTTCGAATATCTACAATTTCTGAAAATTATTGATCACATTATGTATAAATTTGAAACATATGGGAGATAAAATACACATATTATAATAGTTCAAAGTGCATTTTTTACACAAATAGGTACAATACAATTATAAATTCACACAATAGTTATCTAACGATAAAATTTGTAAATATTATTTAAATATGTTTCTTCTGTAGATATTAATTGATAATATTTACATCGTAAAAATCAAATTACCAAATCTAATTTAAAAAATAGTAATACATGGAACATTCAAGATCCTCAAAAATATTTTAAAATTAAAGGCAAAGAAAACAGAATGAAAATTAAATGGAAATGAAGGCAATGAAAACATGAATTATAAAATTAATTCATTCAAAAAATTGGTAGATTCGAGTATGAATGCTGTGTGGAAGAATTGTCAAAAAAAAATCAGAATATGCCTGGTACATATGCAAAAAATATACAAGCAAAGACTACATTTTTTAAGAGATGGCATGCAACCAGCATGTGTTTAAAGGAATATTTCGGTATATATTTTCTTCTTAGTATCGTTTCCATATTTCCTATTCTCTAGTTTGGATAGTTACTAATGAATTATAAAGCTTTCATAAGAAGAGAGAATAGTTCACTTAAATTATAATAATTAACTAATTCCTATATTATGTTTGAAATTTAAAATTGTCTTTTTATCATATCATTAACAGAGATTGACGAAATATTTTGCAGAAGAATAAAATAAATTCATATTTTTTCCATTCATTCTCATATAGTTTGTGCCATTATTCATATTAAATCTAACCTACTTCTTGCTGTATAACTGTCAAATACATATATGGTCTTCAACGGGGTTTAAAAACATTCGAAATTCAATCCAAATATTTATACTATTAATACATAGATTCAACTATTTGTCGTTTTATAAATAGAGAGACAAAATATTTGTAGTTTTTCAAATAAAAGACACTTCGGCCAGTAAATATTTTTATTGTCTCGACGTTTCGACAAAACGTCAACAAAGATTTACTGGCCGATGTGTGTTTAATTTGAAGAACTATGAATGCCGGCCAGGCAGCCTCTCTCTACACGGAAATATTTGTGGGTAAAGATTAATTAAAGCACAACGGATTGAGAGACAATAAAGGAATATTCAGATATGGCTTAAGAAAGTTAAATATGAACCAATTTATTCGAGTAAATATCTTATACAAATATATATTTCTTATTTAAAAAGCATAGAGTAGCTTATTAGGAAGCAGATAGTGGTGAAAAATGTCCCAAAGTTGAGATTCAAGTAGTTTCCTGCTGTGACGTGAAGACCGTCTCTCATAACTTTCTCTATTTTCTTCACTTCATTTGTTAGTTCTGGTGGACAATATATACGCTTGTTAAGGCAAATGTTCCAAGTCTCTTTGCTTTCATTTTTCAAACATTCGCCTGGAAAATACAATATAATAACGAATACAAGGCAAGATACCAAATGAACAATTTCCATGAGAAATACATCATCTTTCATAATAATTTTAGAATATATTTTTTGAAACGATAACAACACAAAGAAAAAAGTATTTGTAATAATGATAATTAAAGGTACTGCGTAAATCGCGTTTAATGAATTTAAAGTATTTCTTAATATCAAATATCTATTTGAAATTTCTTTGATTTCTTTGGGATTCTTCATGATGCGTAGATTGGTATTATGATCTTTGCATATGCTGACTAGGCGAGTTATAAAGAAAATATAAATCAAGTAATTATTAACTTTCATAGCATTCTCAAAAAACATCAAGCAATACAGAAATATATTCAATTTATTCACAAAGGGTTTTCTGAATATATTTATCGCCACTATCCCCAAATTATTGAAAAGATATAAACAAAATATGATCACAAAATACTTTTCCAAATTTGATACATTTTTAGAATAAGACTTATTAATAAGGGAATTGTAAATTGATTTTATTCTAGATTGTGAAAGGTAAATGTTGAGGTGTCGAGCGGCGCCGAGGTGACGGCGGGAACCGGCCGAAACTGGATCCCGCCAGTTGGTGTTGGTGTCGGCTGGAGCGGAGGACTAACTCCGCGTCTAGCTGTGTGTGGTATTCTCCTTATGTTCCGGCACTGGTTATAAATAAAACCGGTACCAAGGGAGCTCCGACGACTCAGAGTGGATTATTGACAAAACAACGGGCACAACACAACATGGTGGCAGCGCCGGGATCGTGAAGAGCCCAAGTAAGTGCCTTTTTAATTAATTCCACTCCTGTGCAATCAAATCTGACATGGAATCAAATTCCTTTCTTCCGCCTCCTAACTTCAGTTTCGACGCCAAGGAATGGCCAAGCTGGAAACAGCGATTTTCTCGATACAGACTTCTCTCCAACTTGAACGCCAAGGAACAAGAATATCAGATCACAGCATTGATATATCTTATGGGGGAGAGGGCTGAGGAAATCCACTCTGCGTTCAATCTCTCAGAAGATGACGCAAAGAACTTCGAAAAAGTCATTGAAGCGTTCGACAACCACTTTATTGGCAAACGCAACGTGGTGTATGAACGGGCTTTGTTCGGATTAAGGAGTCAACGGCCGGAAGAAACCATCGAGGAATTCGTAACAGTCTTGCACAGAATATCTGAGCACTGCGAATACGCTAATCTGCGCGAGGAGCTTATTCATGATCGTATAGTGCTTGGAGTAAAAGACAGGAAGTTGTCGGAGAAACTGATGCTAAACGAAAACCTGACCTTGGCCAAAGCAGTCGAGATCGCCCGTCAGTGGGAAGCTGTGATGCGTGAACAACAGGATCTTAACCCTTCTACATCGCAGGTCGACACAACGCGGAAAGTGGTCAAGCAGAAGCCTAAAGCATCCGGTCATGGCAAGGACAATGGCAGATCAACGTCTAGACAAACAGACAGTGCCAAGGAAACAGACGAAGGAAAACAATTTCCAACTTGCTTTAACTGTGGGACTACCAAGCATCATTATCGTTACAGAGATAAGTGCCCCGCAAAGGACAAAGTCTGTGGAAAGTGCGGGAAAAAGGGCCATTACACTAATCTCTGTCGAAGAAAAAACAATGAAGTGAACGCCATATCCTCGGAGGAAACCCCAGCGCGGGAGAAGGTCTCATATGTATATGCTGTCCGCGCGAGCCTACGCTGGGAAGCAGAAAGAGCAGGTGGAAGTCAACAGTAAGAGTCAACGGCACTGCAATCCACTTCAAGTTGGATCCGGGGTCGGATGTGACACTGATACCATTTTCCCTGTACAAGCGGTATTTCAGCAACGTCCAACTGACGCCTACCGACGGTCAACTGATGGCGGCCGCGAACCAAAGATTGGAGAATGCTGGGACCTTCGTGGCGAAGCTCCGAGCTAACACACGTGAAATGAAGGAAACCGTGTACGTGGTCCACCATTTGGAGCAACCTCTGCTGGGTGTCGGAGCCTGTGAAGACCTCCAACTCATCAAACGAATTGATCTTGTCATCAAGGAACAACGGATGTCAATCCTGAACGAGAGTTCCCTAAGCTATTTGAAGGACTGGGGCTTCTTGAACAGCCCTATCACATCAAGTTGAAGGAAGGTGCCAAGCCCTTCTCCATACCAGTCCCAAGACGAGTGCCTCTTCCGCTCATGCCGAAGTTAAAAGAGCAACTGGATGCCATGGTGGCTCAGGAAGTCATCGAACCAGTTGATGAGCCAACGGAGTGGTGCGCACCGATCGTCCTAGCTGGAAAGCCAAACGGGAAAATCAGGATCTGTGTAGACTTATCCCGGCTTAACCTGAGTGTGGAACGTGAGCTTCACCCGCTTCCTGTCCTTGAACATGAACTAGCTCAACTCAACGGGGCCAAAATCTTTTCCAGGCTGGATGCTAACAGCGGATTTTGGCAGATTAAACTCTCTGAAGAAAGCCAAACGCTGACGACTTTCATTACGCCCTTTGGCAGATATAAATTCAAAAGGCTTCCCTTTGGGATCTCTAGCGCTCCAGAACATTTCCAGAAACGCATGTCTGCTATCCTACGCGAAGTCAATGGGGTAATCTGTCATATGGATGACATCCTCATTTTCGCAAAGAGAAAGGAAGAGCATGACGAGACACTACGCGAAGTTTTGAGACACCTAAAGAACTCAGGAATTACGCTCAACAAAGAAAAGTGCCAGTTCGGTGTAAGCAACATCACATTCCTGGGACATTACATCGACGAACATGGTATCAAGGCGGACGAAAAGAAAGTCAAAGCCATCGCCGAGATGAAACCGCCAACTGACGTGCACGGGGTGCAACGTTTTATGGGCATGGTCAATTTCTTAGGCCGCTTTGTTCCAAACTTAGCGGAAATCACAAAGCCACTAAACGACCTAAGAAAGAAAGATGTTAGTTTCATCTGGGGCTTACCACAGAAAAAAGCGTTCGAGAAAGTCAAAGACGTTCTGGCCAGTGACCGAGTTCTGGCAAGCTTTGACATCTCTAAGAAGACCATGGTCTCAGCTGATGCATCATTGTATGGCCTGGGAGCTGTCCTCAAGCAAGAGCATGAAGCCAACGAGTGGCGCCCAGTGGCCTTTGCATCACGAACGCTAACGAAGACGGAACAGGGATATGCTCAAATAGAGAAGGAAGCCCTTGCAATCACATGGGCGTGTGAGCGCTTCAAGGACTTTGTGGTTGGAAAAACCTTCCTCATCGAAACAGATCACAAACCTTCAGTCCCCATCTTCACCACTAAAGATCTGAACGATCTAACGCCAAGGCTTCAACGGTACCGTATGAGGATGCTTCAGTTCTCGTTTCATATCTTTCATACACCGGGGAAGGACCTAATCACCGCTGATGCCCTTTCAAGACAACCACTTCCAGGTCATCTTCCCGAAGATGAAGAGCTCCAGGAAGAAGTTGAACATTTTGTGCGAAGCATCGTCCTGCATCAATCCACGACAGACGACCGACTTGCCAAAATAGCCCTCAACCAGAAGCTGGAGCCTACCCTTCAAAATGTGGCATTTTATTCCAAAAACGGTTGGCCCGCCAAATGTCAGCTCTCTCCCTTAGAACGCTCGTTCTACGATGTTCGCGACGAGATAGGGGAAGAGAACGGCTTACTAATGAGAGGACTGTGAGTGATCATCCCCTCTAACATGCGAAAAGATGTTTTGAACCGCATCCACGCAGGTCATCAAGGAATAACAAAATGTCGAGCAAGAGCAAAGGATCATGTTTGGTGGCCAGGAATAGGTCAAGAAATCCAGGATATGGTAAAAACCTGTGAGAAATGCATAGAGAATCAACCTCTAAAGCACGAACCACTCATCCCCAACGACTTTCCGGAAAGACCGTGGCAAAAGGTCGGGATGGATCTCTTCCATTACGAAGGAAGTGAGTACTTAGTCGTCGTAGACTACTTTTCTCGATTTATCGAAGTCGTACGACTTACTAAACTTTCCTCGGAAGCTGTGGTAGATCACTGCAAAGCCATCTTTGCTCGTCATGGTATCCCTGACATTGTAATCAGTGATAACGGACCACAATTTCGCCCATCAACAACTTCAGCTTTTACGAAGTTTGCCTCTGAAGTTGGGTTTCGACACATCACTTCCAGCCCAAAGCATCCACAATCAAATGGTCAAGCAGAGGCTGCTGTAAAAATTGTGAAAAACCTGATGAAAAAGAATAAAGATCCGGTCCTAGCACTCATGGAGTATCGGGCAACACCCCTGGCAAACGGTCTCTCCCCTGCTGAACTTCTATTTGGACGGAAAATTCGCACTATGGTTCCCTGCACTTCATCATCATTAACCCCTAAAACAGTGGATCAATCCAAACTCAGGGGGGAAGAGGAGCAGCGGAAGATGGCGCAGAAAACGGCTTTTGACAGACGCCATGCGGCCACGAAAAAGGCGGAACTAATTGCAGGAGAGAAAGTTTGGGTGAAGGATCTTCGAGCGTGGGGAAGTGTCCTCGAGAAGGCTTCAGCGCCCCGCTCATACATCGTGGAAACTCCTGTAGGGACCTACAGGCGGAACTCTCTTCTTCTGGCTTCTTCCCAACAACAGGTCGACCCCAGTGAGACATCTCCTGACAGTGAACTCCCCACCGAAACGGAGGAAATTCCGGGAAATGAACTGCCTGCAGAGGAGCTACAACAGCTGCCAGCAATCGCTCCAGAGATAAAGCAGCTGTCTCCCTCACCTGGGAAGGTGTCGCGGTATGGGAGAAGATACAAGCGTGTCCAGCGCTAACCTCCTCTAAACTTTTTGGGGGAGATGTTGAGGTGTCGAGCGGCGCCGAGGTGACGGCGGGAACCGGCCGAAACTGGATCCCGCCAGTTGGTGTTGGTGTCGGCTGGAGCGGAGGACTAACTCCGCGTCTAGCTGTGTGTGGTATTCTCCTTATGTTCCGGCACTGGTTATAAATAAAACCGGTACCAAGGGAGCTCCGACGACTCAGAGTGGATTATTGACAAAACAACGGGCACAACACAACAGTAAATATAGATCAAAATACAAAGACGTAAACCCTTTATAAGCTCCTTTGTCAAAACTAAGTTCTCCCATTTGCTTTCAGAATCAAAAAGGAACCAAAAAGGAATGAAGATAAAAAATGTTCCAACCTTGATCCAGAACCCTGATATGATGGTAGATTGATGATTCTTCAAAATGTAGACAACCTGTCAATTTTGTGAGTAGACGTAGATATCCAGGGAACACTTGACTACCCATGGTAGATACAGTAGTGTAAGAAATCACGGTTATGACACCATCTGACATTTGTTAGATGTTTACTAACACAGCGGTCGATTTTAATTTCTGCTATGTGTTTGCAAAATGTGCGTATTCAAACATGTCATGATATCCTTTCACTGAAATTAAACAACAATTATCTGCAACTTCAATATTTGCTCAAAACAATATCAATTAATTTAGAATAATATATTTTCAACAGCTAGAATATATTAATATTTATTATTACTAAATATTAAAATCTAAAAAAATCATTAAATTTATAAATTTTAATTATAAAAACATTTTCTCCTGGCACTTAACTTTATGTTTTTAATAAGGTAGTGAATGTGATAGAAAAAAGCTTGCGTCAAACCAACACATATATTTGTATTATATATCGAAATAACGATTTTGAGACAATAAAAAAGATTAACTGGCCGAGGTATCTTTAATTTGAAGAAGTTTTAATGCCAGCCAGGCAGCCTCTATATTTATGAGAGTAATATTCAATTATACAAGTATATACTTGTGAAAAAATAGTACAAATGTGATATTGTACTGGGATAAGGTGCATAAATTATAAAAAAGGCATTTCCTTATCGTGCAACTGAAAGTTGTTGATTGCTTGCGTCATCTATTGGAATAAATATCAACTATTTTCGTTGATTTTAATTATTCTAGAATTGGCCAAATACCCATTCTTGATTAATCAAGAAAAACTCGTCCGTGTGGTTAGCTTTTCTTGATTAATCAAGAATGGATATTTGGACAATTCTGGAATAGTTCAAAATCAACGAGAATAGTTAATATTTATTCCGATAGATAACGCAAGCCATTAGCAACTTTCAGTTGCACGATAAGGATATGGCTTTTATCATAAAGTATATACTTGTACATTATTTTCTAACATGAAAAAGTGTTGTTTTTTTTAGAATAAAGAACACTTCGGTTAGTCCTTTATATAAAAAAAAACTGAGAATGCAGTCTAACAAATTCTATCTTGATATTCAATCACAAGTTTACTATTGATTATCTAAACTGATATATATTGATTTTAACTGCTTTATCTATTTATTTTATATATCCCTATCATTATTACCAACACTCTCTATTGTGATTTCACCAACGCCACTCTCTGTTGTGACGACAGTCACGCTGCTTGTACCACTTTTAAAATATACGACGAAAACAGGAGGGAAAATTATATTTATTATCAATTAAGAAAATATTAAAAGATTATTTAATGAATTATATATTTAAATGTACTTACACTATGAGAATCAGGGCAAATCCTCCCGTTCGAAAGTTGTTTACAAGTTCCTCTGTTTTTGTTTTCCTCATTCCAGCCGCTTCATTCCCGTAGCCTCTCCATTGGCCATCCAAACACTCTCAAAACTTCAACACAATATCTCAATTTTTTTTTAGAAAGCAATACTTGTTTGTCTTATGCTACCACACATTATTATTTAGCACACATTCCTTATAACATTCCCACAACAACGTTTGTTGGTCAACTATTTTTATCTTAATAATATTACTCATATTCCTCAATCTTTTGAGGACTTCAAGGCTAAGTAAATCTAAATCGGATTTCTAAACATTAAAGAGAATCGAAAGTCTAATACCTTTGCTATTCATTCTCGAATTCATTATATTTTCGAGTGAATCAGTTTCAACTACCCTCCCTTTCACCTTATATAAACTGACTAACTATGCCATGAGGGTCGCAGTTCCACCGATTTGTAGGCAAAACAATACCAAGAGTGCTTTATTTTCATTTTCACATATTGTTGGGGCTTGGCTCCCGACAATGTTAGCCAGGACTTCCTTTAGCTCCTTCAGTCGCTAGTCTGGTCTAAGGTGATGACGATATGTGGCAGAGCTTGTTGTTTTGTTGTACTGTACGAGACCAGACCGGCGGGTTGACTACTGAGAATGTTTTCCTTCCGCAAGACTGCGAGGTAGCAAGGTGTTTGAATAGAGGAAGGACGCCTCACTAGTTTTAACTGACTGACTGACTGACTGACAAACTGACCTTATTGATTATTTCACTCCTTTTATATACATATTTAAATAATTAAAATAAAGAAATAAAAATTTACATGATTATATAACAATGCAGCCTAGCAAGTTATTTACATAACTAGGCGCAAACAAATATCATTGTAAGTATTTAGAGATACATGTCTTATCGTTAAACAATGATACCTTTCCATAATTACCCTTTTTTTTCAATTTCATAACATATATATAAATAATCCAACTAGACTAAAAACTAACCAAGGGAGCCCAACAAAATAAACTGACTAATATCTTATTCTTTCTTTACACCAATAAACTATAATTCCAATATATTACTTTTTATTATATATAAAGTATTATATTGTAAATTAATATAGAATAATAAAATATTTCAAAGCTAAAATTTGATAATACAAGAGAGGAGCCTCATTGATCAAAAGAGAGCTCGCTTTTTACAATAAATAAGGCCCTTATTGTTTATTTCCTATAAATTTTCGAACAAATGTTATAAATATTATTCAATCATGAGTGCATAATGTAGCTGCTGTATTGTCCGTGAGGTCAAGAGACATTTATCGAAAATGGCTTCCAACTGGGACTGAAATCTGCAGTTGTGCTCCTGGATCTTTCGAGTGCATATGATACAGTGTGGATTGATGGCTTGATTTATAAACTTGCTAAAGTGCTAAAATGCAAACAAACCCTCAATATTTTGTCTTCTCTCACCCAGGAAATTCACAGTATACCTTAACTCTAAATCTAGCAAGGAATATACTATATATAATGGCCCTCCCACATGGATCAGTCTTGTCTCCACTTCTTTATAACTGGTACACCCATGTTATTCCCCAAACAACTTCAAAGAATTTTATTTACGCAGATGATACAGCCATTCTAGCCCAAGCAAAGACTTTCGAGGAACTGGAAATTCAACTGAATAAAGATCTTGAAACTCTACATAATTACTTTGAAAACTGGTCTCTGAGGCTTAATCCTGCAAAATCTGTACATTGCTGTTTCCATCTTAACAATCAGAGAGCTGAAAGAAAACTCAAGCTATTTATCAATAACTCTCAGATAACTCATAGCGAACATCCCAAATACCTAGGCATTCATCTTGACCGCACTCTCACCTTCAAAACTCATCTCACCAAGTTAAAGGGGAAACTATCGTCACGTAACAATATCCTCCATAAGCTGGCCGGCTCTTCCTGGGGCAGTGATGCCAACACCCTGCGTACTTCTGCCTTGGCATTGATCTTCTCCACGGCTGAGTAGTGTGCTCCAGTCTGGGAGGGGAGCTGCCACACGAAGCTAATAGACACACAACTAAATTCTACCTTACGAATTATAAAAGGGGTTTTTCCAACCTACAAGAATCGACTGGCTTCCAGTTCTTGCTCACATCTCTCCGCCTGAGCTACGCAGAAAGGAAGCCACCAAGAAAATGTACCAAAAACTCTTGGATTCACCCGACCTCGAAATTAACCCAATCCTACAGTCTCCCCCAAAACATAGACTAAAATCAAGGAAGCCGATATGGTCCAGAGGAAACCAACTTCTCTCCCAAAATTTTAATATCTCAGAAGCATGGACAAATTCCTGGATCAGCTCCGATATCCCAAACAAGAATCTCATCACAAGCCCAAGTGTCAAGATCCCAGGTTTTTCCCTCCCTCGACGAGAATGGGTGCTTCTAAACCGCTTTAGGACAGGTCAGGGAAGGTGTGCAGAGCTGATGAAGTTATGGGGCTACACCAAAGACCCAAATTGTGCCTGCAACGTCCCACAATCAATGTCCCATATACTAGATGACTGCCCGCTGTACAAATTCAATGGAGGAATCTCCAATCTCCACTCTGTCACCCCGGAAGCCCTGAACTGGCTGAAGGCCTTGCCTCTCAGACTTTAATGACCGATATGTCCTCACTTCTTTTTTCTAGATTTAATTCATTTTGGCTCCTCTCTAATTGTAAATACGTTGCTGTATCACCTCATAAGCATAAATAAATAAATTACTCAATACAAAAGCAATGCTATCATTATATATTTTAAAGGTCCACTATAATTAATCATAATCAAATATATATTAAATGTTGTGATTTTGTTTTCTGTTCATTTTAAAATACTTTTACTATTCATCTTCTCTATACGTTAGCCATTAGAAATATTTTCATCATGATTTTCCTAATTGTGTACCAGTGTTTTAGCAGATATTTATCTCTATTCTATAATGAGTCTTTGTCCTAATTACATCAGATTAAACAGAAACATTCGCGCTTTTAATTCCTTTCATTTTATATGTATAGATGGCGCGTTATTGCTTTGTGTTAATTTATTCCTATTGACCTTGTCTTTATAGTTTGCTGAAGAGCATTGCTCGAAGCAAATATTTGAATATAATTCTACTGTCCTATAAGCTTATGTCCATAGTTTACTTGGAAACCATTTCTAAGATTCCATCCTTCAGTGTAGCATATAAAAGCAGAATGATCCAATACAATATTAGAGCTCTGAGAAGCGGTCTGGTGGATTAAATTGGCGAAACCGCTGGGAGGGTTCACCACTGATGAGCCAAGCCCTCCCAATATATTTTTTCATCGCAGTAAGGACAGTAGAAGTTCGTTTTATGTATAAAAGAAACATTCGCGCTTTTAATTCTTTTTATTTTATACCACTGTCTTTGGCATGTAGAAATTTAGAAAGTCAGGATGATAATACAATTTATTTCAACACGAACAATTCAAGGGTAATCAAATAAAACAATAGGTGTAGAAGGATAAAATTCTACTAAATACCGAATGTTGAAATAGGCAAAGTTCATAAAATATAAATTTTTCATTTTATAGCATATGTCTTTTTAAGCTGTAACACTCAACTTAAAAACATTCTGTTTTTGATATGGATCTGACGAATTTCTCTCTATCAAGATTTCCTCCAAATTCTTTAGAGATGGTACGTAGTAGCTTTGCATCTTTTAATCTTAAGTCGTAAAGAGTGGCTTTTTCTTAGTAATATCGCTATGTAAATCTTCTTGGAATTAGTCTTGCGGATTCCTTGACTCAGTCTCTGCAAGATAGAGCATAGAGCACCCTATGAATTTTCAAATTATTGTCTGCGATCCTTAGTTTGTTTTTCCCGAACTACGCAGTATTTCCACCAAAGTGTGAAATTAATAGGAAGACAAATTTCAAGATAATAAAGCATTTTATTTCCCCATCCAAACAATCTAACAATGTTCACATAAAAGTGTTTGTGTTGTGTGTTTGTATATATAAAGGTAATTAGATAAAAAAAATTGATATATAGCAAAATATCAAAATCAATATCATGAATATTTATTCCGTTAAATATAAATAAAACGAGAAAGTCATTATAAAATCAATTGCTGCTTTTGATCTTTGGTGAATCTAAATAACTCAATCTGCCTAAAGAATGAATCTGAAGAAATTTTCTCGCCAGGGAACTTACATTTTACAAGTCAATGCTTCCAAGCCCATCGCTCTCATATCCCTAATAAAAAAGGGAAAATCCTTTGAGAGTTTTTTTTTCATACCGAACAGAATGGATGCCAGCCCATACAAATTACCATGTTGAAGAACTCGATTATTTCATCTTGTGATTCTTTTAAAGTCCTTGCCATTCCTCCAACACAACTAGCTATAGGAATCCAGTCGAATGATGCAAACATCTTTGGCAACTTCAAATTAGGTGACCGATCCCTTCAAAACTGAAAATAGTGTAATAAAATATTCATTATTTTTTAAAAAGGGAATCATTTTTCATGTTTATATTTTGCTACTCTGTAAACTTCCCACATTGCTTATCTTTTGCTTATAATTCATAGTTTGTTCTTGACTTGAATAAATTGCTGTGTCACCCCGAAGTTTGTATTCCATAATTATCCACATGGTTATATGATTCAATATTTTTAAATAAATGCACTGTATGGGCAAACATAGTTTCAAAAATTAACTTCGCAGATGCGCTTTGAGGCACTTCTGAAGAGATTGCAAATATTTACACATGGGTATATGTTAGCTTAATTTTGTTAATCCCTGCACAGTTTATAAAATTTAGGGATGATATTGAATTCCAAATTTACACAGATTAAATTATTAAATCTAATGTAGGTATATTATTTAGCAATGTGTATTTTTTTTTTGTTTGTTGACTTCCAGAATTTAGTTTCTAATCTAGTATTTATTTTATGGACTATTTAAATATATTTTTGCCTTTAGGCATATCTCAAAAATATAGTAAGAACTTATTTAAAAGTTAATATTAATTATTCCAAATGTGTAAATTCTAAAACAATGGTAGTTTTTTTTTTTAACATTCATTGGGATTCTGGATTAAGGATTTATCTTTGCAGATAAATTAAGCGGCGTTCGAACTCTACCCAGTAAAATAACACAAGAGCTGTAAACAAAATACTCATTCAGCTATCTTTATATATAAGATTTATTATGTTTTGGACAAATTGTTTTATCGAATATTGTTTATAGCTTCTGAGAATTTATTTTTCGAATAGGAACTATAGACGATCCAGGATGTGGAAAGAGAAGAAAGGATTCCAGTCACCTGCTTATTGAATGCCCATTCTTCCAGAACTACAGAAAGCAAGAAAATACTGAATACAGGGATATTTTTATGTTTATAAACAGTAAGGACTCATAATTAAAATTATGGACATTCTTTAAATACATCTATGATTTTTACTCTATGTTAAAAAACCGTATTTTCTAAACTATGTATATATTTGTATTTTTTTCATTGGTTTTCCTAGGTAAGATGCAAAATGAAGCATGATTTTAATGTCCATTTCCTTTATTTTCTTCTTTAAACTTCTACTCAAACCTTTTAATTCACCAATTGTGTTTATGCAAAATAGTTCTGTGAATTATTATTATTAACTACCTATATATTGAAAAGGACTGGAGACTAAACCATTAAAATATGTCTTAACTTTGTACTGTTAGGAATTAATGAGGGATGTGAATATTTGATATTATGTTAATAATCAAATAATAAAGTTCAAACAGCCCGAAACGAGTTCGTAGTTGACGATTCACGATAAATAAAAAAGAAATGGACTGGCCAAATATCAGGGAACAGGTTAAATCAATGTTTAGTTGATTTTTATTCCACTAGATGGCGCTATGCCATCTAAAGGTTCACGTGAACGTGATCAGGATATGCCTATTTTGATATCAATAACAAACTCCTGACCTTTTTATTTATTATTATTTTTTCACATTCTTGCCTATTTGATTATGCTAAAATTATTGATTTGATTACGCAAAATGGTCCTAAATATCTACAGAAAAATCCATCATAACCACTATATAAGAATAACCTCTGAAATTTATAATAATAACTTTACGAATAACTTCAGCTTAATTTGTTACTTTGAAAATTTTGTGCGAAATTTATGAGAAACAGTTTTATAGAAAAGGTAAATCTGTGCAAATAGCATCTATATTTTATCAGAAAACATCTACGACAAAATTGATTCAATGAGAATTGTGTAAATTCTTAGATATTTCATTTGAACAGCATACAGTAGCTAACAATAAAACAGAGCGTGGTAAAATAAGTCCCCAAGTTGAGATTCAAATAGTAGCCTGCAATGGCATGAAGTCCATCTTTCATAACTTGTTTGATCTTTTTCAATTCTTTTGCTTGTCTTGCTTGCAAAGGTATTCTTTTGTTGAGACAGATGCTTAGAGTTTCTGTGCTCTCCCTTTTCAAACATTCTCCTGGTAGAAATAGGAAGAACACAACTACAAAACAACTCACTATTTTAACATGGGAACCATACAATACATCATTTGGGAAAACAATATGAGAATA
>CP092876.1:85365392-85421724 GCA_030710605.1 Cordylochernes scorpioides
GATCCTACTTTCTTCTTAACGCTTGTAAACTTGAAGGAATTTTTTAAAATAATAAATATGTTATAAGTTTATTGTATATGTTGCAAAAATAATTGAAATTATTTAATGGAACTTTAGAAAGTTCAATGTGTGCTTCACGTCAATATTGTTGCCAATAACTAACATATTTGATGGTTGTATAAAACTATGGAGTTTTGGATGAAATTATTTCACCGGGGTGTCCGTTCTGACGTCTTCGTTGTTTTAAAGAGTTTTAGGTACTGTCGAAGTGCCCCCATATATAGATTCCTACATAATACAAAAATATAAACATTAGAGGAGGGTGTATTGTTGAAGTTACATATTTTGAAAATAATTCTTAACACAATAAAAAAAGAAAAAAAAAAACAATTTGCTAACCTAAAGAGAAGTTTATAATTTGAAATTACTTATATATCACATACTAGTGCACGAAAGTTTGAAAAAAAAACGTCAAGTAAACAAAGCACTTCATATAGAGATTAGAGCAATATGCTGATCTACGTGGAATTAATGATTTTCTCTACATTCGAGCAATTTATCCAGTGGTGTACATAGAGCCTCTAACCCATTTATCCATTCATTGGAAGCGATAACACATTAAACTTATTGCTATCTTATAAAATCAACCAAGGCTCTGTAGTACAAATTTAGAGACTTGTGAATTTTATGACAACAATTTTACTGCTATTCTTTCATACTTATGGGACGACTTATTGCCTAGAAGGTGTTTGGCAACACCGATGTACGAGACTCCATTCAACTACACCACCACCCAGCCTCGGGTGATAAACTGACATATTGTAACAAAGTATTTATTTATTTTATTAACAGAGTGGTCATTTTATGTTTATATTTTTTCTACTCTGTAAATTACCCTCGTGGCTTAACTTTTGTTTACCATTCATAGTTTGTTCTTGCCTGAAATAAATTGCTGTCTCATCCTCTAGTTTGTCTTCCCTAATTTTTCATGTGGCATTTTGGTGGAGATGCTGGGTAAGTTAGGGAAGACAAACTGAAGACCGCCGAGAAGACCTTGAAGCCATGGGTGCTGTGAAATACATTTTCGGAGACTGACTCCAGGATTCCACCGCCGTGTCAAGATTTCCCTCGAAGATGACGATGTCCCTATAGACGATACGACGACAAAGCCGCACTTCACGCCGCAATAAAAAGGACGCAAAGGTACTAGGGACAAAGTTCCAAGACTTTGATGGAATCCTTGGCAGAAGCACGTCAGATCCATGTCAGTATATACAATAATTTCTAGCTGTGGGTCACAGCTCCCATAGGGAAGAAGCTATGTAACAAAGTATTTATTAATTTTATTATTTTTATTAACAGAGTGGTCATTTTTTATGTTTATAATTTGCTACTCTGTAAAATTCCCTCGTGGCTTACCTTTTGTTTACCATTCATAGTTTGTTCTTGCCTGAAATAAATTGTTGTCTCATCCTGAAGTTCGTCTTCCCTAACTTTCCACGTGGAAATTTGTACACATAGGACTACACAGGACCCATAGGACTACACATAGGGAGGTTGAGTTACATTCTCTGTATGATGCTGATGCCAAGACGGTCCTTAATGCTGGATTTCCGGAGTTCCATGGTGATGAACTTGTTGGGCTCTGGACACACCATGGCTGATATGAAATACTCTAAATTCTCATGTCTGCCAATATTTATTTACATATCTCTATTTACAAACAAAAGCATAAGACGCCGCTTTTTATTTGCTTAGTTACAGAAGCTTTCGGACAATCCCTTCATCAGATAACTAAAACCTATAAACAAGGTAATGGAGAGAGATTATATAGTAATTTAAAGATAAATTCATGTAAATATGGGACCTAAGAATTTGCATATTTACATAATTGAAAATTTTGAAGACTCACCTTAGACCACTATGGTCTCCGTCAGCCCAGGGCGGCTTCGAGGCCACCGCGAATCAATAAAATGACCAGTTGATACACAGATGTAGTATGATTTGTTCGTCTTAAATTCTTTACGAAGGATGTGACAGCCAAACATGGCTTACGGATATTTGAAGAGAGAGACAGGGTCAATGAACATCAATATGTCCTCACTGAGTTCTTTGTTAACATTTCTCCAAGTACATCAGATATTGAACATTCTCAACATGTTGTTAACTGGTCTTTTCAAGTTTCTTAAATATGTATTTGTCATATATGCATTTAAAATACACTTAATGGACAAAACTTAAGTAGGTGGAAAGTCTTTGATTTCGCCGTTGGTCTATTTATTTATTTATTTATTTTTTTTAGGAGAAAGAGTCAAATTTTTGTTCGTACTTGGTTATCTCGTGTGTCTTCAATAAATATCACTGTGATATCTTTCAGAGTTATTGACTGAATCCCGACATGCTAAAAGGTACAACTTCCTTAAATGTTGTCCATGAGTGTGTGTATTTCACCAATTAGTGAAGGCTAAACGATACGAAACTAATGCCAGTTTGACCAGAAGTTATAAAGGACAAAGTGCGGCTCACCCTGGCTCGTGGTGAAGAGCCGCTGCGGGTTCTCCCTCAGGACGATCAGCTTCAGTGGCGACGGCACCTCCCGCAGGACACGTCGGGCGTCCTCCCAGGTGACGTCGCGCAGGGAAAGGTCATTGAGCTGTGTCACACGTAGTGCACATCTACTAGAGAACATCGATGTGAAGAGAAATTCTTCAATGTCTAATAATAGAAAAGATAAACTTGAATAAAGTTCTCATTAGACACTTTTCAACCAAAATAAATTTTTAAAAATTGTTATATTTTTCCTTATTCTCTTCTTTCTTATCTTCACTCAATCATATTGGGTTATCAATCCTGTAGGACTTGAGACTTACATGACTGGGTGAAGTAGAATGCGTCTGCTTATGTCATTAAGACTGGGAGCACTACTCAGTAGCAGGCCACTGACTTAATTCTAATATGAAATGGCCGCCTCTGACGCTGCTCATCTTGTATCCCTGGAGCCCTTACAGAGTACTATCAGCTGGCCCAGCTGAGCCCAGGTTTGTTAGCGAGCTTCGTACTGCTCCCCTCCTGCATCCGGGCTTGGGGTACCGGCAAAGACGAAGTAAAATTTTGTTATGAAGATAGGGAGTGCTTAAATGAGGAGAAATATAATTTAAAGCGAAGAAAAACGATATTTTACTTTTAAAAGAAATATAGACATATATATAGACCGATTAAAGTATTTATTGTTAGTGAAATCATATGTCCATCACCCCGGGTGTGAGTGTAATAAAGTCGACACCGTATGAGACGTTTTTAATATAATGGTTAACTTAATCTAGCCTGTTAACCTATGTAGCAATAAATAAAGAAAAAACAAATATTAATCTACAATATGTTACAGGGTTTATAGTCATGTTTTCAAAGAAGGTAGATATATCCAAAGTGGCGAGTTCCAAAACCACTTTATTAGGTACCGCTCAACAAGAGCAACCTAGTTTATGATAATTGTAACAATGAATAATATGTGAAGGTTATTCACATATTAAACATAGTGTCCAATACGGGATTCAATCCCGGTTCCTGGCTGTCGGGAGGGTGTTACCCACTCGTCCACTGACTCTTGAACGACACCGACCGATGTGGCGAACTCTCACACGAAAGGTCTGTTTTATTGGTAACAGAGAATATATAATTTTGTGTATAGATTTCTGAGTGAATATCTTTTGCCTGTATGTGTTATAATTTG
Organism: Cordylochernes scorpioides; assembly: GCA_030710605.1. Classification (NCBI taxonomy): domain Eukaryota; kingdom Metazoa; phylum Arthropoda; class Arachnida; order Pseudoscorpiones; family Chernetidae; genus Cordylochernes; species Cordylochernes scorpioides. The sequence continues at coordinate 85,369,123 of CP092876.1, forward strand.
ATTTAAATATCTCCTAAATATTGAGATTAAAGGAGTGAGAAAAAAGTTGTACCATTTACCCTGTATATCAGGACAATAACTCTGAAGATATTACAGTGACCTATATTGAAGACACACGAGATAACCAAGTGTGAACAACCTATATTTTCTTCAAATTAATAGACGACCAGCGATATCAAAGACTTTCCACTTCCATAAGTTTTGTCCATATGTGTATATAGAAAACACCGCGCATGTTGTTTATAATAATTTAAATAAGAAATTAAAGTTTTCTGTGTGAAATCTTATAAATTCTAATCTACATTAAACCAGGAGAGTACTTCCAATATATGGAAGTCACCCCGCCCTACACCCAACCGTGACGTTTATCTGCCGAACAATCCGCCCCGCCATAAATGTTTGATTCCACGGGGGGCGTCAATAATTGATGAGCCATCCACTGGATTTGTCAGATCGACGGGGTTTTAAAATTTTATTCCTCGCGGCGCCTTAATGGATTCTCTGACGGCAGTGTTTAGTTGTGACAAGCGCAGCTAATATTTTTTATATAAAGGCTGGCTTTTTTAAAAACATTTTTCCCACACAGATTGCAGGAAATATTTGATTGAAATAAGTTCTGGTATAAAATATCTCTAAACATTTTACATAAAATTTCTATACATTATCTAATGAAACTACACTCGTGGACAAACCTTAAGTTGAAAGTCTTTGATATCGCCGGTCGTATGTTTTTTTTTTTAAGGAGACAGAGGCAATTATGTTCACACTTGGTTATCTCGTGTGTCTTCAATAAAGGTCACTGTAATATCTTTCAGAGTTATTGTCCTGATACACATTCTACAAGTTCCTTAAGTTTGTCCATGAGTGTAAATAAAGACAATCTATTCAAGTTGATGCAATAATTTATCACATCGAACAAACACACAGGATCTGACACTAAGACTCAAGATACAGTCTCCTGGTTAGACTACTTTCCTCACCTCCATATTCCACATATTTGACCACTCCACAAGTCTCCATGATGGGAGCTGCTCTCGCTGCTTGGCTATCCACATGGAAGGCACAGTCAGTCGTGTCAAAGAGGCCTCACCAGACCACCTCTTGGAATGTATAGAAGCCTCAAGACAGGACCCCAACCCTACCAAGATTGTAAATATAATCCATGTAAATTTTGTATCCATGACCTTGTATAACTGTACAATGAAATAATAAACTTATTTCAATCACTCTGGAGATCTCTGTACCGGGGAATGAGGAACTCGATCTCACCGCCAGCAGGACGTCGCCCTTCCTCAGCCGGCCGTCCAGGTGGGCGGCTCCCCCGTAGTGGACCTCGGCCACGCAGATGTACTCCTGCACGATACACACTGCTGTGGAAGTACACACTGTACTTGGGTCACTGTACACACAGGTCAACAACCTTCTCTGATTTGGTAGACGTTACTTAGAGGTAGGGCTGTTTAGATGGAAATTGTAGCCAGTTATATCTAAAGGTGAAAACAGTATCAACAGGAGAATTTTACCACGCAAAAATATGATTTAATAATTGATTAACCCTAGCTTACATCGAGTATTTATGTTTTTATATGCTTAAGATGTTAGCTCTCTCTTGAGATGTTTGATCCAAGGTCTCCTCTTTTCTGGGTACTATAGCGTCAACTGATGCTTCATATTACAACAGGAGGAGTATCGCCGGATTGCTGTGAAGAGATAAAATCTAACGGAGACGGGTTTCTCTATTGAAAATGTATATATATAAAAAAGCTTGCCCCCCTTGTTATATCTTTTCAATAAAGAAACTTGCCGCGTTATTTTCTCAGGTTGTTGATATATAGAGTTGGTGAGTGTCCCATATTTTCAATGGATACACAAGTATATAGTGAATGAACCAATTGGCTATAGCATCTCACACACGTCTTGTTGGTGTTACCCAATCCCACACTATGTTGTTATAGACAAGGTTTATGATCATTATTATTTAATATAGTAATATATGTAGAGATAGTGTAGTAATATAGTGAGTGTAGTAATATATATAGTGAGGATAATTATTCATTAATGGCAATTAGCAATAATCCCTTCCCGACCTTAGAAAAAGCGTGTTAACGGGTAATCGGACAAACGACCATATTCCGTAGCTGAGAAATTATGGAAGTGACCTAACTCTATACCCTTGAAACGTAAGCGATACAAATCAAATATGCAAATTATTTCGTTATATTAGTAATTTGCATATTATGGAATTGAAACACAATGTTTCTTCTATCCTAAATATATATATAGATGGAAGTTTTGTGGAAATGTGTGTTGTATGTAAAACAAAAAGAATATGCAGAATAGCCTATTATTGAATTAATTTGCATAATACAGGGGTTTGACACCACGGAAGTGACTCCCTCCTTCCAAATCAAACTCTATAACTTGGTAAAGTTGCAAATAGAGATGGGTCAAATATTCTGGAAACTTATGCAGAAACAAACATTGTATAACACAAGTATAATATTGTATATAGAAGTTAAATACTTTCGCAATAAGTTTCTTTTATTAACTTTAACTGCGAGCTTTCGAGCTCTCGATCTTCAACAGGTAAAAGGTGATTAGAGTCAACGTGGTGTGGGGGGACTCGCTATTTTTGATTATCTTATATAATTGAGCTGTTCCCCGGAATTTCCATTCTCCTGTTGACACTACTCTATATATTGAGCACTCTAAGGTCAACAACCTTTCTCTGATTGGGCAGATACGTTACTTAGAGGTAGGGCTGTCTAGATGGAAATTGTAGCCAGTTATATCTAAAGGTGAAAACAGTTTCCACAGGAGAATTTTAACACGCAAAAATATGATTTAATAATTGATTAATCCTAGCTTACATCGAGTATTTATGTTTTTATATGCTTAAGATGTTAGCTCTCTCTTGAGATGTTTGATCCAAGGTCTTCTCTTTTCTTTACATAAATTCTACAATGCCGCAGTCACCTTTGGAGGAGATTAATGGATTGCCGAATGTCGTGGTCCATTTAGATGAGGAAAGCGAAGACTAGAACGCGGCTGATTCCACACTCGCCTGTTCAGTGATGCGCTAACCTATACAGGGTGTGGCCACTAGACATTTTCCGGACCTGGAGGTTGTTGTTGGGTTCTGTGCTGCCTGAAATATAGGAGCTCTATCTGTGCTTGCTTCCTGTGGTGATTCTGTAAGACCGGTGGTCTTAATAGAGCTGTATGGGTGTAATGACTAAGAGAGAGTTAGTTATATCTAAATGATTATTATTGACTGAGAGAATTGAGTATTATTTAAGAATATTCACAGAACAGCAAAGATGTGTTGGAGAGCAATTACAACCACAATAAGACCAAATAAATTAACAACTATTTATTTATTTGTTCTTGTTGTCTTCAGCTTCTAATCAATAATCTTAATTGTACCTTATATCTCTCATAGAACAATTACACAAGTAATTTCTTTCATCAATCTCCGGGGACTTGGTTTTATCCATTTTGGATAAGTCCCAAATAATTAGCAAACGAACCATTGATAAATTTATTCGATCTTTTTTTGAACTCTTAATTATTTGTTGAAATCATTTACAATGCGTCATTTAGTTTTTCGTCTTTCCCATCTATCTTTATCCAAATTGTGACGTAAAGCAACTCGCTGGTACTTTGAGGTATGCTTAGATATGTTCTATCAAAATACAAAGTTTTTATAAACATAGGTAATATGATTAATAGGTAATCTCATAATATTATGATCAAATCAGTATCATGAACTCTGCGATTCAATAAATAATCTTTCATTTCCGATATTTCAATGGGCTAAACGGCCATCTTTTTCAAAGATCTCATCCCCTCCCGCGGCAAGCCTCGCATTACTCTCGAGACACAGGCGTCTCACAAATGTATATATAGATTAGATCCGAAAACTTTGGTAGCTAATATAATTTTTCCTGTCGAAGGGCGGTTGAGCCCGAAAGCTTGAAATAAATGTATTTAAAAGAGACTTATCCCTCAAGCTTATTGATTTGATCATAGGTAATATGAAATGTCTTTGTATATAAGACGTAGAGTGAATATATTTATGGCGAAAGAATAGACACCAACATGGGTCAAAATAGATTATAATCATTATGTTCTTTAGTTTTCAAACGATGAAAACACAATCAGTGGTATTAAAATATAAAAGTATACAGAGTATGGATATAAAATGTTGTCCACACATTGTGTTTAGAAAGGTTCACGAGGGCTTGTAAACAGATTTGTGAATCGATAAACTGAAATGGGAGTTGTTGAAATATTTTGTCCATTTATAGCTCCACAGGTCTGTAGGCTTTCTTCACTATATCTAATGGTCTGATGCATTAGTGTGCCATCTGGTATAAATATTCGAAACTATTAAAAATTAAACAATTTCTACTGCCCTTACTGCAATGGATAAATTAATGAGAGGGCCTGGCTCATCAGTGGTGAACCCTCCCCTATTCTCCTGATTTGGCACCCTCATACCTTCCATCTCTTCCCACACCTGAATAAATTTGTTTCTTGAAGAAATTTGAATCTGTTTCTTAGCGTCCAATGAAGAAGTTGAGAGGAATGTATTTGAATAATTTAACAGCTTCCAGATTCTAATTTCCGGGAAGGAAAACTGATATTGGAGAAAGGCTGGACCAAGTGTGTTTAGGGAGATTGTGTAGGAAAATAAAATGTTTTTTTTTTTAACTGAAAACAAATTCTTTGATTATCAAGCCGAGAACATTTCACCCTACCCTCGTACCATCGATGTTGGCGTCACGTTATATAAAGCGACATTGTGCTGAGAGATGGCGACTGTGAGAAATATTTAAACTGGTTGTATCGATCTCCGGGAGAATTACTCCCCAAACACCGCACACAAGGTATATTTATTCTTCTATTTTCTGTTTCTCTACAGACGACAGGAAAGTAGAGGAATATCTTTGTTTATTTTATTTTAATCGAATTCTCTGCCAAAATAAACAAACGTGTTTGGAAAATAATAATGGAATTCCCGTTCCTCCAGAAATCATTGAACTGGAATCCAAATATTCAGAACATCACATTGCATCTGCCCAGTACATAGCGGCCTTCAGATGTGAATTGTCCCACATCCGATTGCTTTGAAGATTCCAAAAGGACACAAGGACTCACTTACAAAGAAGAACCTCTATCACACTCCCCGTACTTAATAACCAATCCCGTTGAAATACCACGGAGTCTTTATAAGTAATAAATCAATTACTCGGAGTAAAACACATCAACCAATGGTTCAACTCCGACGTATCAGTGACTTCCCTTCACTCCTCTATTCAGGGAGTTAAACCATTGGTTGAGCTGTTTTTCACCGAATCAACGGCCAACCAACAAATGATCTTCAAAAATCAATTACTTAATTAATCAGTCAGATATAACTCGTGTAATATATTGGCTTGGGACTCGGGAACTTGTCAAATTAATTAGCCTCAGTTTACCCTTTAAAAAAATACCGTTTTAAATAAAAATTTAAAATATTGGATGAGAGAGAAGAAAGTTCGGTGAAAAGTAAAAATATGAACAAAATAATTTACTTACTTACGGCTACATCTTGACTCGTTTGTCTATTGTACAGGAGATACAAATGTATATATACACTCATGCACAAACTTTAAGGAAGTTGTACCTTTCAGCGTGTATATCGGGATTCAGACAATAGCTCTGAAAGATATTACAGTGACCTTTATTGAAGACACATGAGATAACCAAGTGTAAACAAATTGCTTCTGTCTCCTTGAAAAAAAAAAAAGACACTGGCGACATCAAAGACTTTCCACTTCCTTAAGTTTCGTCCATGAGTGTACATCGATATCACAATAATCACATCTCCCATTATTCCGAAGCTAAAGAATAATTGCAATTAATTATTTCTAATTAACGAAATAATGATTTTCTAATTATTACTTTTGGTACTTAAAACACAGCAAGTTCAGACGCGTTCCATTTGGCTAGTATCTGAAGAATCTTGTGATCAGCGTCTTAGAGTTTTGTACAAAACGTAGATGTTGAACAACTACTTCAATTTACTCAGTTTGGAAGCAAAGATTGGAAGTAATCACACCGTGTAACGTAGTAATTTGTCGTTAAAGGTTGTGAGAAATTATTTCCTATTTCAGCGATCGGTGATATGCCATTGGGAATCGTTTGATGACATTATTGCGACGTTAAGAATTCCATCTTTCAAAATATAAAAAACATGTAAATTTCAGGAATTGAAAGCTAAAACACTAATTGGGTTTCGAGAATTCCTTTCCAAGAAATCTCCAAAGAGAGGGCTGTAATACAATCACTGCTCCTTTGTTGAATTATCCGGGAATGGCGGGTGGAGACAAATTGGGAGATAAGTTGATTAAAGATTAGCTATATGGAGGTCTGGAGTTGATTGTAAGAAATAGATACAGGTCAGTGCCAAGAATCACTCAGCCATACATGGGGATGAGGAAAGTATGACAGAGTACAGCTGTATGAGATTTAAACCCTGTGGCTTTATTCAGATTAAAGCGAAATCTACAATCTGGTTGCCATGTAACCGCTAAACACGAGTGGCCATAAGTTTGCAATAAGAAATAAAAGTTACCGGCGATTTATATTATTCTTATTGTACATATTGCCAGACACTTCTTGCTTTTGTACACAGTTCTTTTTTTTTTCTCTCTTTCTCATTGTTAACATCATATGACTATTCCATTCACGGCCTAAAACTATTGTATATATATGTATAGATAAATGTCATACATGTATGACAGCGCAAGTGTCCCTAGAGGAACATATCGCTTTAAATTGAAATAAAATTAAAAAACAAGGTTCTTTATAGAAAAGGTTTAAACACATGGCGAACCTTCGGACATAACGTCCTTCAGCAGGCTGCAATACGAAGGTAAATATTTGAGTTTCCCGACTTGGAGATGTCTCAATTTTTCCATGTGATCCCAGCACAATTTCACTTTTGTACTATTTTTCACATTATTGTGTGTGCAAAAGGGTTTTGATATTTTTACAAAGGTTCAAGTAAAGTACAAACACTGGCTGTGTGTCATATATTCAGTTAAATACACTCTCTAGCTGCTATGTACTTAAGTAGAAACTGAGCCGAGGAAGTCACACACCGTGTTCCAAACATCTTGGAATCATCTTTTTTTTCTTGTCCCAGGTCTGGAGTCTAGACCAGATCCTGAAGGCCTCTTTATCGCCTCGATGACCACAGCTGGTGTAGATGTCTGCTCGCCCGATGTGATGTGTTCTGGGCTCGCTGGAGGTTGTTGGAAACTTATAGTTCCTACAAGGACGTGATTGTATTATAATCTCGAAATACGCTGCACGCTTCATATCAGAAGATATAAAATTATTTTTTTTCCTGGAATTTTTAAGTCTGGTAAAATGGGAATAACCGATTGTATTCTCAACTACCTCTTTGGTCAGTGCTACATCAACAAACCTCTTCTTCACAGCTTTTAAAATACAAAATGGGATTTTGTTTAAGAAATTATTATTATTTTCCATAAAGATATATTGGGAAACTATGACCATGAGTTATATATACACTCAAGGATGAAACTATATCATTACAGTGACCTTTATTGAAGACACACGAGATAACCAAGTGTGAACAACCTCTGTCTCCTTAAAAAAAAAAAAACAGACGACACTTCCTTAAGATTTGTCTCAACCAGGATATATCGCTAAATGATAATATAAACCTATATATATAGTTTTAAATGCACATCTGTAAAACCACTTTCTATAAAATACCTATACATTACCTAATATAAATGGATTTTTTCTCATAACATTTCTAAACCTTTCACCTTTTAAAAGCCTTTTAGTCAGAGGTACCAAACATAATAGGAAAGTTTAGAGGTAAGCTCCTTCTAAGCGCAAGAGCTCAATTTCTTTTTGACCCTCTGTGAAGCCCTAAGATACTTTTCCTCGACGACCGGTGTCGGTCTAGAACTCCCAAAGAGGCTGTCCTACAGGGGACACATTGGCTCGGAATATTTGAAGTTTTTATGAACGACATTCGAAACATTTTTTACAAATAAAATAACTGTATACAAAAATGTTGTCTGTATTTCCACAAAAATATCAAATAAATATTTTTGTAATCTTTTAATCCCCTTTTAAATAATCCTTTTCTTTTCCAAATACATCTTTTCTGAAGATCAATAAAACAGACATAAATATCTTTTTTGAGACTTTCTACAGTTTCTTTGTCAGATTTTATTTTAGAATTCCCCTTTTTTTAGTTTAGGGAATAGAAAGAAGTTACATGGGGACCATCTGGTTGTTGTTTGAACAGATGTCTCCATATATCTCTATCACAGCCATGTTCTCTATCTTGGGTGGGTATACTGTATTGTTTTTGTTATCGTGTCCAACGAAGAAGACCCACTACACGATAGAGGAAACAACACGGAGGAATCAAGATGATCATCTCTCCACTGGGTAAACCCACTACACGACAGAGGAAACAACACGGAGGAATCAAGATGGTCAGCCCTCCACTGGGTAAACCCACTACACGATAGAGGAAACAACACGGAGGAATCAAGTTGGTCATCTCTCCACTGGGTAAACCCACTACACGACAGAGGAAACAACACGGAGGAATCAAGATGGTCAGCCCTCCACTGGGTAAACCCACTACACGACAGAGGAAACAACACGGAGGAATCAAGATGATCAGCCCATCACTAGATAAACAACTACACGACAGAGGAAACAACACGGAGGAATCAAGTTGGTCATCTCTCCACTGGGTAACCCCACTACACGACAGAGGAAACAACACGGAGGAATCAAGATGGTCAGCCCTCCACTGGGTAAACCCACTACACGACAGAGGAAACAACACGGAGGAATCAAGATGATCATCTCTCCACTGGGTAAACTCACTACACGACAGAAGAAACAACACGGAGGAATCAAGATGATCATCTCTCCACTGGGTAAACCCACTACACGACAGAGGAAACAACACGGAGGAATCAAGATGGTCAGCCCTCCACTGGGTAAACCCACTACACGACAGAGGAAACAACACGGAGGAATCAAGATGATCATCTCTCCACTGGGTAAACTCACTACACGACAGAAGAAACAACACGGAGGAATCAAGATGATCATCTCTCCACTGGGTAAACCCACTACACGACAGAGGAAACAACACGGAGGAATCAAGCTGATCATCTCTCCACTGGGTAAACCCCCTACACGACAGAGGAAACAACACGGAGGAATCAAGCTGATCATCTCTCCACTGGGTAAACCCCCTACACGTCAGAGGAAACAACACGGAGGAATCAAGATGATCAGCCCATCACTAGATAAACAACTACACGACAGAGGAAACAACACGGAGGAATCAAGATGATCAGCCCTCCACTAGATAAACCAACTACACGACAGAGGAAACAACACGGAGGAATCAAGATGATCATCTCTCCACTGGGTAAACCCACTACACGACAGAGGAAACAACACGGAGGAATCAAGCTGATCATCTCTCCACTGGGTAAACCCCCTACACGACAGAGGAAACAACACGGAGGAATCAAGATGATCAGCCCTCCACTAGATAAACCAACTACACGACAGAGGAAACAACACGGAGGAATCAAGATGATCATCTCTCCACTGGGTAAACCCACTACACGACAGAGGAAACAACACGGAGGAATCAAGATGATCATCTCTCCACTGGGTAAACCCACTACACGACAGAGGAAACAACACGGAGGAATCAAGCTGATCAGCCCTCCACTAGATAAACCAACTACACGACAATGGTGAGAAGACGGAGGCAGAAGAGAGTCCCATTGGATCAATATTGACACTCTCCTGGCTTACATCCACAAAAATAGATCGGTGGTCGATGGGAAAGTTTGTTCCGCACGTTCCGAGTTAATTGGTTTCCGCCAATCAGTAGACACATTTCATCCTTACCACATTTTGACGACGTTTTTTTCACACCTTCAAAGAATCCTTCTCGCCTCAACCGGAACCTCTGTTCACCTTTCAGTTAGAGTTAATAGAGTCAACCGTGATTAGATCTTGTCATCTTAAGTAAATATCGGACTTACGGGTCGATGATATTGGTGACTGAAATATTGGTGGTGGCGATGGAGTCGTGTGTCTTGTGTGGCGTGGATTGAAGGTGTTGTGTGGCGCGGATTGAGGGTGTTGTGTGGAGTGGATTGAGGGTGTTGTGTGGAGTGGATTGAGGGTGTTGTGTGGAGTGGATTGAGGGTGTTGTGTGTAGTGGATTGAGGGTGTTGTGTGGAGTGGATTGAGGGCGTTGTGTGGCGTGGATTGAGGGTGTTGTGTGGAGTGGATTGAGGGTGTTGTGTGGAGTGGATTGAGGGTGTTGTGTGTAGTGGATTGAGGGTGTTGTGTGGAGTGGATTGAGGGTGTTGTGTGTAGTGGATTGAGGGTGTTGTGTGGAGTGGATTGAGGGTGTTGTGTGAAGTGGATTGAGGGTGTTGTGTGGAGTGGATTGAGGATGTTGTGTGTAGTGGATTGAGGGTGTTGTGTGTAGTGGATTGAGGGTGTTGTGTGGAGTGGATTGAGGGTGTTGTGTGTAGTGGATTGAGGGTGTTGTGTGGCGTGGATTGAGGGTGTTGTGTGGCGTGGATTGAGGGTGTTGTGTGGCGTGGATTGAGGGTGTTGTGTGTAGTGGATTGAGGGTGTTGTGTGGCGTGGATTGAGGATGTTGGTAGATTCTGCTTATATAAGCGACATTGAAGACTGGAATCTTTTAATCACGGTATTCAATAAAACTATAGACATTAAGTTTCAGAACAGTAGAACTATATTTTGTCGCACGTAAATGACGGTAGAAAGTTTGTTTTATTGGGAAAATAAACATTCGATGAATTAATACGTTTTACATTATATGACGCGCGCGATAGATAGTGCCTTATAATTAATGAAATTGTTAAAATTTAAACATTTTATATTTGTGATATATAATGTCAATAAAAAAAAACATAGTAAAATTGAATTATACTTGTAAACAACTTCCCCCCTGAAATATGCAAACAGTGTCAGCGGGGCGGGTTAACAAGTTTATCGCAGCAGTTATAAACCAATTACTGAATATGATTGGAAAAATGTGGAACTAATTGGAAGGCGTTTTTTTTACTGGGAAAAAAGTTGGTGAAGCCAAATTTAGCTCATTAATTGGCGGTAAGGTGTAAATTAGACAAGGTTGTAGCCGCGGGGCGAATATTGTCTGTCACATGGTGCCGCAGTATTTCTATGTGGAGAGATATCTTTATCAATATACACTCAACAGCAAAACTCAAGGAAGTGGAAAGTCTTTGATGTCGCCAGTCGTCTGTTTTTTTTTTTTTTTCCAAGGACACAGAGGCAATTTTGTTCATACTTGGTTATCTCGTGTGTCTCCAATAAAGATCACTGTAATATCTTTCAGAGTTATTGACTCAATCACGATATGCATGCTAAAAGGTACAACTTCCTTTAGTTTTGTCCATGAGTGTATCTTTCAGAGTTATTGTCTGAATCCCGATATACATGGTGAAATGTAAACTTCCTTAAGTTTTGTCCATGAGTGCAGATTACGATGAACTATATAGAAACAAAGAGAGAAAATAAACTGTCCTCAATAAGATACGTAAAATGAAATCAATATAGATCGAATAAAATCACAAAAAAATCAGTTCTAAAATTCGTCATGGCTTCACAAATAAAATGGGCATAAATATAAAGAAAATGCATTCAAGAAATACTTAGATACAACAATGGGCTAAACACACACCGAAAAACAAACCATTCCTTCAGGATACATCACAATGTGTTAGAAAGTAACAGCCATATATATAGTTAAACAATAGCATTTAACTCATTATGACTTGGTAGGGACAACAATAAACTAGAATATTGCCACATCAACTAATTATATATTTAATTCCTGAAGTTTTCAGTGATCCCTTAGGAGGGTAACAGCGAGTCACTGAAACCTTACAGTAAGGTCTGTAGAGAACTCAAAGACACCAATAAAAAACGAATGAAAACATTAAGACGCGAATTTTTCTTTTCACAAACTTCTACTCTCTTTACTACGATGAAAAATTATTGGCTCATCAGTGGTGAACCCTCCCAGCGGTTTCGCCAATTTAATCTACCAGACCGCTTCTTTAGAGCTCCAATACTGTGTTTGATCATTCTGATTTTATATGCTACACTGATAGTACTTTTATCGCAGTAAGGACAGTAGAAGTTATTTGTGAATCATTCGCGTCTTAAATGTCTTCATTCGTTGTACACAAATGGCGTTGTATCAACACCAATATAAAATAACCACAATATTGTATACAACCACATTGTAAATATGACAATCTAGGTTATGTACGGCGGAACTTTGTAACGTTATTATAGAAGTGGATTCCCGAGTTTGAAGAAATAAAGTAATTTAATTTTTCGGCAGTCTTTTTATCTAAATTCAATAATCAATTTGCATGAACAACCTCTGTAAAAGTTAATAATATTGGAATTTTTATGGTATTTTTTATTCGAGAGGAGTTATTGAGTTATTGTAACTTCAGCTAACGTGAACATTTAATTATGAGTGTTATTAAAGTTTTGTAAAAATTGGTGTTGATCTTGTGGAAAAGTTAATTGGCTCCATTTCCAATAAAATCTATTTAAATTTTCACTTGAATTGTTAGACCCCTGTCTCATATCTACAAATTAAAATGCTTTAAATAAAAACCAACAGACTTTTCCAAGTGTTTTATTTAAAATGAATTTTATTGGCGTCTAGAGCTCGAGCGATGAAAAGATATGAGAGAGATTTGGTGAGTTTGTTTTTTCATTAAACTTGTAAGTTTTAAGAGAACCACTCCCAAAAACACCATGGCTTATAAACCAGAGATAACATTTCATATAATTGAATATTATGATACACTAGCCGAATGACCCGGGCAACGCCCGGGTTTTGCCCGATAAAATGCTTTTATTCAAATACTATTCGTTACAAATATATATTGGCGCCGTGGATGTCATTCTTGTGAAACGTCCCGCTCCAAATTTTGTGTCTGAGAAACGATATTTTTATAGAGAGGCGATCTGTCTTTGTGTCTTCTGCTCGAATGAATGTTTTTCTGTTAGAATTTTTTCCCTGCATACTAAAAAGGAACTGGCTTCACCCGTGGTCTCTGCTTTTTGGATTTTTTCCGGATATAATTTTGTATCTGATAATCAAATATGATACAGCAATATTGTCATCATCATTTTCTGACTAAAAACAACTATTTTTGCCTAGAACCTGTCAATTTCAATTTTTCTTGGCTAAAAATCCGATAAATATCACTTCCAGATTTTTCTCTATGTCCTGTTAAAACACGTTTTACATGTACATTAGGTCAGCTGATATTACCTCCCATCTTCACCGCTAGAGGCGCTCTTTGCGAGCGAAAGGGCAAAATTGCAACGCAATTTGAGAATAACTCGAAAAATATTCGGGATAGAGACCTGAAATTTTCACTATAAGTTTTTCAAGATTATAATATACAGGGTGATCCAAAAGTCCCGCACAACTTTAAAAATTAATAACTCCGCGAATATTTGCGCTAGAGCAATGCGGTAAACACCATTGTGTTCAGAATGCAATGGGATTTTTTATGGCAAATATTGAAAATTTCGAAATTGATTTTAGTTACAATTTCATTCCCTAGATGGCGCTGTTCCAGAATCAGAAATTCAGCGGCCAAATTGTTTGATTAATTGAAAAATATAACTGATCGACACGTATTTTTCCTTTTTGTATACCAGGAAAGAATCCTAATAATATCAAATCGTTAATTAATAAAGCACCATTTCGCCAAAAGTTATAAGAAATGGTTAACGATTTTTAAATACAATCTGAGATATGTAAAATAGGTATATGCAAATTAAAACATGTAGCAAAAAATATTTATATTTTTGATAGAGTTTTGTCAAATATATTGAATGTTTGAAAAACATAGCTGAATTCAATACACGATTTTTTGAAATGTTAATATAGTACCAAAAATTATGATGGTACTACTAATAGGATTTCTTGCTATAAGGAATGTGTAATTTCTTGAATAATTGGCGACACTCGACTATTTAACTGGAAATTTGTCATGATCCAAAAAACGAAATATAGATGGGAGTGACAAAATACATTTGTCGTACTTTATTCCAAATATCCTATGGGCTTGTCAAATGTTATCATTGTTTATTATACTGTACACGATTTTTAAAAATGTATCCCCTCAAATAAATATAATTTTTAAATCAACCTTTTGCGTTGAAAAACGTGGTAGTAAAATTATTTTGTATTTTTTTTTGCCCAAAATTTCTAAAGGTGGGGGGTTACAGAGAATATTCCTTATGCTATTTCTTTTAATGAGCGAAAAGCAATAAATTAAACATAAGGGGTAAAATTGTGTGTACAGTGTTATTCGAGAAGTTATGACACTTTGGTCTGCACGACATAATATTAGATGTGAGCAAATGACAAACAAACAAAAATTACTGTTCACAAATGAAAAAGAGACAAGATATGAGGACAGAATTTATTTACCCATAACCCAACACAAAGAGCTGCAAAACATTGGTAGATAATATTGTAACGTAGTATTTATTAATTTTATTTATGTAGCATAGTATTTCTTAATTTTATTATTTTTTATTTAACAGAGTGGTCATTTTTATGTTTTATATCTGGCGACTCTGTAAATTGCCCTCGTGGCTTATCTTTTGTTTACTTTCTTAGTTTTGTCCTTCCCTGAAATAAATTTTGTTTCCTCCTGAAGTTTTTGTCTTCCCTAATTTTCCACGTGGCATTTTGGTGGAGATGCTGGGTAATTTAGGGAAGACAAACTTGAACACCGCCGAGAAGACCTTGAAGCCATGGGTGCTGTGATCTGCATTTTCGGAGACTGGCTCCAGGATTCCACCACGTGCTAAAGCCAAGACTTCCCTCGAAGATGACGATGTCCCTATAGACGATACGACGACACAGCCGCTCTTCACGCCGCAAGAAAATGGACGCAAAGGTACTAGGGACAAAGTTCCAAGACTTCGATGGAATCCTTGGCAGAAGCACGTCAAATCCACGTCAGTATCTGCAATAATTGCTAGCTGTGGGTCACAGCTCCCATAGGGAAGAAGCTATGTAACGTAGTATTTATTAATTTTATTTATGTAGCATAGTATTTCTTAATTTTATTATTTTTTATTTAACAGAGTGGTCATTTTTATGTTTTATATCTGGCGACTCTGTAAATTGCCCTCGTGGCTTATCTTTTGTTTACTTTCTTAGTTTTGTCCTTCCCTGAAATAAATTTTGTTTCCTCCTGAAGTTTTTGTCTTCCCTAATTTTCCACGTGGCAATATAATACATGGCAGCTTATATAACACATGAGGTAACTTGTCTCTTGGAAGCCTTGTCTCTTGTATTAGATCACAATCCTTGCTCAATGTGGCGCCCTTCATTCTCAAACACCGCCTGCAGACGATAGATGACAGAATGGACAGTATTAAATAAAATATCTGATGAAATTGATGAAACGTGCCGTCTGATAGAAGCCTTCAACATGACCAATGTGGTAGGCCGGCATCGATAAACACGCGACTTAAGGTACCCCCCATATCCAAAAATCGCAAGGCGTCAAGTCTGGTGATCTTGAAGGCCACTGGTGTATAAAGTGGCGACTTATCACACGATCTTCACCGAACGTATCCTTCAGCAATTGTTTGGCACCGCGGGAGATATGAGGAGGTTCTCCATCTTGCATGAATGTTATTTCGCTCAGTGCTTGTCTGTCCTGCAATATATGGGGATAACCTTTTCTCTCAAAAGTTGAACATAACGTTCACCAGTTACAGAAGCGGTTTTAAATGTTCTTCCATTTATTTCTTCAAAGAAAAATGGCCCAATAATAAAAGAAGAAGTGAACCCACACCAAACTATAACTCTGCGCTGATGAAGTGGCATTTCTGTAAAAATCCTAGGGTTTTCTGTTGCCCAAATGCGGCTGTTTTGAGTGTTAACTTCTCCGTTCAGAGAAAATTGAGCTTCATCTGTCCACAGAACATTCAACAGCCAGTTTTCATCAATATCAATTTGCCGGAAAACCCATGAAGCGAATTCTTGACGCTTCTCAAAATCGCCGACTTTTAGCTCGTGAAGTCTTTGAATTTTTTTACGGGTATGTTTTAAGACAAATTCTTAGTGCTCTCCAAACTTTTCCATACCAAATCCCCGTTTGTCGAGCACTTACTTCTCCATACGTGGATAACGTTTCAATAGCTTCAACATTCTGCGAAACCGTAGCAACCCCTGACTTGCATGTCGATGGTCTTCCACTCCGAGATTTTGCTTCCAGAGATCCAGTCTTCTCCAAAGTTTTTATCATTCGCCTTAAAGAGTAGCAACTAATGGGTCCTTTACCGCTTCGAATACCTTTAAAGGTACGAAACGCTTGTAAAGCTTCAGTTGCAGAATCTGAATTGCAATAAAAAAATTTCACCAAGAGTGATTTATGCTGTAGTGATGGTAAAATAAATTGTTGTGCATGTAAATATATGAAGATTATTTGCATTTTTCAAAACCTCATTATGTAAAAATATATGTGTATATAAATTGGATATTTGTTGTTGGCCGAACCAATAACCATACACACCTCATCTCGTTAACGGAATAATGTTCTTTGTCTGGTGTGCCTTTTTTTACTCTCTTTGGAGTAGATTTGCTTTTTGATAGTTTTTATTTATGGAGCTGAACCAGTATGATGGCGGTGGTGGAGGAAGTCAGCAGGCCAACAAGCGGCCGCGTTCTGAGGACGAAGACCTCCTCCCGTCTTCCCATCACCAATTTAAATTCAACAGCACGGCGAACTTGTTCAACTTTGAGTGCCAAACCTTCGAAGCGATCATTGCCGACACCAGCCTGGACTCCCCCGAAAAAATACAGATGGCCACCAAAGGACTGATACTGACTCTCGTCCAAGAGGCAGAACTTCTTCTTAAGGACGCCTTCAAGGGAGCCAGTCTAGGAAGACCCAATCCCACAGCCAACGTCCCGATTCCCTCCACCTCTTTCGCCTCGGTACTGGCAGAGAAAGACAAGCCGGTAAAGCCTGCACCTCCGAAACCCAAAGCGAAATCCACATTTGTGAATCTGGCTCCTTCCTTCGAATCGCATGTCGTCGTCAGGTCGGCTAACCCCAAAGCAACCCAAGGGAATTTTTGAGGGAAATTCAAAAGATTCATCTTTCCCTAGCGTCATCAAAACACGTGGTGGCGTCCATCAACACCAGCGGCGAGGTGGTTTTTCACCCCAAAACAACCCAAATGGCAAAGTAGCTGGCCACTGGGCTGACCTCCCTGCCAACGGGCCTAAGCTGCCCCGAGTGCCCGGTTATCCTACCAAGATACTGCCTCTTCAGAGTGGACGGGGAGGTGCGGGACGATGAGATATGCGAGAGCTTCAGCTCCAACCACTCCGTGCAGTCACTCCTGGAAAAGCGTGAAATCAGGGTAGTCCATCGATCGAATAATGCGGCACACAGCACTAGTACAGTGTTCATCGAAGTGGACAACCAAGTCGCCGAAATCCTCGGTCAACATGGACGTATTCCTGTGGCGGGTCTAGTGCACAGGTATGAGCGCAGTCATACTTTAAAGCAATGCTTCCGTTGCTGTGGCTTCGGCCACCGCGCTTCTGCCTGTCCAGCTGCCCATCCAATCTGCTATCGCTGCGGCTCTGCAGAGCATGAGGGCATCCGATGCTCGGTCGAGCCAAGCCAAAGCCGCTGCTGCCGCTGCAGAAAAAAAATCTGGAGCTCCCACAACCACTTTGCCACATTATCTACCTGTCCCTTTGTAAAAGAGAGAATACCCCGAACAAGTAACAATGTCTAGGCCATTGCGTGTCCTGCAGGTGAACGCTAAAAAATCACCAACTGTCATTCTTGAAATTGCAAATTTGGCAAATTCGACACAGGCCGACATCGTGCTCCTGCAAGAATTCTCAACTAACTTCTTCTGGCCCACACGTGGGTTTCAGGCATTTTTTTTTTGTCCCAGGCGCCTACATCCCCTCGGGAATTGTGGCACGTAGCAACCTTCATCCCATCCCTCTAACCTCCCCAGACACCGCCATAACCTCCATAGCCATATGTCTAGAGCAGAGCATCATCGTGGTGCACTCGGCCTACTGGCACGGCCTTAGAGCTGCCGATGATTTCATCCCTCTTCTGGAAGATACGATAAGACGGACTTTCTTCCAGTGATCCTGGGTATGGACACTAACGCCCACTCTCCTACCTGGGGCATCGGTGCGAGGTTGGACTTCCGGGGTGCTAATCTTGAAGAGTTCGCCAGCTTCAATGATTTTCATTTCTTGGGACCTCCTGTGGACTCGACCTGGTCAAATGGGCCTTTATCTTCTTCTATAGATGTAACTCTGGCATCCAGCTCATTGGCTATCCATGTCACTAGAGGCTTATTAGATGAGATGGCCTTCACTGACCATATACCTATCTGGACTACATTCCTAGACATGGTCAATAACGAGACAAAATCCTCCTGGGTTGAATCCTCATGTAAAGAACAGACCTTTAAATCCTTCCTCAACTCTTCTCTCCACCAGGTAACTACCCTATTATAACAACAACAACAAAAACCTTTATTAAGACACTATTGTCTTACAAGAGGATTCCCCTAAGAGGTTATATATGTACATGAGTGAGGAGGAAAAGCAATTTAGAGGGGAGGTGGAGCAATCAGCCGTTGTCTGGGGAGTTGAGCACTTCTTCCCTCATTTTGTCAATCGCCTTGAAAAATTTTAAATATTTATAAACAAATGTTTTATCCAGCTGGAGAGTAGTAACAATTGTATATACATGTTGTTCATTATAGTGAGTTAGCCCCGAAATTTCGCGAATTTCCAGTCTCTTTTCCTGTAGGAATGGGCAATGGAATAGATAATGAACCAAATTTTTTGGATGCCAGCATTGCAGAAGTTGAAATTTAAAGGGTCGCTGTTCCAAAATCCCGTGATATCCTCGGGGGAAAATAGCCATAGAATCCTTTGACGGGCTATTTTCAAAGAGAGGTTTGATAGTAACTAGTCCTCCGTCATAAAGGAGCTACTTAGAGATTGATAGTGAATACAATGAGTTGAGTTTTGTATCTTAGCTCGGTCAAATTGGAGTAGCTGGTCCACTGTGGTTTGAACTATTCTAGGCATTTCTCCTCGCAAAACCATATAATCTTCACAGTTCTTAAGAAAAGAAAAACCCCAAGAGTCAATGATGTTATTCAGGTTATAAATAAAGTTGTTTCCCGCTTTTCCCAAAATTGAAACTTCCTAGAGCTGGAACAAGCAAACATAAGGTAATCTTGTCCTGTCCATTTTTAAAATCCGTATCTAGAACTTTAGAATCAATTTCGTAATGTTTAATTCAAGGTACATCCTTTCGGTTTCTGTTCGTAAGATATAGCCCGGAGTGTAAATTTGCGAAGGTCAAGAAATCGCCGTAAGAAAAATATCCTGGATCTGGTTTACAACTCCTATCTGATTCGTCGCCCACAGTGGGGCCGAGTATAATAACGTGGATAAAACTATGGAGTCAAGTAATTTCATCACTGCTCCGAACGATATGGTTCTTGACTTAGATAGTATTCTCCATACTGCGTTTGTATCAATCAATGCTTTGCTTTTAAAGTGCTGCGCCACGTAAGCAGTTGGATTCTTGATTGTTAAGGGGTAGCAAGATACGTATATTTTGAGGTAACTGTCAAAGGTTGTTGGCCCCAAAACCAAACGTCAGATCTAGCCAAGCGGCCTCCATTTCGAAACGCTACGATTTTAGACTGGAATTGGTTCAGAGTTAAACTATTTTCCTCAAAATATTTTTTATTAAATTAATCTTTATTTGGATATTTATCTTGGATTCACCACGGAAGACTATATCATCCGCGAACAGGAGCAGGTGTATAGTTCCATGGCCCGGTAAGTATATACCTGGCAGGTCAGAATCATCCAGCGTAGCAACCAGATCGTTATTGAAAATAATAAATAAATACGGTGAAAGAGGTTCACCCTGAAGAACACCTGATTGTATTTTGATAAATTCTGTAAAAGAGCCGCTCCATCTGACCGCTGCCATCATTTGAGCATAGTAGTTCTGTATGAGTTTGATAAATCGCCCACTTAAACCAACAAGCGCAAGCTTTCTCCATAATAGTAGATGTGGAACTGTGTCAAACGCTTTTTAAGATCAACAAAGAATGTGTAAAGTTTCCTCCTTTTGCGGTTTAATGTCATTTGAATTAGTGACGTAAGCGTGAAGATATGGTCTTTGCACGAGTAGCCCTTTCTGAATCCTGCCTGGTTTTCCGCTATGAGTTTTCTATTTTCAATCCAATTACTTAGTCTATTTTTTAATATGGATGTAAAATGTTTTGACAAGTTGCTTATAAGGGCAATGCCCCTATAATTTGATGGTGGAACTACCTTATTAAACGAGGCCTCTAGCCCAGAAGATATTGTCAAGAAGCTAAGCGGCTCCAATCACGAGAGGCCCCATGGGACGTCTGTCAATCATCGCTGAACACCGGGTGTGAGGGGTTCTGGGGAATCTGGCCGGCGGGGGGAGCTGAGGTCCCTCATTAGGATTAACTCTGTCTTGGGGTAAGTTGTATTTACTCTCTCTCTCTCCCTATCAATACCCCTTATAATAAATTAATCATCCCCAAACTTGCCCTTGCTTTATTTATCTCCGCGACAATATTGACAGGGTGGTCCTCCTTCTGACTTCCATCCTGCAATCAGCTTGTGACTTCCATGGGGAGACGCTCCAATACTACAAGACCGTCAAAGCCGTGGTGGACCCCCGAACTGAGTCGGATCAGAAGGTTTGTTATCTCCCTCCGCCGTTGCAGTCAGAGTGTCCGGTGTCCTATTAGGAACTTCTTCCGCGGTTTATACCGAGCGTGCCATAATCGACTGAAGGCGGCTATACGGAAAGCTAAAAGTAAATCCTGGTATAATCTCTGCAAGGAGGTGTCATCCGCATACTGGAGTGCCATACATCGATTTATCGCCCGGGGGCCGCGGCTCCCCCCGAGGTCCGCCACTTCTCAAACATGATAACGGCTCTCTTTACAATCCTCATGAGACTTGCCAGACCCTGTTAAATCACTTTTTCCTACCTGACACCAGACCTCACCCGCAAAGGAATGCAATTTCTGCTCACTCAGACGAACCTGAATTCAAACCCTGTGAAGTTTTGCGAGCCATTCATCGCTGTGGAAAAAGGAAAGCCCTGGGCCCTGACGGTCTTGGTTCAAAATTCCTAGACCTGGGCGGCCCTTCCTTGCAATTCCTGCTGGCCGAATTGTTCACCAAATGCCTTCGTATAGGCCACTTCCCCCGTCAATGGAAAGAAGGCCGCCTCATACTTCTGCCTAAATCCTCCAATTCAGCCACCAGTCAGCTGGAGAAATACAGACCTATTACTTTATTGAACACTATGGCCAAAGTATTTGAGAGATGTATCCTGGCCCGACTTCAGAGGCTCGCGGATCGTCATGGATGGTTCTTTGAAGATCAATACAAAACCGTATTGGGTACCGTAAATGGTCGTTCAGCGGAAGATGCACTGGCGAGTATCACTCAATTAATTGAAGAAAGACAAGCTCACTGGAGGAAAACTCTTGTCATCAGCTCGGACATCAGTAAGGCCTTCGACACTGTTTGGAGGCCGGCAATCATACAAAATCTTGAACGTCTAAATTGTTCAGAGTCTATTACCTGTTTAGTAAAAAGCTTTTTGGAAGACCGGACGGTTTCTTACTCAGCTTGGACAGCAACAGAATGTACGTCCTCCCAACTCGGCACTCCCCAGGGTTCAGCGCTAAGTCCTTTCCTGTGGACCATCTTCACCCTTCCCTCCATCATAGATAGCCGATTAATAGCTTACGCGGACGACTTCACCCTTATGACTCAGGTTCGTAGTCGCCTGCCGGTCTCTGCCACTAACACCTTCTTGGAGAGGTTGACATCTTGGTGCACGATAAATGGTCTTAATATAAACCCCATTAAGACTCAAGCTTGCCTGTTCCAATGGCGTAATGTCCACCCCAACTCCGAGACAGGGCTTAGAGTCCTTGGTCAACCATTAAACATCAAGAAGACCGTCACAATCTTAGGAGTGGAGTTTTACCAGACCCGCGGATTTGTCGCCCACCTACGCAAGATCACACGTAGATGCAGATCAATAATCCCACGACTCACCCACACCATACAGGGTAAACTTGGAATCTTCTTTTCAGCTGGACGGAGCGTCAGCATGGGGAGGTCGTGCTCTCTCCAGCGAAGGCATTAGGCAACTTAGGAGCCTTCACTGCAATTTTGCGAAACGTGTACTGAGAGGAGGTCCTTACACACCTACAGTCTCAGCCATCTCCATCACCGGCAGCCCTCCTTTCGATATTATTGTTAGGTCTCGTACGGCGTTCCTGAAGGAAATCAATGAAGGAAATTTTGAATCTAGAGACCAGGCCCTGCTTCTTTGCCATACCCTCCAGATAGACGTCAATTGTCTTTCAGTCTAAACATTGAGGAGATAACAACACCTATAATATTCACAGACGGATCAAAAAATGAGGCTGGGGTGGGCGCTGCAATTGTTCCCTCATCAGAAGATCAGCAGCCCGTTCTCTTACGGCTCCATCCCGATAGCACAGCCTTCCAGGCTGAACTTCTGGCAATCCGCTGGGCGGTCCGTCTGGTGAAGGAAGGTTATTCAAGAAATGCGTTCACTATCGCGTCGGACTGCAGATCAGCTCTGTCAGCCATATGTACGTCAGGTCCAGTTCGATCGACATTAGTAGCTAAGATTATTCTCGCACTGAACACCAACCAAAACGTAAATCTGTGTTGGGCGCCGGGACACTGCGGCATCGACGGAAAGGAAAGAGCAGACAGAGCTGCTAAGAACGCGGCCGTTTTGATCTTAGAGCCATCATTTTCCATTCTGCCTAGAAGCCTGGCCCGTAACCACCCACGCGCGGCAGCCCTAGACGCATGGACGGAGGTTTATTGCCAGGACCACTACAACAGACACCTGAGGAGAATAGCCCATACTCCAGACCGGTTGCTCCAATTCCTCCCAAAGGTCTGTCCTGGAGAAGTCACCACCACCTTACTTACAGGACATGGCCATGTTCGGGCAGACTTGGTTCTCTGGCGTCTTGGGGAAGACCCATCTTGCCTACATTGTATGGAGGAACAACAGACTGTGGACCACCTTCTATTCAGATGCCCTGCTTTCAAGCAACACAGAATGAAGACAGCTCTGCTGCTTGGGAAGACCTCCTTCGACCCAGTCTCGTTGGCTGGACTCCCGGGTTCTCTGCAGGCATGGAACTTCCTGACCAGCTGGTTCGGCTCTGCAATTGGCTCTATATAAATATAATCTGGAGTAACTGGTTTCTACTAGTTAGCTGGACAGCCCGGGCAGTTGACGTTTCTCCAGGGGCCTGGGTTATCCTTATTTCTCTCTCTATACTCTTGGAAGACGGGGCAATTTAGCAGCAGATGAATAGAAATTTGTTCCTCACATCCACAGAAGCATCTTGAATCCTGCACTGCTTTGATGAATTTTAAAAAGCTTCTAAAATTTCCGTGATTTGTAATAAATTGAGAGTTGTGGAAATTTGCCCGAAAATAATTCGGAATATTAGCGGGAAAGAAACTTTGAAATGTTTGGTTAGTATTTTTCTTCAATAGTGTAATTTTATATTTAATCAAATTTTCAATTATATCTGGAATATCCAAGTCGTATCGCTGTTGATCCTCGATCTATAAATATTTTATTCAAGCACGTTGTCGTTGATTTTTATTTGACAAATCCATGTTGTCTGGAGCTCAAAAGATTATTACTTTCATAAAATTCATAAATTCGATTTTTCAAACTTTTTTCGAAAATTTTTGAAAGATTTGAAATCAATGAGATAGGTCGATAACTTTTTGTTGATTCTAAATTAGATTTATGTGGTTTAGGAATTATCTTTAGAGCTGCTATTTTCCATTTCTCCGGATAATACCCCTTTTTGAATACATTTATTAAATAGTTTGCATGACATATGCTTAATTTTTGGGTAAGCACATTTGATCATATTGTGGCGAAGAAATATTTTATTATTTAATTTAATATAATTCAATGAAAATACTCAACAGATTATAAAAAAATATATATTACTCTGTATTTGTGAAATCATCTTTAAAATATTTCTTTGCTTGCTTGCTTAAGATTCCCTAGCTGTAGATAGTTTTGCTGACTTGTTAATAATTGTCGACTCGTCGTTGTGACGTCATCAATAAAATATTTTATATCTTAGGATATTTCAAGGCTTGATTTCTACGCTACAATATTGTTACTTATGTTGTCTAAACCTGGAGCTTTTTAAACATCACAATTAGAAATGATATTCATTATTTCTTCTACTTCGATAATAATTATGCTTGGATTATTCATTCGTGGCTTAAAATTTCTAATTATTTGTTGTTGAAAATTGTCCAAATTAGGATCGGCTTCAGGAATTAAATCGTCCATTAATATGGTCATTGTTTGCTCTTTTAGATATTCTGGTGAATTGTCAATTGTGGGAATTCCATTCTTTACATTTGAGGATCTTAATTTATTGAAGAACTTATAAGCATTACCAAATGGATTATCCGTGTAATTTTCTTCAATAACGTTTCGCCAGTTAGTTCTTTTAGCTTTTCTTATCGCATTAGTGTATTTGTTTCTTGCCAACTTAAATGTATTGTAACTGATTGTTTTATGACGATAATACTAGTTTCTAATATAATGAAAATGATTTTTTATTATTTCCTGTTCATTAGTCCACCAGTCAATTCTGGAAACATGTTTATTAATGGAGGATTTAACCTTCGAAGATTTATATGCTGCTTCTCTCAATAAATTCATGAGTGCGTTCACTATCCCATCAATGTCTTCCTCATCTTTCACTCTGCTTATATCAATTCCCAGTTTTTTGTATCTTGTAATGATATGTTATTAGAAAAATTTGCCCAATTCGCATTTTTTTCAAAGTGGAAATTTGATTATTGAATAAATGACCATTCTTTAACCTGATATCAAATTTAACAGCAACATGGTCGGAAATATTAGTCAAATCAGAGGTATGCCAGTTGTTTATTAAACTTAGTGAGTGTTTATTCGAGATTGTGAGATCAATTATACTTACTCTCCGCGGCAGGTGGGTGTTTTTCAGGTTATGTATAAAGAGGTTACATTCGTCTATAATAGGTTGTAATCTATATCCATTAGAGTTTATAACAAACCATATAGTATGTCTTGAATTAAAATCACCGCAAAGGATTACAGGTTGATTTATATACGTTTTGAGCAGATCTCTAATGAATGTTTGATGAACAGGGTTAAATGTATTCGGATGAATGTAGAAATTAGAAATAATTAATTTTGCTTTAACTGTAGAAATAGATATTGTTGTACAAAAAGAATTTGTGAATTTTTCCTCTTTGCTGAACTTTATATTTTTATTTAAAATTATAGTTGCCGTATATTTTCCCCAGTTTTATTCGAACATATAATTTGAGAGTCCATATCATAAATAACATTTTCATGTAAAACATATGGTTCTTGAATCAAAAGAATGTCAGGTGAAGGATATTCACATATCAAACAAAATGTTAACGCGGGATTCAATCCCGGTTCATGACTGTCTGGAAACGAGGGTGTTACCCACTCGTCCTTGTCAGGTGGGTCATCTCTAGTGTTGGCCTGTAGTTTACTTATCGCAGTAAAACTTTTTCTTACATTTTGTTGAATACATATCACATTTTCAATCATATAGGATATTAATCTATTTAAGATTAAGCTTTAAATTGTATTTGCTACATCATTTCCCTCGTGTATTTGTGAATATTGTGTCCTTTGGATAATTTTGTCTATTTGTGATTTGTAAATCGGGCATTCACTTGAATTTGATTTATGGTTTGTAGAAAGGTTTTTAAATTTAGGGTGCTTAGAGAAATGGTGACAATTTGGCGCTTCAGTACAGTTGTGGCTACCCTGTACACCGCATATTTTACATATTTTAATGTTTTGGCAGTCTTTTGTTTTGTGGTACGGATTAAATTCAAAACAATTTTGGCATTGTCTTACAAATATTCTGTCTTGTGTAGAACATCGCTCAAAATAGGTGTATATCTCATTACCCATTTTTCTTAAAATTTGGTAAACTTTAGGAGTTACTTTTAATACTATATTGTGATATGCAGAGTTAAATCCCATTCGCGGTACGAGACAAGCGATGCCAAACACGTCCGCACAGTTGGCTTCAGAAGCCATATATCGATTATGTTTATTTTAATTCATTTGAAAAATTCAACTATCCCTGATCATTTATTTTACTCTGGGATGCCGTCACTACAGGATAAAGTACTCTTGGTGAAATTTTATTATTGCAATTCAGAATCTCCACTGAAGCTTTACGACGTTTCGTAACTTTAAAGGTATTCGAGAGGTAAAGGACCCATGAGTTGCTACTCTCTAAGGAGAATGATAAAATTTTTTGAGAAGACTGGATCTCTGGAAGCAAAACCTCGGAGTGGAAGACCATCGACACGCAAGTCATTGGCTGTTACGGTTTCGCAGAATGTTGAAGCTATTGAAACGTTATCCACGTATGGAGAAGTAAGTGCTCGACAAGTTTCTCGACAAACGGGTATTTCGTATGGAACAGTTTGGAGAGCTCTAAGAATTTTTCTTAAAAAATACCCGTACAAAATTCAAAGATTTCACGAGCTAAAAGTCGCCGATTTTGAGAAGCGTCAAGAATTTGCTGCATGGGTTTTCCGGCAAATTGATATTGATGAAAACTGGCTGTCGAATGTTCTGTGGACAGATGAAGCTCACTTTTCTCTAAATGGAGAAGTCATCACTCAAAACAGCCGCATTTGGGCTACAGAAAACCCTAGGAATTTTACAGAAATGCCACTTCATCAGCGCAGAGTTATAGTTTGGTGTGGGTTCACTTCTTCTTTTATTATTGGGCCATTTTTCTTTGAAGAAATAAATGGAAGAACATTTAAAACCGCTTCTGTAACTGGTGAACGTTATGTTCAACTTTTGAGAGAAAAGGTTATCCCCATATATATTGCAGGACAGACAAGCACTGAGCGAAATAACATTCATGCAAGGAGAACCTCCTCATATCTCCCGCGGTGCCAAACAATTGCTGAAGGATACGTTCGGTGAAGATCGTGTGATAAGTCGCCACTTTATACACCAGTGGCCTTCAAGATCACCAGACTTGACGCCTTGCGATTTTTGGATATGGGGGTACATTAAGTCGCGTGTTTATCGATGCCGGCCTACCACATTGGTCATGTTGAAGGCTTCTATCAGACGGCACGTTTCATCAATTTCATCAGATATGTTATTTAATACTGTCCATTCTGTCATCTATCGTCTGCAGGCGGTGTTTGAGAATGAAGGGCGCCACATTGAGCAAGGATTGTGATCTAATACAAGAGACAAGGCTTCCAAGAGACAAGTTACCTCATGTGTTATATAAGCTGCCATGTATTATATTATCTACCAATGTTTTGCAGCTCTTTGTGTTGGGTTATGGGTAAATAAATTCTGTCCTCATATCTTGTCTCTTTTTCATTTGTGAACAGTAATTTTTGTTTGTTTGTCATTTGCTCACATCTAATATTATGTCGTGCAGACCAAAGTGTCATAACTTCTCGAATAACACTGTACACACAATTTTACCCCTTATGTTTAATTTATTGCTTTTCGCTCATTAAAAGAAATAGCATAAGGAATATTCTCTGTAACCCCCCACCTTTAGAAATTTTGGGCAAAAAAAAATACAAAATAATTTTACTACCACGTTTTTCAACGCAAAAGGTTGATTTAAAAATTATATTTATTTGAGGGGATACATTTTTAAAAATCGTGTACAGTATAATAAACAATGATAACATTTGACAAGCCCATAGGATATTTGGAATAAAGTACGACAAATGTATTTTGTCACTCCCATCTATATTTCATTTTTTGGATCATGACAAATTTCCAGTTAAATAGTCGAGTGTCGCCAATTATTCAAGAAATTACACATTCCTTATAGCAAGAAATCCTATTAGTAGTACGATCATAATTTTTGGTACTATATTAACATTTCAAAAAATCGTGTATTGAATTCAGCTATGTTTTTCAAACATTCAATATATTTGACAAAACTCTATCAAAAATATAAATATTTTTTTGCTACATGTTTTAATTTGCATATACCTATTTTACATATCTCAGATTGTATTTAAAAATCGTTAACCATTTCTTATAACTTTTGGCGAAATGGTGCTTTATTAATTAACGATTTGATATTATTAGGATTCTTTCCTGGTATACAAAAAGGAAAAATACGTGTCGATCAGTTATATTTTTCAATTAATCAAACAATTTGGCCGCTGAATTTCTGATTCTGGTACAGCGCCATCTAGGGAATGAAATTGTAACTAAAATCAATTTCGAAATTTTCAATATTTGCCATAAAAAATCCCATTGCATTCTGAACACAATGGTGTTTACCGCATTGCTCTAGCGCAAATATTTGCGGAGTTATTAATTTTTAAAGTTGTGCGGGACTTTTGGATCACCCTGTATATACTGTTAAAATTTCAGTCAGATTAGTTACGTATTGTGGACGTGTATAGCCGACATAGGAACAAACACACATACATACATACATACACTGACTTTTATATCTTCTTTATTAATAAAATGGAAATTTCATAAGTGGACATCACTAAAAACTTTCGTTACAATGCATCAATTTCAACCAAATTTTCAACATTTATGTAAAACGAGATGGAGCAGGTTTTGCTTAACATCAAAATATATTTCCTAACATTAACATGCGTAACTTCGCTGTTATCGATTAAATACAAAAAAAATCAACAGAGTTAATTTTATTTATATATAAATACAAAATTAAATTTCAACAGAGTTAATTTTTTTTACATACTAGCTAATAATCTTAATCTAAAAAATATTCAAAACAAGCAATTTTAAGATAACACCATATGTAAAACAGTCGGCCAAGAAAACAACAACGATATTACATCTTTCTCACATATTCACACACAATCTTGATTAATAATTAAAACTAATCTTTAACATTGTTTATTATACTTCAACTTTTATTTCTACATTTGTTTTTAAATACCCAATTGTTTTATCATGTTTCTAATTTCGCCTAACAAATATACAAATTTATAGTGACCAACATATGCAAATTTTATCTTTGTTTTTATTTAACTTGATATCGTAAACATAACATCCATTGTAAGCATTTTTCTGTTCACCTTCCGTGGTTTCTCTTTTCTCTGATAGTTTTTAGGTGTAGTATATTTTCTTATTACTAGACTACAAACATTCCCTCGAGAAAAACCTGGGCGAAGCAGGGTACATCCGCTAGTATGTATATATAGGGATTAGCGCGCCATCTGTTATGAAAATTCGTAACTATTATAGACGCGTATGATTCTTTTTAAAAAATTAAACAATTTCTACTGCGCTCACTGCAATGGAAAATTTTAATGGGAGGGCCTGGCTCACCAGTGATGAGACCCTCCCAGCGGTTTCGCCAGTTTAAATTTTTAAAAAGAATCATACGCGTCTCTATAATACGTAGTTTCGAATTTTTATAATTGGATATATTCGATCGCGCGCTCAATAAAAATAATTGTATAATGGCTAATAAAATATTTTTGGTCGCAGTGGTACAGCCTACTCCACGCTGACGAGCGCCAACAGCGCGAAATGCGTTCGTGGATGACTTTTCTTGATTTATCAAGAAATTGGGTCGGCCAAATATCAGGGAACAGGCTAAATCAATGAATAGTTGATTACTGTTCCACCAGATGAGGCTCTGCCTTCTGAAAAGCACATGTGCTCCTGGTCAGGATATGCCTTTTTTATTTTTAATATATTAATGTGTGTATATATATGTATATATGTAGAGAGTAGTTGGGATTGACACAACAACGTGTGATTGCAGCAAGGAGAGAGAGGGAGACATACGAGGTAGGTGTCGCTGCCGCCCGTGATGCTGATGCCGAGCTGGTTGTTCTTGTCCTTCCTCAGTACGATGGTAGACTCCACGAAGTCCTGGATGTTGCTCAGCAGCGGCCCTGCCGGCACGCCGTGTTGGTCAAATATCACCGAACTCTCAAATATTCAATGCACCTTTTACAACTACACTCATGGACTAAACTTAAGGGAGTGGAAAGTCTTTGATGTTGCTGGTCGTGTGTATTTTTGAAGGAGATAGAGGCAATTTTGTTCACACATGGTTATCTCGTGTGTCTTCAATAAAGGTCACTGTGTATTAAATATTTTCTAGAGTTATTGTCTGAATCCCGATATACATGTTAAATGATACAACTTCCTTAAATTTTGTCCATGGGTCTATTTTGAGGGGAGAGGTGACCTATAGATTCAATATATCTCATAGGTGTCCCCATTTATTAATATCACATTTGCTGATCCATTAATTTAAATATCTTCATATATTCCACGTGTTATAAACTGATGTAAATCCAAGAAGTTCAATTTGACGTCGCTCCAACAACTGGTGCCATGTCCGTCGGTTGACTTGGTCCAACGGTAATTAACTGACATTCCTCGAATATTCTGCCAAACGAACAGGACGCTACTGGAATTATCAGAGAGACGACAGATTTTATATCAATTAGGAGACATTCATCTTCTGATCGTGCAGTTAAAAGTTGTTGATAGCTTGCGCCATCTGCTGGAATATATATAGACTATTCGTTGATTCTTATTCCGATAGATGGCGTGAGCCATCAGAAAATTTAGTTACACGATCAGGATATGTCTTTCTCTTAATTTATCCACCTGATCCCAATATAATACCAATTTTGTGAACTATTTTCCCAGATACAATATCGCCAAAGTTTGTCTGTCGAATTAGCTACTGTGTGGAACAGCGTAGACTGGGGAATATCTGCGTAGAATTGTGGGACTCTAGCAGCGGTGATGTGACATCTTATTTTAGCGTC
The DNA here is from genome assembly GCA_030710605.1 of Cordylochernes scorpioides. Classification (NCBI taxonomy): domain Eukaryota; kingdom Metazoa; phylum Arthropoda; class Arachnida; order Pseudoscorpiones; family Chernetidae; genus Cordylochernes; species Cordylochernes scorpioides. The sequence goes on from CP092876.1 coordinate 85,400,318, forward strand.
GGTTTGTGACGAAACATTTTTGTTATTTTTTATGGCAAAAATAATTTTACTTTTATCGATACGCTTCGAAATTTCACCAGTTTAAAACGAATATGGCTTTCCTTTGATAAATCTGGCTTATTATGATTATTATATTTCGCTTATATTTTGACACAAATAATGTTTTGTTTAATGTATTTATCTTCTTCTTCTCTTCTTTCTTATCTCCACACTGGGTGAAGTAAAATGCGTCTGCCTTTGTCATTAAGACTGGGAGCACTACTCAGTGGCAGGCCGACTTAGCTCCAAAAAAAAAAAAAATGGCCGCCTCTGACATGAGGAACAGACGCCATGTGTAGCCGCTCCTAACATGGAGTACAGACGCTGCTCATCCTGTATCCCTGGATTAGGAGCCCTTACAGGGTACTATCAGCCGGGCCAGCTGAGCCCAGGTTTTTACCGAGCTTGTTTCTGCTCCCCCTCCTCCTTTTTCATCCGGGCTTGGGACCGGCAAAGGCGGAGTTTAATGTATTTATAGATTTAAAGAATCGAAACACACAAAACGACTGGCATCGTCTGCTACAGCCGTGATGGAAGGAGACAGAATTGTGGAAGAAATTAAATGACAATTTCCGAACAAGCAGAAACCGACAATAACTCCAAGTACCAGCAACCCAACGACGAGAAGCCGAAGTTCACTAATATCGAATACGAATATTCGTATAGCAGCCTGTTGAAGGACGTTGTTGTCCGAAAGCTCGCCAAGCTTATATATAAATAAAGAAACTCGTCGCCGTTAGCTTTATCATCGTTAATATAGACACACAACTTTATTAAGACCACCGGTCTTATACAGATTCACCACAGGACGAAAGGAAGCATAGATGGAGCTCCTGTACTCACTTCTGGCAGCACAGCACCCAACAACAGCCTCCAGGATCGTTCATATATATGTATTTGAGGAATACCTACGACAGCTCGAACTGATAATGAAATGTGAAAAAACAGTACAAATGTGATATTTTACTGGGATAAGGTGCATAAATTATGAAAAAGGCATCTCCTTATCGTGCAACTGAAATTTGCTGATCAACGAGAATAGTTGATATTTATTCCGATAGATGGCACAAGCCATCAGAAACGCAGTTGCACGATAAGGAGATGCCTTTTTCAAGATATTGAAATGTTTAGAGAAAGCTCTGGTTGAATGCTAAGACATTTGGGTCAAAAAAATAAACAATCCTGGACATGAGTGGCGAGATAATACGACCCAGCCAGTCCTAGAGAGTCAAGCAGAAGTCCGGGATTCTCCAGACACCAAAGTCGTTAAAAGAAGTTTTCTTTCCCTGTCGTTTTATCACCTCCGTTTTATTGCGTCCAATTATGCACATGCGGCCCAATCGTTGAACGAGTTTTTAAAGAAGTATGCCGTGTTTTGTCGGAGTCTAGAAAATTAACGTGTTTAAGAAGCTTTCAAATTGGCATAACCTTCACAGAACCTGTCTTTGGACATTTTCCTTAGCCAGAAGTGCAATAATTCCTAGGAATATATGTGTTTTTATTGTATGCAATTCATCTCAAATATGTTTCGCTAATTGCTGACCCATTGACTAGTCTCATTAGAGAAATAATTTACAATTTATCTGCAAATAAAAACAAAATAAGGAATTCTAAAGCCTTTCAAAAGCATTTATAAATCCACAAATTTTGGGCCACTTTGATTCCTATACATCCACCTACATTCACAAATATATATCAAAACCCGACGTATAGGTGCAACAATATCAAACATGAATACTTCGTCGATATTGGCCAATGGCAAATGCTATCTTGCCAAAAATCAACGGCAATAGTGATGGATATTGTCCAAATATGGCCTTTCAACGGGCAAATGCAAAGAATCACTCAAATATGAACACATACATAATTTAAAATAGAAAAAAGACATTTCCTCACACGAGCATTTTAGATGGCAGGGCGACATCTAGTGGAACAAAAATCAACTAAAAGTTTATTTTTAACATCAACACCTGACCTTTTTTTTTCTAATTTTTATTTTTTATTTTTTCACATATACATAATTATCAAAAAATGCCCTGCTATATTATAATGGGGCAAGTAAAAAACAGTGATATTTAAAAAATAATTCGAAAGATCCTCTACATGGAATTTAAGTATTTAGTTTAATACACCAAAGAATAATTAACGTGGAAGTTTCGAAGTTTCATCGTTAAAAAGAAGGCAGCGCAAGTTTTTAATTAGACGGAGTGAGAAGTCGGAATTATTAATTCAGGCTGGAGAACTGACTCCAAGTCAATATTGTCTGTGCGACACCAGCATCCTCCATTTACACTGTTCCCAAGTTTTACTATCTACTCCCGGGACCCCCAACATTGTTACATATCCCGGCACACATATTTGATATAGTTTCACTCTTTTCATTTCATAATATTGAATCCCCCTTTGTGTCGTATAGTGTTATTCGCTAAGTTATTATCAACTTCCTTTCTGTCCGCACCTTTTATCAATCACACCGATCTCGTTCTTTCTTCTAACGACAAATGGGCTCAAGGATAAGAATGTTTGGGTCTCTTGTCGACACCAGCACCCACGTCTGTTTCCTCTCACGGACGTCTGTTGACCCGCGCTGCTGCTTTGTCCCGCCTGTCGTCATTTCGCGCTCACACGAGTTAAATCTGTCTCCCTTCCTATTGGTTATCTGAGCTGTTTGATGGCGTGGGACAAAGCTTTCTATCTGCCAGTGTCCGGGGGAGTTTACCCGTATAAAGACGTCTTACCTGAAAGTTTGTACCATCATCCTCTTATAAAAGAATCTCTTCTCCCTGACCCGTGTTTGTTCTTCTATAGCGGATGGGGAGGTTATCTTTGTCTTGGTACATGCGGGTGTCAGATGAGGTCGGGAAGAGGCGAAGTAAGGATTGCCAGAAGATGCTGATAATGAGCAAAGGCAGTTCGAGGCAGAAAACTCACCTTGCGATATTGGAATCGCAAAGACCACAAAAGGAATTCTTATTAAAGGCAGACGAGGATGGAGCGTCCATTAATATGTACAGCGCTATTTTCTCCCAATGGATAAAAAGTCGATAAAAACAGCATTTCAAGGAAAGAACAATCTCTATCACAGCTGTTTCTCTCTCAGAAAATCCAAACAGAAATCCCGCAGTTAAATTTGTTTGAAAGATACAAGAGGGATCAATAAAACCTATATCCCACTCTCTCTGGTACAAAGAATAAAAACACATATTTCCGATTGCCATAGAGAAACAACCAATCAGAGCCCTTTGGCAATAAATGCCTGCTATTGGCTGCCGTAGCAACCCCAGCCGTGTCCAATCTAAACATGCCACAGGGAGCTGCTGCGTGTTTTTCTCCCCCATTACCTGGCGGAAAACTTTCTGCATTGTTACAACAGATATTCCAATATCATATGGATGTTTGAATCGGTAAAGTTGGCTTACTTGTCGGCCATTGATTTGCTGCTATTTCACAACACGAGTTCTATGAATCTACTCAATTTATGTTTAGTACTATTTACACGGATTCCCCGGAAATGCGGAGTAAATGAGATATGCAAATAAGCCTCTTATAGGCTCATTTGCATACCTAAAGTTTTTAACTATGACACTGAACTCTTTCCTACCAGTGCCGTATCCCCGGATGTTGAAACATTTGTGGAACAAACGGAATATGCAAATCAGCCATTTTACAACTAATTTACATAATCTGGGATTGAACTTATGGCAAAAACTCCTGATAAACTTAACTGTATATTTTGAGTCAAAAGGCGATCTATTAAATAAGTTTATGTGATCTACAATAATTTATAAATTAAGTTCACTGTGCAATAAATTGATAAAGAGGGAGCAATCTCTCGAAATATTTTGAGAAAAAAAATGTTTTTTTTTTTTTTACAGATCCAGGTACGCCCTTTTGATATAAACATATTGTATGTGTTACGACCGGAAGTATGTGGGACAAAACAAACCTTCCTTCTTTATGTCACTAGGCACTCGCATAAAGCCTATATACAGTATATACAGGGTGATCCAAAAATCTTGTACAACTTTATAAATCAATAACTCCGCGAATATATGCGCTAGAGCAATGCGGTAAACATTATTTGTCCTTAAAATCCCATTGCATCCTTAACACAATGGTGTTTACCGCATTGCTCTAGCGCAAATATTCGCGGAGTTATTAACTTATAAAGTTGTGCAAGACTCTTGGATCACCCTGTACATTGAAACAGTTCTAACTCCAAGTGGGTGCTGTAGATTTTCTTTCCAGAACAAAATCAGCCTGCACCTCACTGACGAATGCTATATTCCCGGAACCTGTACGTGATTGGCTTTCCTTGCCTGTTGTCTGTAATATTGAAGACAAAATTCAGTTCGTATTTTCACCGATAGATGGCAGTGAAACATCGCCAACAATCATTTACACGGTCAAGTGGTTTCATCACATAGCCGCCGTGTGTTGTTGTGTAATGATTTTTGTTCTTCTCTTCTCTAAAAATTTTTATAATATATAAAATATTAATTTAAAATATAATTAATTTATTAAAATATATTTCCATTTCTTTGAGCTTGTTTATTTCCATATTTTATATAGACGCCATTTTCCCTCTCATTTGTTAACATCCGTTGCCTCCAACTAGCTACCTTAGCAAATCAAACAATAATTTATCTATCGAATTATTCCTTCAAATTCTACATTTAAATTCGTATGCTTAAAATAATTTTATTAAATGGTTTATAAATTAAATCAATTGATTCAAAACATTTTAACATTTTTTGTTTTCTTTTGGCTTTACATATATTTTAGGTATATTTTAAAACCAAAATAAATATCACTTGTTATTTACTTCAAAGAGAAACTGAGCCAAAAGACAATGTAACAAGCTCCGAGGCTCCCAATTTAACACAAATACATTCTCAATAACCCTTAAGGGAAATTTTAAATTTTTATTTTATTCTCATTTGGGGAAGAGTAAGATAAATTGTAATTTGGGAATTTAAATATTGACATTTGTTTCGAGTGAATTTAAAACAATTGTTTATTAGTAAATATGCAAATAAACTCAATGTAAATAAGACTAAATCTAAATAAATTAATAATCTGTGATGTTTCCGTAACAGTGTTGTTGTCATCAGTAATTTGCCAACATTACTTAACATATTGTAAATAACTACCTTGCGATTTCTTCTATCTGCTTATGTTGTTGCTTATTTGTTTAATGTATATGTTTATTTAATGCTCTTTTTCTTAATTGTTTATTTTCTTTTTGACAATTCTGTTACCTACTCTACTACAATTATTGTAAATAGTTTCACGCGCAATTATCCAGATCGGATATAGCGTGTCTTGTTTGCAACTGGTGAGAAATAAATAATTTAGATTTGGTTCTATTACCTTGTAGTTGTGATCTATAATCCAAATTATCATGAATATGGAAATACTTTTAATAGAGAGTTTGATGGGCTATAAGAAATGTATGTAAATTATTTAAATGGATTTTCATTAGATTGTAGTGAGGGAGACATCACTCACTTAGTGTTTTAATTAAATTATAAAACCTTCTAAGATACTTCTGTGTAATTCTATTCTTTAATTGCGACAGAGTAAAATAATAGGATTAAGTTACAGGTAAAAAAAGAGAGAGAAATATAATAATGCAAAAAAAGGCGAATTTTTTTAAGCAGACGACAGAAAAGGGTAAAATTCATTTATCAAAAAAAAAAAAAAAAAAACAATAGAGTGGACTGGACTGTAAATTCGATTACATTTTTTTACACAAGTTTGGTAACATGGAAGTTTTTTAATGAATTTTTATTAGTATTCCAATATCAATTTTGGTCTGGAACTTGCTGTGATACACTGTCAACACAAAGACAGAAGCGGATAGATGTTGTTTTAAGGAAAGGTCCAACGCTTGTTTTCAGACTTTTGGCAGCAAACCTTTGAAAATGGCACGATACATTGATAACATGGTAAAAAACATTCGTGCTTTTCATTTCTCATATATATATGTCGCGACTTATAATTACAAATATTTTTAAAATAAGATTGTTGCTACTAATTTTTTTATTATAAAATAATTTTTGCTACGTCTTTTGCAATTAGAAAAATATCCAAAAGGCCTGTCTCATCAGTAGTTAATCCTCCCAGCAGTTTCGCCAGTTTGTGACAGTAGAAAACACTCAATCCTTTGTTTACGAGCTCTTTTTATTTATTTTTTATTTTAAAGTTCATTCCGATTTAATTTCTAAGAAATCAAAATGATTCAGACAATAATTCAAAAATATTGAGTATAATTTCATGTTTGTTGAATAAATTATTTTTCTTTAAAATAAAACAGTAATTTCATATGTAGTTTATAAACCTCTTTGTATTTTATGGCTGTGATTTTTGTTTGTTTCCATCTTAAATGTTTCAATATCCCAACAAAACAAATTCAAAAATATGTATTTCCATTATCTTTCTAAAAGAGTAAAGCTCTAATACCTATATTTCAAATACGAAATATATAGCTGAAATAATTTTCCTCTTTTAGAGAGATTTTAAAAATACATATTTTGTCATTTTTTTTATTTATATATAATATGGAAATTCGAAACTATTATAGACGTGTATGATTCCTTTAAAAATTAAACAATTTCACTGCCTTTAATATTTTTTTAAAAGAATCATACGCGACTCTATAAATAGTTTCGAATTTGCATAACAGATGGCGTGCTAATGCATCATAATGTATAATATAAAAACCAAAACATTCCATATAACATGTAACTTGTATGGAACCAATAAAGTTTGAAGGAAGTTTAACAACCCCACAAATAGCCATGTCATACCACTCTACATAGCGGAGATATGCAAAAGTCCAAACTTTGACCCCGGCAACAAGAATTGTTAAAATTTGTTTAAAACATTCGGAATTAGATGACTGCCGACGTGAAGGACATTTCTCTGGCCGCGCCAGCACTTCTTTTCTAGGGCCCTAGCCTTCCTTGTCACTTCTAACTCTGTTTATTCTTCTCCTATTCCACTACGTAGTGTGACGTAATCTGTAAATAATTCATAGAATGTAAAAATAAAGGTTATCATCATGATTGTTTATGTTTTATAGAGACAGTTAGGCTGTAGATATATAGTTGAAAGATAGGCCATAAGTTAGGAAGTTCCCTCTCTTGAAATAAATATAATTAATTGTTCATCTTCGCATTCTGATTGCTAATGAGGAACAAAACACATAGTGGTGGTAGATAATGATCCAGTTTTGGCAAATTCAGACAAAAAGCCAACAACCACAATAATACTGCAGGAGGAGGATATTTCCACGCACCTAAAAAGGCACCTCTCCCTTTATTTATACACAAAAAGCCTATCTTGATCCTTCACATGAATATTTTATATGGCTTGTGCCATCTGTCGGAATAAATATCAACTAATCGTTAATTTTAAATTATTTTAGCTAATTTTTAATAATTGGCCAAATACCCATTCTTGATTAATCAATAAAAACTAACCACGTACGCGTTTCGGGCAGTTGGCCCTCGTCAGCAAACTGCACCCCAACGACCAAAAAATCTTATCTTTGGGATAATTAGCTTTTATTGATTAATAAAGAAAGGGTATTTGGCTGATTCAGAAATAAAAATAAACGATTAGTTTATATTTTTCCGATAGATGGCGAAATCATCAGAAACTTGAATTAAACGATCAGAATATGCCTTTTATCCACCAGACCCAAGTAGAGTTTGTGCTGAAAGGAATTGTGTGAACCCTGGGAAACAACCCAGGCAGAGCACAGATGTTTTCTCATTTCGGAATTTAAAACAAAAAACAAAGAAAGAAGCGGGAATTTATTACTCCCACAATCTGTTGCTTTGACCGAGGAAACAAATTGTGCAAACATTTGGTGTGAAATTTTAATATTTTCCTTAATAAAAGTGGTGTGTGTAGGAGAGTGATATATTTGTGTGAGAATAAATTTATTTATAAAACCCCGCGTGTTACAAGTTTAATATAATTCTCATTCAAAATACACGTATTTATTTATTTCAATTCAAAACGCTATGTCCCCCTAGGGACACTTGCGCTAAATGTACATATTACAAATATAACAAAGAAAATATTCAACATGGAAAGATACACAGAAAGCTCTCTCTCTCTCGCATCAGCACACGCACTGCGCGTCGCATGTTGGAGCGTCCCCGCCTTGCCGCCGTTCCCATCTCGCGGTATCTCCGGCGCTGGGCGCCTGTCGTCGACGTGCCCTCCACCAGCCTGGCGTTCTCATCTCTCCGTCGCTGCTCCTTCGGGGGCCATGCAGCGGACATCGCTCTGCGGCTAGCCCTGCACGCCCTGCCTCATCCGGGGCACCCGGCGTCGAGCCAGCCCGTCTGCATCGCCTGCGGCTCCAGCGACCTGTCGCTGGCTCATCGCTACTGGTCCTGCAGCGCCGTCCGCCCTCTCATCCGAGAGGTGTTCTCAATCATCGGGCGGCCGCCGGACCTGCAATCCTGGATCTTCGCGGTGAACCTCGAGAACCACGCCATCACCATCTCCTCAGCGGCAAAGCATGCCATCTACGTCTTCTTCGTAGATCGCGAGATGGGTGGTATCTCTGGGGACCCATTGGCGATCTTCCATCAAACTCTGCAGCGGTGGCAGAGGCGCCATGTACATAGTTGTATTTTTTAATCATTTTTAAAATCATTTTTTATTATAACCATCATCCTCATTATAAATTTCTCATTTTCTTATAATTAGTGCGGACTGTGCACTTTACATGTATTGACAAGATGTCAATAAAAATATGTCAATTGTCATTGTCTCTCTCTCTCTCTCTCTCTCGGCCGTGCGGCCACGCGGCGCGCGAGCTCCGCGTTTTTTGAGTCTGAGATGGAGGCCATGGAGACTAATAACCCCTTTGGGGTATTGGCTGAAAGCCAAGAGAATGGGCTGCAAGCCCATATGAACTCCACAGAAAACCCTCAAGGCTCCACCGAAATATCGGCAAAAGAATCAGATATGGCTGAAAGCCTTTCTGATTCAAACAATCGTAAAGATGCAAATTCTGAGCCGGCGGCGGACGGCGGACATGCAAATTCTCGCCGCAATTGGGCTGATTGCCCGGAACTGGACGACCAGCTTTCCGAGGCCGAAGATGGAATCTTCACCACAGTGGGTGGCTCAAAGAAGAGGCGACATGACCCTGACCACCCCAACTCGGCGGCCAAAAAGGGATGCGTCCAGGCACCGAGGATCGCTCCCAACAGCAGCAGGCCACGAGCCACGCCAAGAGCCAGCAGGGTGCACGAATACCAGACCACCAGGCAGAAGCAGGCGACCTTCCGAGCCAGGTCGGCAGCGATGCAGGCGGACCAGTGTGTCTACCTGGAGTTCTGCCCGGACTTCACCGAGGACCAGTACTTCCTGGCGCTGGAAGCCAAGCTGGGCAAGTGCACCGTCTACCAGCTGACGAAGATGGAGGGGCAAATCCTGGTCGGCCTCTCCGGTGTCCAGCAAGCCGACAAGCTCGTGGAGGATGGGCTGGAGATCGAGGACGCCCTCCTGCGAGCTACACCACTGAAGAAGCGGGCTGAACGGATCATGATCGGGAACGTTCCGTTCTTCGTTGAAAACCTGGACCTCGTGGCAGCCCTGCGGCTCTTCGGACAGATAACATCCATCGTCCAGAAAATGAAGGAACTGGGCGATTCATACTGGGCTGACGCACGGCGTGAGGCCTTCATCACTCTCCGAGACGGTGTGAAGCTCTCACACATCCCAGCCCGTCTCGATATCAAATCCAAAGGAGTGACTAGCCACGTGTACGTCACCTATGGTATCAGGTGCTCCTTATGCTATAAGCACGGGCACAAGCGTGCCAACTGCCCCCGGAAGACTGGTGTCCAAGAAGCTAACCTGCTTCTACACCTGGATCCCCCCGCTGGTCCAAATAACGCCGGAGGAAGGCAGCCCTCCTCCTCGAACGTCATGCCTGCTCCAGTACCAACGCCAGCCGCCGGTCCATCATCGACAGCTGCTCCGATCCCAGATGTATCACCAGAACCACCCGCAGCACCACCAACTCCAGCTACATCACCAGCTCCACCTGCAGCTCCTGCACCTGCTCCAGAGACCCTACCTACGGCTTCTGTGGACCCAGTCCCTCCTACATCAAAGCAGTGCCGTGGTGGCGCTCGGAAGTCGCATAAAAAGTCCAACGTGACCCGGACGCAGCTCAACGAACTCCTTGAGCGCATTCACAGCAACATCTTGGACAAGTCTGGGCTCGAAGGGCTTGAAAGAGAAGAAGTCTTGGACGCACTAGCCTCAGTCCCCGGTCTGAAGAGCCTGATAAACAAGATCGGGAGCGAGCAGTTAACCGCCCTCAACAATACTGCCCAGGAGCTGATCGACGCCCTGCCCGACTCCAACTGCGCTCTCTACAAGCGCCTATCGGACGTTCGTGCCCAGACGAGGAGCGCCCAATGAGCTTCCGTCTGGCTTCCATTAACGCCCGCGGGCTCGCCGCTCGCGAGAGGAGCATTGAGCTCTGTCACTTCCTGCGCCAACATCGCGTAGACGTCGCCTTTGTTCAAGAGACCAACACCTCGTCGCTGGATCCCATTCAACATCTGTGCCTGGGCTACAGCGCCGCCACCGTGCCCCCCGCAGCCCTCAGGGGTTCGGGCCTCGCCTGCTTCTTCGCGCCGGGGGTCGCTGTCCTGCGGCAGCGCGTCCTGTGGCCGGGAAACATCTCCATCGTCTCCATCGACGTCCGAGGCCAGGAAGTGCGTGTCATCAACTGTCACTTGTCACACATTCCTCGCGAGCGGCTTGAGCAGCTGGAGTCCATAACAGCAGCCGCGATCCAGGAGGACGCCTGGGTGGTGGGTGATCTCAACATCGACGAGCAGAGCCCGAGCGACATAACATCCGACTCGGTGGAGGCCCTCACGGAGCTAATGGACCAGACAGCCCTCGTTGATGTAGCCACCCTCTTCGACGCCGAACACCTTCCAACCAGAGTGGCCAGCTGCAGGAGTCGGGTTGACGCAGCTCGTCTGGACAGAATTCTCTTGCCATCGAGACTCCTGGAGAGAGTGACACTGTACAAGACCATCTACTACAGGCTCTCTGACCATCGAGCTGTCCTCACCCAGATGGGCTCGCCTCATTCCCCTCGCCAGCCCTGCGTGGCCGCCATGCTTCGTTCGGCTCTGGTGGATGAACATCTGTTGGCAACAATGGAAAGAACATCTGGATCTATTGCGGACATGTCCAGCGAAGCTCTTTGGATAAGATGGTCCAAGATCAAGGCCGAACTCCTGGCGGAGGTGAGATCCCTCCAAGTCCCACGCGTCGCCGATGACGACCACATCTCGCGCGCCAGGCGGTATCTGCAGGCCAGACTGGAGGCAGCATCATCAGCCGCCGACTACCCATCGCTGCCCGACCTTGTGCGCTCGCTTCGCGTCCGAAGGCCCGCTGGCACGACCATCCGGGATGAAGATGGGAGCGTCATCGACGGCGGGGAGCTGCGACGACGGGCATACTCCGTCTACCAGCGCCGCTTTGCCTGTGAATCCGGCGACCCCATCGCCGCCGCTGAGTTCATCCGGGGGACGACCACCACCCTCACCCTGGAAGAGGATGATCCACTGACCCGCCCTGACATCACCGGCGCAGATATCGCGGCGGCCATCCGCCGACTACCGCTCGGAAAGGCTCCCGGGTGGGACGAATTGCCCTGCGAGTTTCTTATCACCTACGAAGACTTCTTCGTAGAGGCTCTCAGGCGCGTCTTCGAGGCCTCCAAACTCCGCGGGGCCCTGCCTTCATCGATCAGGCGCAGCACCATCTGCCTCGTCCCCAAGTCCAACGGCGGCCCTGGGCTCAGCGGCTACAGGCCGATTTCACTCCCCACAGCTGACTACCGCGTCCTAGGCAACATCCTCCTCCAGCGTCTGCGGCCCCATCTTCCCGCCTTGGTGCCTCGGTGCCAGACATACGCTGTTCCGGGAAGGTCTCCCAGTTGGAACGTGGCGCGAGTAGCCGACGAGATCGACATGGCTACGAGGAACGGGTCGGAGCTGGCTGTCATCTCTACGGACCTAGAGTCGGCCTTCGACACCCTGGACCGCTGCTTTCTGGTGTCCCTGATGGTCTCTCTGCGGCTGCCTCCTGCCTTCGTTGAGTGGTTCCTCCTCCTGTATGCCGGGGCGGATGCGGCAGTGCGGGCCGGAGGCCTCCACACAAAGCCCTTCCATCTGCTGAACGGGGTGAGGCAGGGCTGTGCCATCAGCGCCGCTTTGTTTAGCCTCGCCACTGGCCCTCTCCTGGTGCGCCTCGAGCGTGCGCTCGGCCCCGGAAACGTCCTCGCCTACGCCGACGACATCGTGCTGCTCATCAGGCGCGACGAGCTCTTCGACGTGGTGAGAATCATCTTCGAGGACTTCCGGCGCGCTTCGGGAATAGGCGTCAACTTTGCGAAGTGTAAAGGCCTATGGTGCGGCGCCTGGCGGGCCCGCACCGACGCGCAGCTTGGCATCTCCTGGACATCGGAGCAGATCCGGGTACTGGGCTGCAACTTAACACCTGCAGTGTCATCCTCCGCCCAGGAACAACATCTCCTTGCACTGCTCGAGAGTGCTGTGGCGAGGTGGGTCCCCTTCACCCGCGGCCTCTCCTTAGTCGGTCGAGCCAGAGCCGCCAACTCGCTGGTGTTGTCCGCCGTGGTGCACCATCTTCACGGCTACCTGCCCACAGACTCCACTATCGCCAAGCTGCAGGCCCGACTGGTGCGCTTTGTCTGGGGACCTCGGCGTACTACCTGGTTGCCGGGCGGCGTTCTTGCAAGGCCAGTCTCCGTGGGCGGCTTCGGACTTCTCGACATTAGGACGCAGCTTCGCCTGGCGTGCTTGAGGGGCGTGCAGACAGCGCTGCGCGGAGGCCTCAACGCCTACTCTTGGCTCGCTGTGAGTGGGACGTGGCTGACCCCTCCAACATCTGGGACATGGCATCCACCTCGGCGCCGCAGGCTCCTCAAGCTCTGGGAGGCCGTCTCAGAGATATTGGAGCTGAACCACTGGGTGCTGCCGCCACATCAGCTTCAGGAGCTCCATATCATCGGGGACTCCAGGTTCCTCCGGCCTCCAGATCTTTTGGTCGCATCGCGGTGGGCGGGAATGCGCGTTGGCGATCTCACCAGCTCTTCATCTCTCCCTCTGCGCACCACCCGCGCCGCCCTCGCTGACATCGCGGCACTCACCACCTTCTGCAGCCGGATTGTGGAAGAAAACCGGAACCACACCCACCGGGTTGACAACATCAAGGACGGCATCGTGCTGCGCGGGACGGCCACTGCGTTCCAGCGCCTAACCACCCGCACTGCCCGCCGCATGCTAGAACGTCCACGCCTGGCTGCACCGCCCATCACCCAGCTGCTAGCCCGGTGGCTTCCCCACGTCAGCATCCCCATCTCCATCAACTGGCCTTCTCTCCGGCGAGGTGCCTTCTCGGGGCACAATGCCGACGTTGCCGTGCGGCTGGCCCTTCACGCCCTTCCCCATCCAGCGCATCCGGCCTCAGCCCGGGAGTCCTGCATCGCCTGTGGGTCCGAAGACCTATCACTGGCCCACCGCTACTGGTCCTGTAGGCGGATCAGGCCTGTCATCCTGGAGGCCTTCACCATCATCCAGCGGCCCCCTGACCTGCAGGGATGGATCTTCGGGCTTGACCTGGAGGACGACGCCCTGGCCATCCTGGCGTCTGCCAAGACCCGTATCTACAGGCACTTCCTGGGCCTGGAGATACGGGGCGTCCAAGAAGACCCTCTCATCGTCTGGAGGAGGACTCTGGCAAGATGGTGGAGCCTTCCTCGATCATAATTTCACTGTATTATATCATTTTTTCATCCATAATTGACTAGTAGTCAATAAAGAATGTTTAACCGTCTCTCTCTCTCTCATGAATTCGAAGTCTGTCCTTCACTGACCAGGGCCATTAGCCAGAAACCATGGTCTTCCAGGTGGGCGCTTCTCAATTTTACCAAAGTTGGTGTTGTGGCTTTGTCACCGACCCGATTCCGCTAGTTTGCGACGACGTTCGATAGATGGCGCTTAGTTCTATTTTGACGGGAGAGAGGCGACCTTTATTTTATAGATCAATATCGTCCCGGTAAAATATGCATTAGAACAAATCATGAAGTTTATCATCCTAGTAAAAAAAACCTTTACTAGAGGTGATAAAGGGAACAACACAACACACACTATCAACACCAGTTTGGACAAATCCAGACAAAAACCTGTATACCATGACTTCAGGCCCTCATCAGTACAGGGACAGCTTCGATTTCATAATTTGTCTGAATTTGTCAAACCTGGTGTTGTTGGCCTTATCACCACTAGTAAAGTCTCACTGGGATCACAAACATCTTTCTAATGCGTATAATAAAAAGAGGAGGTTCATCTTTCGATATATGAATATCATTATAGCTTTGTTGAGTAGAAAACTCAAAGTATATCGCAATAGTATATCTCCGACACAATTATTGATCGCATATGTCATAATATATACTCTTCCAGGAATAATAAAGCCAACCTACAGACAACCCAGAGAAGAGAGACGGGACGGTAAAGTCCGGTCACTTGAGACCCCAGCGACATTCCAAGGGGCGACCACACGTTAGTTAACACCTCGGAACTTTAAGACAGTTGGGGATTGTGTGGGACCCGAACGGCCGCCTGGCTTTGCCGGTCCCGTCTATCTCTCCTGGTTGTCTAGGTCCCTCTTTCAACTTGTGATGTGATTATTTCTCTTCCCACCCTATATTACCACATGTATATATATATATTGGATACAATATTTTAATCAGATTCTATTTGAATTAGAGTGAATAGAGACAAATTCGACGAGAGAAAGCCTCGGGTGTCCTAACACAGAGCAATCAATCCGTCCTTCCTTTCCAAATGGCATTTACATCTCACAATATGATGTTTTTTATATCTTCTTAAATGTAAAAAATAAAGTTAAAGAATATATATAATAAAAGTTAAGACACCACATCTCAGAGTTAAAATGGCTCCATAAATGTAAATTACATTCTACATAAATAAACATCTACCAAGTTTGATATTTATCCACGTACATATTACATTTGGGGAAGGTTTCCAATTTATTTGAGAACGGTTTCAACACTTCAAAGATGCTCGTGCAATCTAATTATAAATCTATTTTTAACCTTATCACACGTTGGTCTCCAATATTTCATTGATAAATAAATTGATAGCTTAGCGTCGTTTCAGCGTCGTCGGTCCAAAGTTTCACTTTCTTCTGACGCTGTCTTCAGCAGCATCTTTTGGCGCACAATCATTCCCCAGTCTTCAGTAACTTGATTCATGGAATACTTCATGGAAGTTAACACAGAGAGATAAACTTGAAAATTCACTGGTTGCTTTTTCTTGATATAATTTGAAGTCTTGATGCCATATTAAAAAGGAATTCTTGACGAAATATACACTCATGGACAAAACTTAAGTAGGTGGAAAATCTCTGATATCGCCGGTCGTCTGCTTTTTCGAGGAAAAATAAAAGACAGAGACAATTTTGTTCACACTTGGTTATCTCATGTCTTCAATAAAGGTCACTGTAATATCTTTCAGAGTTATTGTCTGAATCCCGATATACATGCTGAAATCCCGATATACATGGTAAAAGGTACAACTTCCTTAAGTTCTGTCCATGAAATAGTCGCCATTATGATCTCCACATTTATGATATTGATATGATAACCTCACAGCCCGTGCTCCTAAACTCCTTTGGTTGAAAACACAGATACTCCATCGCCTTCACCTCAACGTTCAATAAACTTTCTTGTAAGTCGATTGGGGAAAGGTCAGGACTGCAAGAAGGATTGTCCAGAAATTTCCATTCCATGCTACAACATAGCGCCACTTCGGCGACATGAGGACGGACGTCATCGTGCAGAAGTTAGCAGTCCATGTGTGACAACAGCCCAGGTCTGACAACAGCCCATGTGTGACAAGACCAGGTCTTCTGTTCTTAATTCCTTCACGACGATGCGGACGGGTTTATAAACATCTCTCTCTATCTTGGCGTCTAATTGTGCTTCAATTGAATTTCGAGAAATCGCGTCCAATCAGAGAACACAATTTCCGAATATTTCAGATAAGACAAAGATAAGGAGACATTTCTTTGATGCCCATACACATTAGAGAAGTCACCGTCCTCTACTGTCGAGGTCGCATCATCACCACTCACTATACTTTCAAAATCTACATATTTACATAATCTCTGTTGTGCAAATCGTCCTAGTCTCGCTGAACGATGTATCGTGCAGGAGGTGATGCGGTCAGCATGTTTTATCGCAGCTGTTTGGTCAGGACAATTTTGCGTTTATTTTTGAAACCAAGAATCTAGATAGACGTGCGTGAATCCTCGGACAGATTGATCCTTGTTTCCATCATAAGCGTTGACATGGTTGCCGCTTGGCCGAGAACCTGAGAATCTCACGAACAATTCACCAAATGGACAATCTCCTTATCTGCGGAAAACTGTTGCAGCTTTCAGGTAAGATTATATTTTAAAATCTAATTGTGTGTTGTGTGATGTGTGTGTCAAAGAATTAATAACACTAGATTTGTCAAATCAAACACAAACTGCGGTCGCTATGTATACAAGTGTATAAGCAGTCTGGTTTATAAATATCTACATGTGATATATTTAAAGTTTCTTGCAATAAGTTCATATTCTCTCGTTTCATGGAAATAAGAATTAAGAAGGAATGTGCATGACCTTTGTACTCTAGCGATATTGTACCAAAAGTCTCCAAACAAAGTTGAGCATGTATTGATTGATCAGACGACAAGAGGTTTCCTTGGTGACGCGGGAACTTTCTAGAATTCAATAAAAACTTTTATTACATTGTTGGGTTGTTTACTTGGAAATATCCCTCCCTTGTAATTAAACCGTTGGTGTTACATTGGGTTGGCACAATGGTTTTTTTTTTGGTGTTTTATGCCTCTATATGTGACACGTCAAAGCCAAAAAGAGTTTTCCTATGATTACAAATTCCTTTATTTACATATTATCTGTTTCAGCCCTGCTAATACTAACCACACAATATAAACAGTTTTGAACCCAGACGTCAACGAGTTATAAGATTTTATTGTCGTGGTCCATTCGGATGAGGAAAACTAGGACTAAAACGCGGCTGATTCCACACTCGCCTTTCTTGTGATACGCTAACCTATGCACGGTGTGGCCACTGGACATACGTCGGACCTGGAGGCTGTTGGGTTCTGTTCTGCCTGGAGTATAATAGCTCCATCGATGCTTCCTTCCTGTGATGAATCTGTATAAGACCGGTGGTCTTGATAAAGCTGTATGTGTGATATGAGATTGCTACTTACCTAAAGTTTCAATACCAAAGACAACTCTTGGTTGACTTGGACCTTGCGATGTATCGACGACATTTTAGAATTCGCTGGACTTCGCCAACCTCAAGAGGAGTTGTAAACAGTCAGAGCTGTTTCGTCACAACTTGTTACTCAATAATTGAGATTTGCAGGTATTCAACCGTTCTCATATAGATCAACACAATATGGTCTGAACACAAGGATGGTGATCCTGTGAAGTTCTGACATTCGCGGCATGTGCTGAGTTCTTCTCTGATAAAAATAACTTTGACCACGACAAAAAAATGAACTCGAAAGTTACCTTTGAATCTTAAGATGAAAATACCAGGCTTCCAGGTAAAAGTTTCCTTTCAAAGGTTTTAATCTCTAGTTTTGGGACAAGAACGTCCTTCTACGGGAGAAAACATGATACGGTAAATGTATATGGTAATTTAAGCCAACAACCCTATATTGTATAATACTTATAACAAGATTGTCATGTTGTACATAGAAACACATCTATAAATAATTATACGCATGATTGACATGTGTCATTGCATCACCATATGTAATGTACTTTGTACAAACTGAGGATGAATAAATAAAACCATGTAATAGATTAAGAGCGGAGCTAAGCAAGAGATCGAGAGAGAAATAGAAATCAACCCTAAAGAGAATTTGGCGAGTCGTTGCCATCAAGGTCAAAGGGTGCAGGATGCAGCAGACGTTCAAAATCCAAATCCTCAGACATCTCCCCCCCCCCTCCTCGGGAATGGTATATAAAAAACCTCGGTTTTAGCCCTATATAGACAGTCACTTCACCGTCGGCGTGAGCCCTTGTCGGTCTTAGCCAGGACCAGCTCATCACCATGTGAAACAGTAAGAAATATTCTTTAACTCCATCTTGCTCTTAGCTCGACTCCTATCTGTTCGTGGAACTTTCCTAATACAACTGTGTCTCTTCGTTTTTTTGTGTGTGGACATTCCCAAGCTTTCCACTCTGCCTCGACCACGACTGCCTGTACTCTGTGAAAACTGTTAAAGGTCTTCCAAAGTGCAGAGAGGTACTGGAAAACTCTCCACGCCCTGACTGTCCCTCTCGGTTACTACAGGTTTGACCCTCGGTTACCACAGCTATAGCGAGAGATATATATTATTTTTGAAGATCATTTGTTGGTTTGGAAAAGGTATAGCCATTCCACTGTGGAGAATGACAGCGAGTCACTAAAACGCCGAGAATTAAATAAACCATTGGATAATGTGTAGCTATAATTTTCCCAAATACATTATTGTACCGTGTTTCTCCTGTAGAAGGACGTCCGTGTCCGATAGCTAGAGATTAGCGATTTTGAAAGTAAACATTTCCCTGGAAGCCTGTATATATATATATAATAAATATTGCGTATGTAAATTACTTGTAAAAATTTCAGATTTATATTTATTATTCAGATATTCCAGGGGAATTATATAAAATAATTTTTTAAAAACGTTTTAGCAAAACCTTGTGGAGTAGAGACTTCTGCTATTAAATTTTTAAAAAAGTCAAAGAGAATAGGGAATTATTGTAACTCGTGAATCCCAACCTGTCAAACTGGGATCATGTTTAAAGAAACACCAAAATATACAAAACTACATCATATTAACTTACACTAACTAATGCATTTATTCATGGAACGTTTCTAAACAACCTCATTAAAGGTAGAAATGAGAGAAGTTCACAAAAAGGGAAATCCAGAGAAAACGAATATTTTAATTTAGAATTCCCACGAGAAATATCCGAGAAATCAATAAAAATCTCTCGGGAAAATATTTTAATTAAAATAGGGGCTGTACGACCCGAGTTCCATCCACACATAGCGATCTTCATCTCTTCCATGACTCTCATTGGATTGAATATTGTGAGAGAAATCAAACGCAAAAATATGGAGAACATGGCATACAATGGGAAATAAATCCTTAGAGCCCAGATTACACTAAAACAAACACACACTTCCATCCTTACTGCGATGACAAAAAAAAGTCTGTTTTTATGTGTGAAAGAAACACGTCGTGCTTTAATACTTCTATTCCCTACATGTAGATGGCGCGGTATTGTTCCATATTATGGCGGACAATTCGTTTGGTTTTGTTATGTGGATAGAGTTCAACGATGGCGCAGGTCAAACCCGTTTGCACAACAGATTTAATGGGAAATACAGCGGTTCTGAATAAAGGTTTATGTTCAAGATTGAAGAAAATTTCAATATGTCGATCGGTGCAATTAAATATTTAATTAAAAATCCCGTGAGAGAGGATAAAGATAGAGAGATTCGGGCGACGTAGAAATTTACAAACAATAAAATATAGAGTAATACTCACTTATAGACAAAACTTAAGGAAGATGTAACTTTCAGTATGTATATCGGGATTCAGACAATAATTCTGAAAGATACACTCATGGACAAAACTTAAGGAAGTTGTAACTTTTAACATGTATATCGGGATTCAGACAATAACTCTGAAAGATACACTCACGGACAAAACTTAAGGAAGTTGTAACTTTTAGCATGTTTATCGGGATTCAGACAATAACTCTGAAAGATACACTCACGGACAAAACTTAAGGAAGTTGTACCTTTTAGCATGTATATCGGGATTCCAACAATAACTCTGAAAGATACACTCACGGACAAAACTTAAGGAAGTTGTACCTTTCAGTATGTATATCTGGATTCAGACAATAACTCTGAAAGATATTACAGTGACCTTTATTGAATACACACCAAATAACCAAGTGTAAACAATATTGCCTTCGTCTCCTTGAAAAAAAAAAACCACCGACGATATCAAAGACTTTCCACTTCCCTAAGTTTTGTCCATGAGAGTGTATATTAAATGATAAAACGTATAACCGATTTTGTTTTCTATTTCACCCTACGCGCATGTT
This sequence comes from Cordylochernes scorpioides, assembly GCA_030710605.1. Lineage (NCBI taxonomy): Eukaryota > Metazoa > Arthropoda > Arachnida > Pseudoscorpiones > Chernetidae > Cordylochernes > Cordylochernes scorpioides. The sequence goes on from CP092876.1 coordinate 85,420,673, forward strand.
TGTAGTTTCTCCTGGGCAGTTTTCCTTTTTTTAACTGCAGCATGCAACAATTAAGTTGATCAATTGCGGTTTAATATTTGTCATATCGGGGGCTGGTGACGTCACCAATTAATTCCAGGCTTTAATTAGCGAGATTAATCGGTCCACTATCTAATTAACCCTAATTAGTTCAACTCTGCCCCGGGTGTTCTCCACGGCCGACGAGTAGGGCTACTATCGAGGAATGCCCAGGAGAAACATCTCGACCTATGGCAGGAAGACCATACAGAAGCTATAAGATCATTAAAGGCGTGTGACCATACAACGTAAGTGTTTAACCACCGCAGACGTCCATTGCTCGTTAGATCACCAAGAGATCGACAAATCGACGCACAAGTCCCCACACTTGGACAAGCTAGACGTAGGTTCACTTTCCCACACTCCGCCTGACTTCACAGTTAACAAGAACGTTCAGTGCACCGAGACAGCTTTTCTTAAGCCTCGACTTTAAGGCTTGACATCATTCTAGACGCTAAGTTGAAGAGCGCGCCCTTCTTCCAGAATTGATCGCAGCATGTTGAGAGAATACATGGCGTGGTCAACTGGTTTCTTGAATCCTCATGTGGGATGTAAGGGCCATAGTCCGAAAAATCATGTTATACACTCATGGACACATTATATACATTCATTATGTACATTAATGGACAAAACCTAAGAAGGTTGAAAGTCTTTATGTCGCCGATCGTCTGTTTTATTGAAGGAGACAGAGGTTGTTCACACTTGGTTATCTCGTGTCTTCAATAAAGGTCACTGTAATATCTTTCAGAGTTTTTGTCTGAATCCTGATATACATGCTAAAAGGTACAACTACATCAAGCTGTATCCATGAATGTACAAGTTGGATTTTGTCAGAATTTCCAAAGAAAGTGCTGTAGCATATTTATTTACCCAGGAATGAAGAACAAAATGTATCATTTTATTGTATTTTAATACATTTGGTTATTTGAGTTCACGATTTGTCAATTATTTTCAAAAGGCTTGAAGGATCTGCTGTAGTGGTCTCCCATTTCATT